>JAEIFU010000114.1:0-235563 GCA_018904235.1 Lordiphosa stackelbergi | reverse complement strand
TATTTCAATCTCTTTTCTTTTCGGAGGTTTCAAGTTTTAGATTTGTTCTTTTTCTCAGTAAAAGTAGCCTGAATTTGACGAATTGTAAAAGATAGGATTTCAGTTCCAGATTATTATTTGTGATTTTAACTATTATACCCAGTTAAAGTTTGCAACGCACGAAATATTCATTTCCGACCCTATAAACTATATATATTTTGATCAGGGGGACGAGCTGAGTCGATTGAGCTTTGTCCGTCCGTCTGTCTGTCCGTCTGTCTGTCTGTCGATCTGTCCGTCTGTCGTTTTCTACGCAAACTAGTCTCTCAGTTTTAAAGCTATCGAGCTGAAACTTGCAAGAGTCTTCTTTTACTGCACACTGCTAATATGTCGGAACCGACCGGATCGGATGACTATATCTTTATAGCTGTCATAGGAACTATCGGTCGAAAAATGGGTCTTTGTGAGAAAAACTTTTGTGTTTTAATGTTATCTCTACTTCAGCGATTATTAATACTATACGCTATTCACATTTTTTGGAAGTTTTTGTCAAAATCGGATGACTATACTTATAGCTGCCATAGGAACTCGGGGTAAAAGTGGGTTTTTTATGAGAAAACTTTTTGTTTTTAATGTAAACGTGTCTCTCTTCAGCGATTATTAATATTATATGCTTTTATATAGATTTAGAGGTTTTTGGTTAAAATCAGATGACTATATCTTATAGCCGCCGTAGGAAACTATCGGTCGAAAAGTGGGTTTTAAAGAGAACAACTTTTTTGGTTTTAATGTTAACGTGTCTCACTTCAGCGATTATTAATACTATGCGATTTTATACAGATTTGGGAGTTTTGGTCAAATCGGATGACTATATCTTATAGCTGCCATATGAACTATCGGTCGAAAAGTGGGTTTTATTTAGAAAATTTTTTTTTTTTAATGCTGGCTTCTTAAACTCTGATATATTAAAACATTTGCAAGGGTATAAAATTCGGCAAAGACGAAGTTAGCTTGGCTTGCTCGTTTAGATATAAACTGGGACTTTAAACTTTTCTAAGAACTTTTCTTGGAAATGTGCTAGAAGCGTTGGTATTTTTTTTTTTTTTTATACCTAACACAAAAGATAGGTCTAAAAAAATAGTTTTAGTGAGAACTAACTTTTTGTTTCTAATGCTATCGCTCCCAACCCCCAGATTTCTAAGTTTTGTATATTTCACTAATTTCACCGAGATTCATTAAAATCGGACAACTATATAGTTTAGCTGCCATACAAAAGATAGGTCTAAAAAAAAAGTCTTAGTATGAAAAAGCTTTTTGTTTTCAATGCTACCGCTCCCAAATTTTTAACAGATCTATATTATATACTACCACACAATTTTGTCGTTTTGATTTAAATCGGATGACTATAGCATATAGCTGCCGTAGGAACGATCGGTCCAAAATGTAGTTCTAGTGAGAAAAACTTTTTTGATGAATATATCGTATAGCCAAATAAAAACTGGCAGCATATATCATGCTCCAGGTATATAAACTCGGTTTGCCGAAGTTAGCTTCCCTCTATTTTTTTGGTTTTCACAACAATAAAAGAATTCTGGAAATCTTTTATGACAACTTTTTGTAATTAAACGGGACTGGCCTAAGAAATTGATAGGATTTAATTAAGAATAATTGATTTAGTTTTAAGAATCTCTTTTAGTATTTATTCGAGATAGCAACATAATATTTCGTTTGGAAAATAAGGTCTAAAATATTTCTATACAATCCCAAATTGTTCAGTCGCAGATCTTGAAAATGATAGTCGAATAATAAGCAAAACAATTACTTCGCAGCAACAGCACTAACGAAAGGCGCAACTATACTTAAGCTAAGTTCACAGAGGCAAATTAATTTGACAAATATGGCAAAAATTTGACAAAATTAGTTTGAATTGCGTGTGAACGCTATTTATTTTATTTACAGTCAAACTGATTTGCAAATCGATTTGACGAGATTGACAAATCAAGTTTCCGAAAAGTTTGTGATCACTGTTTGTCAAACTGTTATCGCATTTGCCGAGTTTGATCTTGCAAGTCAAATGTATGAACAAACTATGGCAAACTTGTGATGCTTGTGCGAGTATTTTAATTGCTAGAACTTTTGTAAATCAATTTGGATAAGAATTAGCATAATGTAAGATAAGCAATTGCGTTTTCCGGCAGTCGCCAACAAGCGGCCGGACCTTTAAGCGAAGAGAACACCTTGATATTAGTATCACGGCGGAAAAGCGCCCTGCAATTTGGGATGCGTCCGATGCAAATAATAAAAATAAAATTGTGAGAGCATATAAATGAACAGATATTGTCAATGAGTTTCAAGGGTTGAGGAAGTGAAGTTACGGGGATAGTGGACAAATCTCCGTTACCAATACCGAACAAATGCGGCTAGAGCAAAGGGAAAATCTGAATAAGGATTGGAGAAGACACCGGCTAGGCGCTTTTTCGGTGTGATGAATTTTGTAGGCGTCGCCGAAGGGTCTCAATGCCAGGACACAATTTCAAATCTTGAAGAATTGAAGACATTGAATACTAATTTGAAACTCAATCTAATCAGCGAATGCCACGCGGAGCACATAGAAAACGATGACTTGCCTACAGCTAATGCCATATTGTTCACCATGAAAGGAGCAGTTTGGGCTATTAACCAATTGGACGATGACGATGTAAACAAATCATTTTATAACAAAATATAAAATGAAATATAGCAGATGACAAAGGAAGAGGCAGCCGACAAGAGTCTTATTTTCTAAATTTCGATTAGCCAGCCTGTAATGTTGCGGCAATCGACACACCACAATGGTTTGTGTGATACACAAAAACGCACATCAAATTTGCGAGTGTGAACAATTAACCAAACTCAATTGAAACTTTCGAAATTTCGACAAATTTTGATTCAAATTTATTTGACGTATGTGTGAACACCTAGACAAATTCGAACACAAATCATTCTCACTCTGCCATGGCAGTTTGTGTAAATTAATTTGACTGTGTGAACTTAGCTTTATAACGTCTTATTAATGCGTTTACAGCCATTTTCACTGGGTAGCTCAGCCTCAATGGTAATGGGCATTCCTTCACTATGTTATCAGTCATAGATGTGCAAACTTTGCCAGGTAAAAAGTTTGTTGAAATCGAACATGAACATGAAATAAAATATGACATTTATGTGACTCTAAATACTTTACTGCGACTGCAAACAACAGTTGTGGAAACGTATTACAAAAAATGAAGAGCGTGACAGTGCTTGATTCGGAAGATTAGGATGATATTTGTGGTTCACACTTAAAGCTGGCATTGCATCCTTGTCATTAAGTTTACACTAGAGTTATTTAAGCTTAAACACAACATTATGAAGCAGAGCTTAGCAATAAAACTCCAAATATGCAAAAAACTATGAATAATTACCAATCAGTGGCAACCCTTTGGCCATAATTATAATTAAATCATTAGGGTAAACCATAATGAATGCTCCCTCAACTCCTGCACATTCACACGCTTCCACGCAATCCCGGGCCCCTATCATTAGTCAAAGTTCTGTCTGTACCTTTGGTGTACTTTGAATCGTCCCTCTGAACTAAAGCCGCTTCCAATTGATTTTACATTTGCCCCCGTCTTGTTGGCTCTGCTTGATATTTTGACAGCTTGCTTTTGATATCTCAGATTTCTAGCGGGGGTGTGTTCGAGGCAGTTCAATGCCCTCTTTCGCTGACATTTGACAGCTCCTGTTACCCGCTTGTCAGTTGTCAGTGACAGCGAGTACTGAAATTGAAAATCCTTCTTATAAAATCCAATTCATGCTCTTGCTCTAGTAATTAGCTCAAGTCTCATGCCATAATCCTTTGCCCTGCCACTTGAATAAAATTAAATTTGAAAAATCAAGCAGAAAAGACGTCTAACGTAGCTGGAGGTGATTAATTGAAGGCACGCGCCTTAATACAGAAACCAGCAGCCCAAAACAAAAACCGGTTAACTAACAGACAATGTGAAGCAGCCACCATCTGTGATGACAATGAAGATTAGCACCCTTCCGAAAGATGAATTGGTTGGTTGTCTATGTCTGCGACTAATTACCGAAAGGTACTGAATTAAAGGAGCTGGAAGTTCTTTAAACAGTTTAACTACCGTGAAAAATTGTGAAAGCGCTCAGCTGGAAACATGAAATTGGGGTGGTTGATTAGGACCAAATATGATTCATTGGGATAAGAAAAACCAGCTGATGGTCTCATTAAATAGATAAAGATCTTTGGAACTGAAATTGAAGTTAAATTTTATTAATGTACGTGTAGGAAATATTCCTTTCCGTATAATGTTGATTAATATTCTCTGACTTTGTATGCGAACTGATACAAATGTGATTTTTTTTGATTTGAACCTACTTAAAGACAAGAATATTTACGGCTCGTCAGGGTTTCCATTCATCATAATCTAATTCCGAGGGCGCCCATGCCCACCCACGCATTTGTTGTTGTTTGAATAGCGGGCGCTCAAAGGAGCCGCGTGCGCCATAAGCCTACATAAAGCACTAAAAAAGTTCTCTCTTTCTTTCCTAGGTAAAGTTTTGATGTTGGCGAGTGCAGACCTTCAACAATAACATCATATATGTCTCTCTTCTCTCTCTCTCCAATGTCTCTTGCAAACTCGAAGGCAACAACAAAGTTGCTTAACGTATTCGGCATTCACCTTACTCGCAGTGGCCCGAACGCTTTTCGCTATTTACGGCTCCCACACACACACACCGAAATTTGTTGTTCTTGCTTAAAGTATATTTTGTGTACTGGTATTTAATTACATGCGGCCGAAAGCTCAGTCTGGGCAACCCTGATGTAATTTGTAAACTGAATAATTTTCTCACTCAGAACCAAAGAAATTTCCTTTAGTTCACATAAATATAAACACTTTCACATGAGCATCAAAGCAAAGCCATGGATTTTCTAATTATTTGAATTACTGTGACAGGGCTAAAAGAGAGAAATTTGATCGTTATTATATAACCAAGACAAATTAATTAAATTTTACAAACTCAAAGTCTCAATATTTTCGTTTTTTAAAAAGAGGCTACAGTAGCTCAGCAGCGTTTATAGAACTGCCCATGTTAATTTTCCATTATCTATGAAGTTCTGCAGTTCAAAGTTTAATGAATACTTAAAAAGTAGCACTTTCAGAGTGCAAAAATGTTGAAAAGCGAAAGTTGATGCGGTGCTTTAGACTTGCTTAATCACTGCATTAGAATTCTCAAGCACGAGTTGGAGCAACAAATTGATAATGCAAGAAATTTGAAAATATATTGTATCACACATTGTATTAAAGTATTTAATCCAATTTATTTTATTTTGCCATTTGACAAAAAGAATTTTTAAGCAAATATAAAATTTTGAAACTAATTTCACCGCAAGCATAATAATTTTTCCATATTTATACTCATTACATTGCTTTAGTAGTACATTGCTTACTCTAACTTTCGCTTTTAACTTTCATCTATTGTATTTTTCACAAACTTTTTTCATTTCCAAAAAACTTTGATCCCAAAGCGAAGCCAAACTGTTTAACAACCCAAAAATTAAAACCATTCCTTTATACAAATGCTCGCTATAAATAAAACACATCTCTTATCTACGGAAATGTATTTGTCTGGCTGGCGGTCCATTGAGAATGCGTCTGGCATGGGGATTGTCCTGCACTAAGCCTTTAAATTTGTGTGCAACGAGATAAGGCGTTAATTATGCTGGAGAGTCTGCTCTCATAAATTCAGGGTTGAGGGTTAACAAGCCATAAAGTATGCAACAGCTTGTGAGAAACTTCGTAGACAAAGTTTTGATA
Source organism: Lordiphosa stackelbergi (assembly GCA_018904235.1). Classification (NCBI taxonomy): domain Eukaryota; kingdom Metazoa; phylum Arthropoda; class Insecta; order Diptera; family Drosophilidae; genus Lordiphosa; species Lordiphosa stackelbergi. The sequence goes on along the minus strand of JAEIFU010000114.1, from coordinate 229,732 downwards.
CTTTGGTTACAACATTTAAATACATTTTTCCGTTTATTAAAGCACACACTTTTATGTAATTTTAATTTGGCACTTTTATTATAAATTTTTGACACTTTTTTGTTTGCCGCCTTTTTTGCTTGGCACACGCTACGTATTTTGGTAATAAAACATAAACAAACGTAATACAAAAATTGTAAATTGTATGCGCGTTCACGACTGGACGACATGAAAACGCGTTGTAAACTGAATAAACACAACAAAAGAACCGGCAAAGATTCAAACTCAAAGCCAACATGTTGTAAGTCCGTTGAGGTTCGAAGTGGCAGGGTGGGGGGGGGGAGGGGGGTGGACAGTGGGTGGAGTGCCAGTAATTTTCATAGCAAGAGAATGTGGTGGTGACACGAATTTGAAGTAACTGAATTTGATTCTACATATTTTTTTTTTTTTTGTGTAATTTGACAATTAAGAAACTCTCTCCTGGTGTATTTCCAAATTCAATTAATCAACTTTATATGTCTGGGGTTCCCTAGATCTGATTGGAAGAAAACTGTAACTACTTGACAGCTTAAATAAGTCAAACATTCTTATGCAGAATTAGTGTTAGCTTTTGTTTTTGCTCGCCAAAAAAACAGACGAAAGAGAGTTTAAAAGCTATCGTTTGTTAATTGTGTTCAACACATGGACCAATTTGTTGGCAGACTTACAAATACTATTGCCACGACTTTAATTCTGCTTACTTCTCTGTATACATTGCCGAACCCTAATTAAAAGTTTTGTTCGACTGGCAAGCGATAAAACACTTTTTTGGATGTGAATGTTTTTTTTTCCAGTGACGAATGCTCATAACAAGGAACATGCTGAGAGGGTTGTTTTCTTTTAAAATCGTAAGAGGATTCTTCACTCCAAAGCCAAATTTCAACGGAATTATAATTGCATTTAAACATGCTCTAAAAGACAATTTGCCGCTGATCTTGAACTAACACAATCCAAGGGCGTAGGCAGTAAATAAAATATAGATTAATTTATGCCTCTTTTATCCAATATCTCCCGGCAACGTCCGTGCCACAATCAACTAAATTGTTACCTCTTGGCTATTCGATAACGTAATGATTATAAGTCTAGCTTTTTAGCAGTGCAAAAGTCAACTGCTGTGACTTCAACACTTGTCACGATTGTTGGCCCGAAAGAACATTCTTTTTCATGTAACTAGATATAGAGATCGAATGCTTACATTTAGAACACTCAGTGAATGTCCTCGGGAATGTGATATTTTAAGCAGGATGTTAGAGTTATATTAAAAACCTTTTGTCTTCATATTAACTCATACAGATTCGAACTTATTTTACAATACAAATTCTTATTTACTCTCAATAGAATAGAGGAATTGCAATTCCTTTACAACTCTGTCATTCAAACTGAAAGAATATATTTGTGATTTTTTTCTTTCTCAAAATGTTAGTATTTGCCCCACTGTCCTTAGTTTGCAACGAACTTCTCAGTCGTGTCGTCTGTCCAGTTGTTGTGTTTATTTTTTGTGCAATCTAAAAATAGTTGCACTTGCAGTATACGAGCAGTAGGAGAAATTCATTTTCGGTTGATGGGTATCCCTCTCACCCCCGAACTCTATTCCACAGCCGAAGTTCAATGCACATGCTGCCGGGGGTCAACCAATTAAGCTTGGCCAAAGTTATTGCCATTTAGCTAACAAATCGAAGCAATTTAACAAAGTAAGCAATTATCGCAAATAGTTTTCATGTCACATAAAATGTCGCGCAGCAAAAGTAAAATTGTTTAATCATTGAGCTTAATTTCAATTTGAGAAACTCGTTTGCCGCGGCGTTTTAAGCCGCTTTGCGGCTATGATTTTCTAGTTTATGGCGTCGACTTTTTTGAAGTTTATGGCCAATGCATCGAAATATGATTCCAATTATATTGGCAGGCGCACCAGATTTTGGTGATTGGTTTGCCAGAAACAAGATTGGTAGAGTGAGCTATAATTGAAGTGTGGGGGGCAGGCAGCAATGAAAGTTTTTTCTGATTGAGATAAGAGTTAGTGCAGGCTTGGAAAAGGTGCAAAATGCAGGAGTTATGCGTTGAGAAGTGTCAAGAGTAGTTAGCGAGCCCTAATCGCGAAAATAACTTAACCGAGAGTTTTTTAAATGCAATTTTTAAATATTAAATATCATATACTTAGAATAGTCGTACAAATAAAAGAATTATACCTGTTTGCTTCTATTCTTAATAATTTTTTGTAAATATTGCTCAGTGGTAATAATTACATTTTGAGGTATACTAAAAAATTCAGGCCTTGGTGATTAGTGTCTGAGTGGAAAAACAATACTCCAAAAATAATGAATATTTTGTGATAAAATATCACTTCAGATGCTATTACGACCATTTAAAAAGTAACTGAGCGAAAATTAATATATGTTCTTAGAAAATGAACTAAGTCGAACTTATGAAATACAAATTTGATTTAAAAAATAAAAAAAAACCTGTCTTATAGAAGCAATATTAATGGACAATGTAGCAGTGGCGATCTGACATCAGATTTTCATAGATATCGACGAGATAAGACGAAAATAATTTGACTATATTTTCCAATTTTCGCAAACTAAAAACGTCTAAATTTTTGTCAATAAAAATTTTTCTGGCCAACCATAAGGCCACAATTTACATATATTGACTAGATGTGGCAACGCTTGTGTTATTTATGCTTAGTTTGGTTTCGGGAAATAACTAACTATTACTAAAGCTGACCCATTTGTAGAATGACAGAAAAATCCTTGAGAGATTCTTAAAGCACCTTTATGTTTAAATCGGGGTGTCAAGAAATCTCTAGAGATTTTGACATCGGTTGGTTTGCAAATCGCTTGAAAAATCCGTCGGTGTCCCAGAACTTCAAGAGATTTCATTTTCTTATTTGAAAAACTAGTTTGAACAGAAACTTTTTTAAATTCCATCGCTTAAAGTTGGGCTGCATCTCTCTAAAAAATTCCTTAAATTTAGTTATGGGTTAGAATTGTGTTCAACTGAAATTTTTGATTGCTGATAAATGTTTTACGATGTATTTTTAAATTAGAATTCAGGCGCCACAATCGCTAAACGGCGCCACTGATGTTGTTGGTTTAGATTAACATGAAAGACTTTGGTTCTTTTTCCTAATAATTATTGAAACGCAAATTTCAATGTTTAAACTTATTAAATAATTTATTCATTTTATGCAATCTATACAGAAAAATAATTTTGTTTACAGTTCCAAAATTAGTTTTGCTTGTCAAAATTGTTTGCGTGGTGAATTTTGCTAAATCTCCTAACAAAACACGAGAGATTTGAAACCAACCGAAAGAGATTTGTGTGACACCGGTGGGTTGGAATTTGGTTGGAAGAGATTTCTTTGAGACCTCCGAATATAACTTTTTGATGCGGGGAACACCATTATGCGAAGAGTGATATCAAATAATATTTTGAACTGATTTCAGGCTGCAAAACGCCGTCAGAAGCGTAAATATTTGTAATTCAGCTTTTTGCAAAAGCTCTAGTTTTCGTTAAGTGATGCTGCGAGTATTGGCCTTTTATGTTTGTCCTGGCAACTGGAAAGGTCCTTTGATGGTCAACCCTTACTCGGCGAATTTTTTGTATTTTATTAAATTTCTTTGGGTCATCCAACCACTTTTAATGCTTTTCTCGCATCCTCACCTTTCTGGGAAAGCCTGCACACGAAATTGCTCAATTGCATGCATATGTTACGATGTTCGATGACATGAAAAGAACATCATTTTATACTAGCTAATACTTAAGTGATAGACATCTTCATAGAAAAGGGTTCGCTTGCTGACCGACATGTAATCTAATAAGAACGATTTTATGTAGGTTCGCAGAAATTCGCAGTTCATATTCTACATTTCACGATCACAAAGACTCACATTAACAGAAAATAAACCAACTAGCTTGAATTTAGGTTAATCAAGATACTTTCATTCCACACAAAACAACTATAGGTAAATAGTTAAGCATTATTTAAGAGCTGTTTTTAGACGAGCTTTTAGCATTGAAACATATAATCACGGGACAAAAACATTTATTTTGTATTAACTACCTGCCTTTTATTATAAAATCAGTGAATTTGTTAATTTTCTTGGCACATAAACTCATCCAATAAAACGGAGAGAACAAGTTTCAATGCTCACACTAATGTGCTGTCCTCACTACAACTGCATTTTGCATTTTCGCATTTTGGGCAAAGTGTACATTTTCTCCCATACAATTTTGTATGGGCACTTGAGATGCCAAAAAAGTGAATTTTGAGAAAATGTAGTCGCATTACTCGTTAGCCATTCGATTTTCGATAGTTTCTACTCGATAATCGATAATTTTTTGGCTAGTTTTTTAGAGTTGATGAAGTGGTCATCACTACTAAACGCGCGCCAAATGGCAAAAATTTGAAATTTGCCAAAATTGATTTCAATTGAAATTATTCAAAAACTAGAGACTTCCAATTTAGTTGCAATTGGACTCAAGAGACCACAAGCCTTCTAGTCTGGCCACTGAAATAATTCAAGCATTTGCAGAGAAGAATTTGACATAGATGAGTTTTAAACTCTTTCCAAAATTAGAGTTTATGTTTCTAGCACAGCAATAAATTTAAATTGAATATCTTTGATTTATTTGTTACCTTGTTGCCAGCCATTTTGTAAATTGTTAAAATGCAAATGCAGAAGCAACACAATGAGAACAGGATTCTGCATTTTCAGAGATGACGATAACTTTTTTGAAAACGTGCTTCAGTGAGGAAGCCATATTAATCATATTTGGAAGGCAAAACCTGATGAAATAAGTATCGCAATGGTATCGATAAACTAGTTTTAGTATTGTCTGTCGAAATTAAAATAATTTTGATGCAATTAAAAAATTTTAGTTATGACTTATTTGCAGCCATTTGGCCCATGGTGGGATGGAACCAAACAGTACTAAACGATGGACAATCAAGTATATTTACTAACAAATTAAATAACAGAAGTTACTGAACGATTTTAAGACTATATTTGCTTTTATGGTACCAACTTCATCAATTGTATATGGATAAGGCAAATGTGATAAGAATTTTGGTAATCTATCATAAGGATATTTCTTTCCTTAAAGTTTTACACTTAAAAAAAATATTTAACAGAAAAAAACTTTATTTTTAGTACATTATTGAATTTTAGTATAAGTAAATAAATTATTCAAATATTTACGTGTATTCTTGGCGCCCAACGTGAGGCCTCCAAACACAGAATTGATCAATTAATAACAGCTTCTTTGTCCCGGGAGCATTTAACTTTCTCCCTGAATAAAAGTTGACTCGTTAAAACTAGCTCGAATTTTTTAAGTCTCCTTCACTCAAACCCAACTGGAGCCAATAAATCTTTGTTTATACAAATCCAAATACCATGAAAGGCTTTCGCTTCAGTTGCCACATACACAAACACAGATGTATGTAACTGCAAACTAACAACATATCGTGGCAGCAGACTGACTCCAGACCCCAGACTCCCCCACTAATGCCATTAAGCCCCTGCTCTAAAAACACTAAGCATGCATTTTATTGCCTTTTGTCGTACTGGGAGTCCCGGGCACTTTATCATTTCTATGGCAATGTTTACTTTTCATTTTCTATATGTATGTGGAAATGGCTCGAAAACATTGTTCACTTGCTCGTCGCTCGTCCATCGTCCGATTGTCCGAACGGTTGGTCTATGCAAATATTTTTATTTGCCTGCTGGTTATTGTTGTCCACCAAAAAAAAACTGAAAATGCTGACAGCGGAGACACCACCATATTGCACTGTTGCCAGGTTGGGTCTTTAATGCGGAAACAAGGGCTTAATATTCCTTAACTTGATCAAAAAGTTGCAAGTAGTTGTAGATCCCCTTGGGAGTTAATTACCAGAGTATTTAGCATATAATTATGAGCTTCCACCTGCCTCAGCCTAAACTAAAACGCTCCCTGGGGCACAGAAAACAGAAAACTTCAAAACCCGCCCATTTGCCAATTCAATTTTCCTTTACGACCGTTCTAACAACAACAACAACAACAAACTGTTGGGAAAAAGTAATCATCGTTGCAATTGTTTCACATTCTTCACTTTGTGGGGGATGCGGCAAGGAATGGAAAGGAAAGATGAATGCCTGCTTTGATGATGCTCTAAAGGAGAGGTGAGATGAGTTCACTTGAGTTAGGAATGAATGCCTGTAGACGACATTTTTCTGCTCCCCAATTTTCTTTCGTTTCTTATGACTAATGGTCGGGCGTATGAAATCGAATTTCGAACTGTGTGGCGCTGATTGGAGCTTTAAGCTTAAAGAGTTAGGAGTAACCAACCCCTGAGGACACCCCCGGTGTTTTTAATAATACACTCAAATTCAGTCACTTCAAAAAAATATATATACAATATTAAAGCCTGCTTCAAGGCTGCTTGAACATGAAAAGCCTCGTCAAGTAGAAGAGGGAATGAGAGAGGGAAGAGGGTGCGGCCAACTGTCCGCAAAAAACAAAAGCAAAACTCTCAAATGGCAGACACAAACCAGGAACGGAAAACGCATGTCAAAATTTTTTGCGTGAATCTGTTGGACAATGGCGAGATGAAATTCGCTGGAGGGTTGCTTATGGCTGAGAAGGTGAGAAGGGTGTTAAATGAGCAGCATGGCGTTTTCTATCTAATTGTAGCTGATTTATTGGAAATTGTTTGGGCGTGGATTTGACTAATGTATGGTTGAATGTGACAATTTAAATTCGAAACAATTGATATTTAATGTGAGGCAATCGAATTTGGGGTTGAATGTAGAGATAAACGAGATCTGGATACACGAACGTGATGTTTCAAACCGATAGAATTTGCATGAGCACAACACAGCACAAGCATATGGAAGACTTTCTGTTATTGAACAAGGTGAAAAGGTGAAGCAATTATACTGCATTCCTTATTTTTCTTTCACTTTCCCCGATTTCGAAAAATCCACCCACAAGGAAAAGGGTCAGAAACTCTACACGCAAAAACAATGGTTCATCCGATTGACTTGAAACTAAGTTTTTAAGGTTTGTATTCGGAAGCATTTGTAATGTGATTTTCCAATGTTGGACAATGAAAAATTACCAGAAAATTCTGCATGCAAAAAACACACTTTTCCATTCGATTGACTGGAAAATCGGATTGTAAGGATAGAATGAAAATAATGAATTTATTTACTATCTTATTTTTTGAATATTTTAAAATATTTTGTTTTTAAGCAATTGCAAACGCAACTTAATGAATAGATTTTATTATTGTTTTTGTATTTATTTCAAGTTAAAAATGCAATACATTTAAGTTGGATTATTCTGACTTTCAGTTTGTTTTTTACTTGTCAAATGAATGTAACAGGGAGAAGGAATCATTTCCGACCCTATAAAGTATATATATTCAAAAGCCGAGTCCATTTAGCCATGTCCGTCTGTCCGTCCGTCCGTCCGTCTGTCTGTATGAACGCGTCGATCTCAAGAGAGAGAGATACAAACTTTTGCATGTACATAGGTGTATACCGTACGCAGGTCAAGTTTGTTTCAGATTGGCAAAATTTTCCCCTCCCCCCTAAACCGCAAAAAACTGTCAGAGCCACAATTTTAAAGTGGTCGCTTAATATATATCATTTTAGGTCTTCAATCTATCTATTCCGAAAAGCACAGTTAGATCTGAGCAAAAACACCAAAGTTATTCACGAAACAAATTTTGTCCTACAATAACAGTTATTCAGAGACTTTTTTTTTTTTGTCACACAATAAAAGTCCTTTGTATATACCTCAGTGAAGAAACCTTTGGCGTCCAACAGTCAAAGATATTCTTGACCAGCTCGACAAGAGTAATCAAACAAGCCACAGAAGAAGAAATTAAAATTTTAATTCTTGTTTAGTTCTATAAAATAAAATCTTTTGTAAATTCTCGGGAGACGAATTACATCTTAGGTGATTCAATACCAGTTTTAAGGCAGAAAATCCGCTTTCCGCTGTTGACAACTTTTGCTGATGAGGAAGAAAATACCTAATTTCTTCCCAATATTTCATGAGTTCACAGTCGATAGCAATTGACTTGGGTATATTACACTGTGGAACACTCAAAATAGCCTGGGACGGGGACCAATAAATTTTGAAACTAGAGGCATCAGGTAGCAACACCTCATACCCAGTTTTTCTTCAGCATGTCAAGTTCGCGTTTAAGGGGCACATTTAAACTAGCAACACACAACTACAACATTTGTTGCTGGTTAAAAAAATATGAGAGCTAAAATTTTGGAAAATTTACCAAAGTTAGAGGGAGTTACCACCATTGTTATTCAAAATTCCCGCTTTCAATGGACAAGCGGTTAGTACCCCGCCAACACAGGTCTAACTTAGAAAATGGAATAAATTGAAAACCAGTCGATGGAATTTTTTAAGATTTTAAATATATTGAGATACTAGACCAATTATCTGAGGTGTTAACGTCGAAAACAGCGATAGTGGGTACCACATTTAGAAGCAACCATTATCGAGCCCATATTGGACATAAACTACAGATTAAAACAGACCGAACTGCGTTTTCAGTTTTACCAACGAATCCTTGGTTCGCGGTTTATAGTCGTTCTTGTACTAGCAATTGCCTTAGAACAACATTGACCATTTAGGTAAAACAAGCTTCACTAAAATTATGAAATTAATCTTATTAGTAGAGTGCTTCATAACCAGCAGAAAAACAGATCATGTCATTAAAATACTTCAATTCAAGGCATCTTAACGTATCGCGGTTTGTCCACCGAAGACATTTTAAAACAAAATTTTACTTTTGTCTAGAGCAAATGACAAATTTTAGTAATAGAATTTTTTGCATAATTTTCGAGACGCCCTTGATACCCAAGTGGTCAATGTTGTTCTGAGGCAATTGCTTGTGCAAAGATACCCATAGCCCGCGAGCTAAGGCTTCGATGGTGGATCTAAAAACGCAGTTCGGTCTATTTTGATCTCTAGTTTATGGTTTATATGAACTCGATAATGGGTGCTGTCAAATGTGGATTCTTGATCAGCATCAACAGCCGAGTCTGTCCGTCCGTATGAACAAACAGATCTCAGAGATGGTAAGAGATAGAGGTTTAGCATGTATGGGACAAATGCTTCTTACACTTGCAGGCAGATCAAGTATATTTTCAATTTTTGCCACGCCCCCTCCCGCCCCCGCAATTTGAAAAAAAACGTCATATCTCCCACAGTTTTGTAGATAGATGATTCGTACTTTCTGGAGATAATTAGTCATTAGTAATATGTATATGTTTGCCGAAGAAATGATAAAGATCGGATGAGCGGTTCCCAAGTTATGATCAAATAAGTGAATTACCCCCCGCCACCCCCTCCCACCCTCTCACAACCAACGCACAATCTTAGAGAGAGAGAAAGAGAGAGAGAGAGAGAAAGAGGGGGAGAGAGAGAAACTTAGAGATGAGCGCAGCAGCAGCACTGCATTAGCTCCTACTCTAGGTACAGAGTATAAATATAGTCGGGCTTGACCGACTTTCTCACTTGTTGGTTATAAATTTATTATTTTTCTAAAAAGACATATACAGGTCTGTTCTCAATTCCACTTCGGTTTCGTGAAAACGTTTGAATTGTCCATTTTACTCTTACAAATTTAAATGGAAGGTGTAAAGGAAATCTGTGGTTACTATCTCAAGACTTAATTTTTCTACGAATTGAATCCACTCGGCATTGAGCTGTCGGTTTCAACTGCTTGAGCAATTTCACTTTTACTGAAATCGGATCTAGTAACCGTAGATAAAAAAGACACTTACCATACAATCTTATTATCATAGAGTTCAAAGTACAAACGTTTATACGTAAACCGAAGTGGAATTGAGAACAGGCCTGATAAATTGTTTCCTTGAAAAAAAACTAGTTGACCAATAGGTTGCGCCACGACGGACATGGTTAAATAAATATGTGATCCTGAATACTCTCTGCAAGGTATAACAAGCAAGTTAAAGTCGGCTCTTACCGACTTCGATTACCGTTACTCATGAAAAAATGTTAACGTTGCGCGTTGTTTGTGACCTAAAAAGTATCAATTTTTTGGGTGGTAGGGAGAGGGCTTGGTTCACTTTTTTGCTTATAACGAGAACCGTTTATCCGATCTTCATTTTTCGGCAAATCGATTCATTTTGCTAATTTAACTATTCTGAAGGTACGAAGTCTATCTTTAAAACGAGGAGATATAACTTTTTTCAATTGCGGGGGCGGGAGGAGGCGTGGCCAAAATTTGAAACAAACTTGATGTGCAGATAAAATAAGATTTGTCCCATATGTCAAACCTTATCTCTTACCATTCATGCAGCCATCACCTGGGATACCCATTCTTAGATGATCCTTTGTGTTCATACTTGATTGTATTACCAACTTTTACTCTACGAGTCGGGTATAAAATGCAATATAAAATAGTTGTCTTTCCCTCCCACCCATCACCTGGGATACCCATTCTTAGATGACCTAGGTCTCTGCGCGTAGAACACCTGGCTCACCGTCAACGCTCATTCACCCCCACCCACCAAACTCATTTTTAAGTTGATCATGGCATCGACCGAGCAGCCCATTTATTCTAACCTAACCATCCTTTCACCCTATTAAAACATATTAAATTTTTTACTTCTATGGTTGAATTAAGTCAGATGTCAACAACAGCCAGTGTAATCTTTCTTGTGGAAAATACAAAAAAATTCGAGTAGAAATACTAGATTCTCAACTTATTTCAGGATTTATTTGGTATATTATTTAAGTGTGCACCGAATTCGCCCTGTTTGCAAGAGTCGAAAAATTCACTCAACAATGAAGTTTGTTTGGGTATTTCCACATATTACGTTTAATTTAAAAACGCCGGCTATTTATAAATGAAAAAATATATGATAACAGGCAACACTGCGTATGAGTTATATACAAAAACTTAAGAGACTATTTGCATCCGTTGAAACTGGACTTTTTTTCTACTTTTGTTTTTTTTTTACGTATTTAAGTATCAGATAGGCGCGCACACAAATAACCCATTTCTGACAAACGCATAGGGCATAGGGGAATGTTACATCTAAATGCAAAAAAGATCCCCACGTTGGGAGCCAATTTGTTAAGTAAAGGTGTCATTTGCAACTGTTTTTCCAACATCTATTTAAAAAAGTTTTTAATCTCTTCTAAATAGGTGCAGACAACTTATTTATTTCCCACCTTACTTTGTGAAATTTCAAGAAATACACCGAGCAGATCAAATTCCAAACGGAAACAATGCAAACCAACTGTGCCAGTCTCTTAGTTTTCAAGGGTAGATAAATATTTATAAAAATTAAACACTGAAGTAATACTGCACTATTATTTTTTCTACAATTGTGTGGAATTTCAATATCTCTGGAAAAGCGCTTGACAAGTAGCTCAACTGCAACTGGGTGACATACTCGACGCTGAGGTATTTGATCGCATGTACTGCAATTCCGAGGATACTGATTGATTGAAGTTTGCTCATAAATAAAGCTTAACCTAAACAAATGTTGATTTGACCAAACAAGTTTGCGATAAGTTGGGCCCATACTTAAATCAACAAATGGGTACTTTAAGATAGTATTTTCTATTTCCAATTTACCTGCAGAGCAAAACAGCCAACTAAGCTTTTCTTACTGCTTTAACTTTTACAATATTCGATATATTTTTATTTATTTGTCGATCATCTTAGTTCGATACAGTTCAGATAATCGATAATGGCTACAGAGGGAGCGCATAAACTTTCACGCTATATCATTGTCAGATGTCTTCGATAAGACTTAATTCTTAAGAAAGATCAACTCTACCTTTAGCTTCTTGTCAATCAAATCCAAGCACAAAACAAAAACTGAAAACTTCTTTAAAACATTATGAAGTTTGGCAAAACCTACGAGACTCTCTTGACAGCTGAATGGCGTCAGCAGTACATGAACTATGCGGTAAGAGAGTCACCCACTTTTATCTAACACCAACATTTCCAGCCTGTTCTCTTACTATTCTCTAACGAAAGGAGCTCAAAGCCATGATTAGTCGTGGTTTGGCACAAGCACCCGATCCCAGCAAAACTGCACATTTGGAGGTGATCACTTACTATCGCAATTTTCAGAATGATTTTCTGTTCACCTGCATGGAGGAATTGAATCGTGTGAACTACTTTTTTGCCCAAAAACTAGCCGAGGCACGACGCAAGCTTGCCACACTAAGAACACAGCTAATTGATCATTCTCGAGGCGGTCATACTCAATCGACTGCATCGGTACACGAACAGCGACATCGTCCGGTAAATGTGGGCAAGCTCCGATTGGCGGCGAGTGAATTCTATTTGAGTCTGATAATGCTGCAAAATTTTCAAGCGCTCAATCTAACGGGATTTCGTAAGATATGCAAGAAATATGATAAATATCTGAAATCTGGGGAAGGTACCATTTGGTTTCGCACAAGTGCCGCAACTGCAGACTTCACCAAAGACTCTGATTTGGTACAGATGATCGTTGAAGTAGAAGATTTGTACACGCATCATTTGGCTGGGGGAGATCGTGCCAAGGCCATGGCCAAGTTGAGAGTGCCACCACTTGGTCAGCCCACGCGTCCTTTGAGAGTCTTTTGTGCTGGCTTGTTTCTGGGCCTATTTGTGGTGGGGGCAGTCATATGTGTGATATCATGTGAGTATGGTTTCTAAGGCTAAGATCTTTTACTGAACCCCACTACCCACTATTTTCGTTAGATTTTGCCAGCAGCAATCCACAGTTAATTTTTGCCTCTGTCCATCTCTATCGCGGTCCATTGGCACTGATCGTATTCTTTTTCTACATGGCCCTTACTATACACATTTGGGAACATGTGGGCATAAATCATGTGTTGATCTTTGAAAAAGATCCTAGAGATCATTTGGAACCTGCCACCGTATTGGAGATAGCCAGTGCCTTGGGGTATATTTATACACTCTCCATATTGGCTTTCTTGCATCATGCCGAATTCGATATAAGAGATCCTTATCTCTTTCCTTTGGCCTGCCTGATCTTGAGCTTAGCTTTCGTGTTGAATCCCTTGCGTATAATGAGCTATTCTGCACGAATTTGGTTAATAACTGTCATAGGACGGGTGATAGCAGCCCCGATGTGCTATGTCAGATTTACAGATTTTTGGCTGGGCGATCAGTTGACTTCGTTGAGTATTTGCTTAGTGGATTATTATTACTTGAATCGATTTTATGTACGATATTATATGAATTGGGAGAATACCTATGATTTTGAGCCGGATTATGCGGTGGCCGTTATCCGCTGTTTGCCAGCTTGGTTTCGTTTTGCTCAGTGTCTGAGACGTTATAGGGATAGTAGTTCCAAGTCCATAAACTATCTATTGAATGCACTAAAGTATGGCTTGACCTTTGTGGTGGTTACCTTTTCTACCTTACAAATGGAGACGAATGGTGAGTTTTATCAATTTATTCGCTAGTCAATTAAAGTCTCGAACTTTTCAGCTAACTACGAAAATATGTTTCAAAATCCTTGGATTTGGGCTTATCTTGTGAGTTCTTTTGTAACATCTTTTTATGGATTATGTTGGGATTTGTTCAGAGATTTTGGTTTATTTCAAATATGGAAAGGAGACAACTTTTTGCTGCGCGAGAATTTGGTGTATCCAAAGGTAAGTAGAGAGAATTTGGGGGATCAGCTCACAGCCGCTTAGACACCTATATAAATGAAGAAAATATTTGTGAAATTTGTGGAGAAGATCCGATGTTTGTGTGTGTGAAATCATTTGCCGTCAACAACAAAACCTTCGCTTGTAGAGAAAGAGAATAGATAATACTTATGAACTTGTTGTTGCACTATGCTTAGCTAAAAGCAAAGAAAAGCCAGGAGGGCCTAAGCACTCCTGTTCTTAAAGAAATTTCCAAGTATATTTGGTAACAGATTTCGGCGAAGTGGGTACTGCGTGGAAATTAGGGGTTGGAATGTGAATAAAAAAGCTTTAAGCTATCACGCAGCCGTCACTTTCACCAGCTACTGGCGCTAGTCGCTTCAAAAAAATCACAGATATATGTATCAGAACTATTCTCAAATTCCTAACAAGAGTCGTTTCTTAACGCTTCTGCAAGCGAAGCCCTACAAAGCTCTCCACAATACTGTTTGTTTTATTTCTGTATAACTCAAAATTTTCTTCTCCATATTTTTACAGTGGTTCTATTACTTTGCCATAGTGGAAAATATATTACTGCGTTTTGTGTGGTCTTTGGAATTATATTTGGTCTACAATGATTTTCTGCTGGCCTACAATTGTAAGACCATAACATGTTTTTGCGAGATAACGCGTCGTTTTATTTGGAATCTTTTGCGTTTGGAGCACGAACACTTGAACAATTGTGGCAAATTTCGGGCCACACGTGATATATTCATTGCACCTCTAAATCAGCGAGAAGAACATCTACTAGAGCACATAATGGATGAGCCCAATCAACGTGGTAGTCAAATAGATAAAAAGTATTTCTAGAAATATTTTAAATAAAATAAACTTCTCTGGATTTTCCTTCAAGCTGATTTGTTTCCTTTAAAAAATATTGTAAAGCAAAATGAAATTCGGCAAAAATTTGGAAAGACATATGACCAGCGAATGGCGAAACCAGTACTTAAACTATGCGGTAAGTGGTAAGGATCTTTGAATGCTGCTCTTGTTACAAATTCCTCGTTTATTTAAAGGAACTCAATCTTATGATACGTCGCGGTGTGCAGAATGCCCCCAATTCCAATACTGCTCCCCGTATACTGGTTACCGATTATTATCGTCAGTTTGAAAATGAATTCTTCTCCACGTGTGTAGAGGAACTGAATCGTGTGGAACTGTTTTATGCACAGAAATTAGCCGAAGCTCGTCGAAAACATGCCACTTTTAGGGTGAAGCTAATGTCTTTGTACCTAAGACAACAGGGCGGTGGTCGCAGTTCTAGAATGCCCTCTTTAGCGCCACAACAACAGGAGAGTGGTCGCAAGTTGCGAAGCGCATACTGTGAGTTCTATTTGAGTCTGATATTATTGAAGAACTATCAGAGTTTGAATTTAACGGCGTTTTATAAAATATGCAAAAAATATGATAAATATTTGAAATCCAACGAGGGTGGAAATTGGTTCAGGAATGTGGTGAATATATCACCATTTACTGAAAAATATGGTCTCTCGAAGATGATAAGCGAGGTGGAGGATTGGTATACGCGGTATCTGGCGGGTGGAGATCGTTCAAAGGTAAAGAAATTGCTACGCTTGAAAAAGAACTGTACTCTCAGTATAAACCATTTATATATTTGCACGACTTTTCGTCGGAGTTCTTAAAACTCAAAAACAGTTATTTGTACAGAACCACATTAAGAACAGTTTTTTGAGATCGCAAATATTTACATCGATTTAATATTGTTTTTCTTTTAAGAACTCGATTTGAGTTTATTTTCTTTTATTTTAAAAACATTTTTTAAGAACATAAGAACTCAACTAGAGAAAAAACAGAGACATCGCTGTACACAACAAACCTTCAACGATAGACTAAACCCAATATGAAATAATCCTTAATTTAAGTCTTTCAGAAAAACACAGAAACATTTTTACGGGCATATTTTTTATTTTCGAAACTTTCATAAATCAAAAGGGATGTATATAAAATGCGAAAAAGGAAAGAGACAAATAGTGTTGCAAATCGAAACTTCAAGCAACGTAAAGAAATGTATAATAGGGTGTCCCAAGACATAAGGAACAAATTTTTTTTAGCGAAATCAAATACGCATACCCTCTATTTTTATTCCATTTGACCTCATTAACTCAAAAAATAATTATTATTGTGATTAGGCAATGATAAACCTTGCCGACTTGATGCCAAACTTCTTATATGAAAATTTGTACTTACTGCAGGAGGAATTGAGAATTTAATTGTGATTACTTACTACCACTTTTAGAACTGCGTAGTTTCACTCACATGTTGACTGATTGAAAACAGTAGTTTTTATGTTTTGCGAGCGCTTGTTCGCTGATTTAAAATTTTCGGATTAGAATTTAAAGTGACGTGTTGCATCTTCATATTATATTGTCTTTGCTAAAACCAAATAGCAAGTAATCAGAAGCACATCGACACGTTAGGTCGCGTCAGCTTTAAAGAGCAAGTACTGACTTGTATCAATGTAAGTCGGAACGTGGTCCTACCTTCTTAAAATGTTATTTGTAACTGTTTTGACTTCAAAGTAAAAAATATTTGTGGGATACCCTAATGTAAATATAAGTAGGCTCTAAGCCATAACCTGCAATTTGAAACTCATTTTTTGTTTCTTTGTGTAATTATGAAATTTAATAATATCAAATTGATCCAAAAAAAATTGTAAGTTTGATATTTTCAAATAGGTATCGTATCGTATTAATATGAAAAACTATAATACTGAGCCCCAGATCCTATTATTTTTTTTTCTGTGTGAGATCTGTTTATTCATACGGACAGATAGACGGATATGACTATATCGACTCGGCTGTTGATGCTGATTACAAATTACTTTATAGGGCAGAGTTCCCCATTCATAGCCCCTGGGACACGAACATACTCGCCAATACACACCGCCCTGCGGCGCAGAGCTCAACGTGTTCTGACGAAAATATGCATTACGACTGTCGAAAAAGTAGTACAAAGCACTACAATCGCTGCTTTTCGCTAGAGAGATGGCAATCGACAACAAACAGACTGCGAACATTCTGCATTACATTTTTAAAAATAATGTACGCATTCGTAGATACATCTCTGGCGTACATCCCTTATTACAAGTAATGCAGGCTGTGCGCACCCCGTTAACAAAGCGGCCTTCTCTTTGTTACATACCTTAGGACAAACTTAAACCAAAGACCAATATAATCTCTAAGATGCCGAACGACCATACAATGGTTTTGCCATATGCAGCTGTTTTTTTTTTTGTGGCGCCGAAAATCGCGCTCTCTCCGCTCACCAAAAGTTGAGAGCGTAGAAATCTACAAATGCACTTGCTTGTGTGAGTAATGCTTGAGAATACGTGTTCACACTTACAGTCGTCGGCTGTCGCTGTATGCGTACAAAAACGCGGCTGGCTCTAAAGCGCTCTCTCTCTCTCTGGCTTCTGGACAAAATTTCAAGAGAGCCAAAAGCCACTTGAAAAGCCAGCCCAGAAAATCGTGTGCAAAAAAATCGTATGGCGTTACTCATCTTCATATTGTAATTTCTTTGCTTAAACTCTGTGAACCTTTGGTACAGAGTACAAAAAAGTTACCTTTTGCTGATGAGACGAACAAAATGTTATTTACCAGAAATCATTGTACGAATGTTGCACTTTGTTATGTGATGCCTTCCTGTCCAGCATTTTATAAAATTTCTGATCAGTTTCGAGCCGTTTTCAAGTCCTATGATACTTTTTTGGAAGAAAGTGTTACCCTAGCCGCGACTTTTTATGAAGTGTCATTTATACCCCGTTTTTTCTGTGAAACATCTGTAATTTCGGTACGCACGTCAGCACATTTTGTGTTGTTGTTTTAGCGGAGTCTCCCAGAAGAAGACTGTGAAAATGGGCGGAAAAAGGAGGGAAAGTGGAGGTGACTTGACAGCGACTTAACAGTGACTTGACAGTAGCTGAACAGTGACTTGACATAACGTAAAGAGGTGACTAACAGTGACTGACAAGAAGTGGCTTGACAGTGACTTGACAGTGACTAAACAGTGACTAGACAGTGCTTGATATAAACAGCCCTGAACAGCTCTTAAATTTAGCTTCATGTTTCACATCAAAGCCTCGTTAGTGTGCAGGACACACACCAATTTTTTTTAAATCAGTTTCGACTCATTTTCAAGTCTTTTCGAAATATTTTTTAGTTAATCACATTTTGTGCATGCTTGAGTCATTAACGAGTCTTCATTTAAATCATCAAAACGGCTCGGAGAAGACTAATCAAAATGATTCTTGTTAAACTGATCTTCCAAATGCTAGATGGGTGCTAAATGCCACCCGAATAAAATTATATTAGGACCAAAAGTATTAGGTTTGTCGATTTCTAATTGAAATTGAATAAAATTTATTAATTTTGTTTTTTTTTTCCAGGCCATGGCTAAGTTGCGGGTGCCGCCATTGGGACAACCTGCTCCTCCCAGTCAAGTGTTTTGTGCTGGCCTCTTCCTCGGTCTGTTCATAGTGGCAGCAGCCATGTGTGTGTTGTCATGTAAGCAAATAAAAGCCCGTTTTCTCATTTTCATGTTCACGATATGTTGATAATGAAGCTCAGAAGCTATAATTTTTAAACAAAAAGATAAAACAAGAGTGCGCTTTGATTCATTTTAAATATAAAGAGAAGAGGAGAAAACGGGCCAAAGTCGAAAGTCTTATAACCTCTTCAACCAACTAACATCCTCGCTTATTCTCAGACTTGGCATGCATCTCGAAACACCAATTACTTTTCGCCTTTGCACAACTCTATCGGGGACCTATTGTTTGGGTGCTCTTTTGCTTCTATTTGGTCATCAATGTGAATGTCTGGAATACTTTTGGCATCAATCATACTCTCATCTTTGAAATAGATCCCCGAAATCATTTACAAACCGCAACCATGTTGCAAGTGGCCAGTATTGTGGGTTACATTTGTTCTCTAAGCATTTTAGCTTTCCTTCATCACGATATTTTTGGCATCGAAGATCCCTACTTATTCCCCATAGCCTGTATAGTCATCACTTTGGCCTTGCTGTGTAATCCCATGCGTATAATGAACTATCCTGCACGAATGTGGTTTATACGTCTCATGGGAAGAACAGTATCGGCTCCATTTCATTATGTGAGCTTTTCGGATTTTTGGATGGCCGATCAAATGAACTCGTTGGTGTTGTGCATAGTGGATCATTACATGCTGTGCCGTTTCTATGCCAAGTATTATGGACACAAGGAGAATGCCTTTGATTTTGAACCGGACTTAGTGGTTACCATATTTCGCTGTGTGCCAGCTTGGTTGAGGTTCGCACAGAGCCTCAGGCGCTATAATGACAGCAGTTCCAAATCGAATACGTATCTGGTGAATGCAGTGAAATACAGCTGGACTTTTGTGGTGGTTTACTTCTCACATATGCAAATGGAGAAGAATGGTAGGGGTTGTTGGCTTCTTCAATTACTCTTTTTTGTTCACTTCGAGCCACTGAACAAGTTTGCCACATAGTAAACATGTCTCTTTTCTAGTTCAATACCAACAAATGTTTGACAATCCTTGGACTTGGTTTTATATACTAGCCGCTCTGGTTGATACCATCTATTGCACTTATTGGGATTTGGCTCTGGACTTTGGTTTATTTAAGATCTGGCACGGTGAGAATATCTTTCTACGGGAGCAACTCATCTACCCTAAGGTAAGTCGAAGCAAGTCCTAACCAAGAGATTTGTTTCCCAATTCCCCCGTTTTAGTGGTTCTATTACTTTGTGATTATCGAGGACTCACTGGCTCGTTTATTTTGGGCATTGGAACTGTATTTGGTGTACTATGATTATCTTTTGCCCTACAACTGCAAGACTCTGGCCGTTTTATGTGAAGTAACACGTCGTTTCATATGGAATTTTATACGTTTGGAGAATGAACATTTGTATAACTGCGGACAGTTTCGTGCCACACGTGATATATTTATTGGCGTGCCGGACTCCGCTGAGCAACTTCAAATTGATGCCCTGGTAAACGCTTCGCAGAGCACTGCAGATGGAGAACGTCGTGCAATCAATAAGAAGTATTTCTAGTCAATGAAGTGTGTCCAGCCTTCAGGGTTGACAATCTCCAATTGAATAAAATTAATTTCACATTTACCAAATTAAAACCACAAATGGAATTATAAATTCAAAACACACAAAACACAGTCGAACGCACACACACAATACACGAAGGACAAAAAGGCAGACGGAGTGGAAAAATTACAAGCCCGCAGGATAGCAAAAGTTAAACCGAAACAATACACTGAGCATAAAACAGGTAGTAGAAGTTGAAATTATATATTGACTTGACCAAAAGGAAAGCGAAATGCAAACCTCACGAAGAGCAGATGGCGGCCATCCACAGCTAATATGAGCCGAAGTCAAACGTATTGTTATGCAAACGCCAGCCGAAGTTATGGTTGTGTGAATCGGTGCACACTGCATTGCTAGTAAAACGTCTATTGTCTGGAGAGAGCTCTCTCAATAACACAAGCGCACTTTTATGTCCTCCCCACTTGGCCGCCTCTGGTATAGAGCAGCGATTTTCACGCCTGGCTCGTAGAGAGACTTGTGCCAAGCGAGCATACAGCTGTTCAGTCGCTGGCCAGCGGTCGAAGAAATTTTTTGGCTTCGCTCTTCTTCCCAAACTTTGGTGTAAAGGCAAGCTCCCTACGGATGTGGAAGATTTCGATGCGAAGCAACAGTTTGTTTGAAAATATTTGTGGTTGCTGTGCGTATTTAGAGCAGCATTTCTAAATAAAATGATAAAGCTTGGCGTAGAATAAAAAGCTCTCGAAAATTCAGTATAGGCATTTGTTGTTGGGATATTTGTAACGACACTTGGTCGTGGTGTACACGAATTTCCCTTGAATCCTCCCGCAAAGAAAAAGAACCTTCAATGTATTTCTTTATCCTGGATGGAAATCATTGCTTGGCTAACTTATGCTACATATTCCTCGGACCGGGTTTGAGCCATGTAGGCTTTTGCTGTCCTCGATGGGAGGCTGGTGGCTAGGTTAGAAAAAAATACGAAATAAAGATGCCCGAAAGGGGAATGCGATGTGTGTCCAAAGCAGCGATGGCCAGCAAGATCGAGGCCTAAAAGTGAGTGAGTTTTGGTGTGCGAAAATAAAGCGCCAAGAATTTGCTTCGACCTAATCGCTTCGAACTTTGGCGAGCGAATGACGGCTTTCTGCTATTTTGTTCTCAGCTTCGGTAAGCGTTCGGGTCGTGTACGTGTGAATAACGAAATGTTTTCGCCCCCTGGGAGGAACCAAAGGCCATTGCTGGTCCAAAGGTTTGGGACCCAGAGTTTTTTAGTCGGGTGAACTGAAGAAATAGTGCATTTTGGGCAAGGGGTAAGCCTCGAGGTTGGGTGAGAGGGAATCCTAGATACTAAAAAGAAGATTGGTCACAAGGCCAGATGCAATGGAACACTCTGCGCCACGGGATTGGATGCAATGTACAATCCAAGCGAGAATTTCAGTACCACGCAGATGATTCGAAGGGAGGACAGATGCAATTGCGCACTCCACGTGGGAATTAGGATATTACGGAGCAGGTTTGGTACGTAGAAAGATTCAATGGGGCACTCTGAAGCACGAAATCTGTGATACTACCATGATTAATGGCTTACCTGCTCGCTTTGAGCTCCGATCGCGATTGCTCCATGATCCAGTCTAAGATATACTTAACAAGGTAGCCGCACTCGCTCTCTCGCTCTCTTGACAACTTGTTAAATTTCAGTCGGTAAACCATGGAGAATGGGTATTAGAGAAAAACTTTGATCAGTCGACACCGCTTCTGATAGAAATTAGTGAGCTGTTCGCTCTTACTCACGCTCTCTAGATACTTTTGGGTCAACTGTTCGCTCTCACTTACGCTCTCTGGATACATTTGGGAATATGGTCGTCTCGCTCTAACCATAATGATTTCCTACTGGCACTATAAAGTATCTTTTTGAGAGTCAGCGCAATGTTTATCTCCATGGGCGAACAACCCTTATGAGCGACGCATTCCCGGGGACGAATTTTTTGTGTTCTGCTTACAGAAATTCATTACTCTCTCGCTCTCGCTCTCTTTGACACAAATATAAAGAGTTGTGAGAGAGTGAGTGCGGCTACCTTGTTAAGTATATCTTGGTCCAGTCTCTGTTTTGTCTTTAGCTCAGGCAATTACAAGCCAAAGTCCTAGCGCGTTCTCTCTTCCTTCGATACTTTTTCGATAATTATCGATATTTGGCGTTAGGAGCTCTTTTTTGAATATGAAGATATATAGACACACGTCTCTCTACTCCTTTTTTTTTAATATCTGAATTGTGTGCCAACAAATTTTTTCAGTGTTCCTGTAGGACAGCCAGAACCAGGCTGGTTGGGGGTTTTTTTGGACTTGACAAGTTGTCAATTGTGGTGTGTGTCCCTGGGCTCAAAGTGGCCACAATACGCAGAGCCAGTGCATTTACGGGGCGGTAAGGAGAAGAAGACGAAGAAGCTGGGACTTTATAGATTCAAGTTTTGGTAGGGGGTTAATGCTCTATCTGCATGGTCACGCATAAATGCAGGCAAATTACAATTCAACGAGACACGCACGTGGGCGGATTTCAAGGGGTAAGCAAAGGAATTTCCTACCACCCTCCCACACACTGTCTTGGGGGGGCCATTGCCTGGAGCATTTGCTGAGCTCAGTTACAAATGTTATAAATACATTTGGGAACATATTGTTTCAATGTCTGGCAAAGCAATTTGCAGTTATAAATGGCTCCAAGCTTAAGGGTTGAAATGTCATCAGCTGTTGAGCTGGCAGCCAGAATCTTGAGAAAGGGACTTTTAATTATGTGCGTCGAAACAACATGTTGCTGCTTACCAAATCACAGCTTTAAAAAAAACTTGTGAATTACCCAAACTTGGCACCAGCTGCTGTCGTTAAAATGCTGTTGAATTTTGCATGAAATCGCGCCCCCAAAGGACCTCGCGAATTTGTCGCTAATGGTATGCGGCGCACATTTGGGGGATGACTTTTTTTTGTCTAGGTCGCCAGACCGCAGACATTATAAACAACGCAACGGAGAGGCCGGTCCCGTCTAGTGAAAGTTTTATGGCCCAACTTTAAATGAACTTGGCTTCCTGCCTACCACAAACTAGGGGCAAGGACGACCATAAAAATCCTATGCAATTTATTTGTCTGCTGGAGAGAATAAATGCAAACATTTCCGTTACGCATTTAAATTTCAGCCATCAACACATTTCGATTCGTGACTCGCTTCGGGGGCGGGAGGGGGTCGTCGCCACACAAAAGCTTCCGCTTCCTGTCTGCTCCACTTGGGGGATTTCCCCGAGGGTTGTGCAAACCTCCCCAGACGTTCCTTGAAGCACATAAAGTTTTCTAATTTGGCCTCGTCTTCAGGTTTTTTGAATTTTCAGCCAATCTCTGTTTGCTGTTGGGGAGATTTCGTTTACGCCATCTGAATGGAAGCCCAAACTGCTTGTAATTTCCGGCAAACAAACCAATAAATCATATTAAACTTTGCTAGGAATGTTCTATCCTCTTTTTTTTCGTGCAAAAGAAATGCGTACCGGAAGGTCTTTTGACGGTGTAAGCGAAATGCATAGGAAATCTCCGACATGGGATATGACGGCTGATGGATAAAAATGAAGCGGAATTTCAGTAGAGGAGGGCGGTTTTGACTAGGAAAAGCGTATGATAAGTTGGGGGCATAAATCGGAAACTGCAACTGCGATGGAAGGGAGTTGACAAGTAGCTTAGATTTAAATAATGATTGAAAGAATTAACTCGAGTTATGGTGGGCGATTATTTAGGGGTGTGAAAGAACCAAGGCCAGGTTTTTGTGTCACAAAATTATCTACAAATAAAGATTTGTCAAACATTCGCTACAGAAGCGATATTGAGCGGGTGACGACTATAATTGACGAAACTTTTCGAGCACACAATTTCGATCCTTTTTACGATAGTTTCCCGATTATACTGTCTTTACATCGAGTTGGTAATCTGTTATGAAGTTAAATTTAATTGTGAACTCGTGCGAACAAACAAGACTAGAAGAACGTCGGTCTAGGCAGTACTCTGTAACTGCCAAAGTTTGTATATAACTGATAACTTTCAATTATCATTTGTTGCTAAATCATTTTTCAAAGTATTGTACATCGCCAGCCACTACTTTTTGCCATCTTTCTGGCTATTTTCGGATAACATCTCGAACAAAACGACGTGTCTTTTAATGCGATCCACGAATCGATCCACTTGTGGAGTTCTTCCAAGAAGCGAAGGTGCTGATCCTCAAGGGCATGTGTCAGCGATGAAAACAGATAGTAGTCGGAGAGGTGGCTTCACTCCGTTGTAGCAGCTCTAGAGCTGGAGAAACATCGATGGCATCATCGATGCATCGATGTTTTTATCTAAGCTGCAGTCATCGATGATTTTTTTCACCATCGATGTTGTTGCAACCCTACATAAACAAGAAACGGCCACGCTATTTTCTTATAAAATTTACTTGGCGTCCATAGGAAAGGTAAGGTGACCAATATGCGGTTCTGGACCAAAACTTATTATGTATGAATATCCATTTACATGCTATAATCAAAAAAGTGCGATTTATTAAAACTCACAAATTTTCCATGATTTGAACACATACTCCCGCTTTTAGTTCAACAAAACTTTCGACTTCCCTGCCTTAACGACGTGATATCCAATTGTTTGCGAATTTTGAATAACTAAAACAGTCCATTAGCATTATTCAAAAAGTAGCCTGCCGGTGGAATAGTTTGTATTTAATAATAAAGCGAATTTTTCTTCTGTCTGGCCATTTATCCACACTTTTACCAAACTCTAAGCAAATCCAAAAGTCCTCAAATAGAAACTTTACAAGAAATATCAAATATCCTTACATCTTAGAAAAGGGTGCCACTTTGCAAATTTCTGGGAGAAAATATGCGAGATGCAGCAAAACACACAAAAATGGGAAGTGAATTTAAGTCTGTCAAAGCTGTCTGAGCCCACTGAAAGAAGTGGCTAAAAATATTTATGTATTCCGTCAACATTCACAGTTTCTGAAAGGACATTCAGTAAAGCTAGGCGGACCCTGTCGGACCTTAAAGCCAAAGAATTGGGAGCGTTTAATGTTCCTTTATAAAAATTTTAAAAATACTTAAATATAAAAAAAATAAAGAAATATTTGATCTAGAACCCTAGAGGGCACATTGTTCTTACAATTTATCAAATTTATATATATCATTTATATTCTCTATTTATTTTTAATTTAATCTCAAGCCGGAAAGTGCTTTAGTAAGCTACATAACCAGACTCTTAAAATTTTTAATAAACATCGATGTTTCATCGATGTTTTACTGCTAGCACTCATAGTACACCACGCTCAAAAGCTCAATTGGTCCCAGCGTATGACCTTGTCACCGTGAATAAATTACATATATTTAATACTAATATTTAATAGCGATCCTGTGTTCCTGAGGAGGAACATCCGAAAAGTATACAACATTTTTTAACTCGGCTATTTATTATCCAATCTGAATAAATTCAATTTCAGATATTAAAGATATTACGAATATAATTGTAAGTTTTATATTTGGACGGACGTGGGCGGAAGTGGGGGTGTCAAAAATGTGAAACAAACTTGATCTCCGTGCAGACAATAGGAATAGGAATAGGAGTCTACATGTCAAATTTGGTTGCTCTAGCTCTTCTAGTCTCTGAGATCTAGGTGCTTAAGCAGTTGAACAGGGCTATATAGACTCCGCTGATCATGCTGATCAAGAATATAAATTTACTTGATAGATCGGAAATGATTCGTTCTACCTGTTATATATATTTGCACGACTTTATTATACCCTTTTTACTCTACGAGTAAAATGTTAAATTGGTTTTACAGACCCAAAGGGCCAAGCAAAGCGTCTCTCAATCTCTTGGCGTGTGTGCTTATCATTTTACTACAGTTAAATGCCGAATCCGAACGAAAAAGTTTCAGAAGGTTTTTCATGGCTATTTATTTCACAACTGTCGCCAATAGCTGGTGAAGGTGAATGGATGTGTAAAATCTATTTTCTAAAGAAAGAAAAAATTTTTTATTCGATGATCCGAGGCGGAATTGAAACCACACCTTCCGCACAGCAGGCCGACACACTTAACGGGTATAAAAACGAGGTGTGAATGTCGTAAACACTTAAGAGGCTTTGATGTGAAACATAATGCTAAATTTAAGGGCTTTGTTTCAAAATCACAAGCTCTCTCAATAGAGTCTCCGGTTGTGGACACTCCAGTCTTTTTTTTTGACAGGTAACAGATGCCGCCAAACAGAGTAATGTCAAACTTGTAGTTTGACAGTACACATAATCTGAGCCAATACCAAAGTGTAAACACACATTTGGTTTCTCGCTGTGAGCAAATAAAAAAAAATCGTGAAAAAATTCCGTGTTTCTATTTTTTTTTAATTTCCACATTGCGTTAAATCGAAGAAAAATACTGAAAAGTGGTGAGTATTATACTTCGTGATTTAGTGCATTAAGTGTACTTTGTGATGTGATATCAAGTTTCAATAAAAAGTTTGTGTCGTGTAAATTTGCTGAACAAAATAAAAAAAGGCTACCATTTCCAAGAACGGACACACTTTTGCACCGGTTGTGGACACCCTCGTTTTTTGTGTTTAAAGCGTGTGTTTGGCCATAAAACAGTCAAATATCGTTGTTTATGTTAGTGTAACATATTTTAAGTTAAACGAGAAAGGCAAAGCTAACTTCGTCTGTACCGAAGTTTTGATACACTTGAAATAGCTTGTCACAACGGTTAGCGACTACGACCAAACTTCGCAAATCAGCTTCAAAACATGACTTATTACCCATGACCGTGTTTGAGAGCGATAGTATTGAGAACAAACCAGTTTTTCTCACTAAAACCCATTTATCGAACGAACATTTGTATGGCAGCTACAAGAAGTAGTCATCCGATCCGGTCGGTTCCGACATATTAGCAGCGTGCAGGAAAAAGAAGACTCTATGCAAAGTTTGAGCTCGATAGCTCCAAAACTGAGGGACTAGTTCGCGTAGAAACAGACAGACGGACAGACGGACGGACAAAGCTTAATCGACTCAGCTCGTCATGCTGATCAAGAATATATATACTTTATGTGGTCGGAGATGATTCCTTCTATGCGTTGCACACTTCTGGGCAAAATTATAATACACTTTTCAAGTGTATAAAAAAAAATTTACAATGATGTTCATATCACCGCATTATGTTGACTTGGATAAAAGTTATTAGTGCAAAACGCAAGTATGTCCATAACCGGAGACTCTCCACAATATAAATCAGCAATGACAATCTTTCAAAAGAATAAAGCTAAATGGGAGTTGAAATACGAACATCTGTATTTCTGTAAAGTCACTATTAAGTCACTATGAAGTCACTGTTAAGTCACTATGAAGTCACTGTTAAGTCACTGTTAAGTCACATCAAGTCACTGTCAAGTCACTGTTAAGTCACAAGCAATTCATTCTGAAGTTAAATTTTACCCCTACTAAAATCTTTCGTACCAAAATTAAAGATGTTTTACATCAAAAATGCTACACAATTTTTTTGTGGGGACGTTTCATATTCGGTTTGCACTCATCGCGAAAAATTGGTTACGTTTGCCAGTGCGCTGGGTTAAAACAAGAAAGAAAGTCGTTCAAGCCCCGGCCATAATTTACTCTGTAGCCCCAAAGTTTGTGGCAGAAAAAAACCATAAAATGTGTAATAATTGTTTTTCCTATAACTTGACTATCGTTCATCCGATCTTTATAGTATTATCGATAAATAATATTGATTACCAAATATGCGTAGAAGGTACAAACCATCTATCTACAAAACTTATCTACATGTTTATCTACGTCTGTTAATTTCAAGTAAGTAACATTTGTGTAGACTGGAGCTGCTGTTAAAAAGCTTTTCAAAAGCTTGTGGCTTCAAAATAAAGCGCCATCTAGGTAAACTATTATGCAACAAGGTAAGTGCCATTTTTGTCCGCCAGGCGGCTTGGGCCGTTAGGTTTTGAACTAAGTTTGTTCAGCACAAATTTAGTTGCTTAAAATTTACATATATGTATTTGGGTGGAACTAAAAATCGGTCCATTTGTAATTTTTTCAGGATTTTCTTTACTCACCGATTCACCATCTCATTCTCGTTGCCGTTCTCCAAAGATTGAGCCAATTGCTGCGGCGTCTGTTGTTGTTGTTGCTGTTGCTTTTGTTGCTGCTGTTCTGGTTGATTTTTGTCCAATAACAAACCGCTTCCTGGTGCTCGCAGACTGCCACCCAGGCCAATGCCCAAAACTGAACCGCCACCCAGAGCCGAAGAGGAACCACCACAGCCCACGCCAATGGATTTCGTTTGCTTCGCCTGCTGTTTATAACGACTCAGGGCAAAGAACAGGGCCAGCACAGCTTTCAGGCGACCCGCACAAATGTCATTGGTGGTAATATTGTCCAGTCCACCAACCGATTGACTCCTTAGCACGTGCAGGCACGAATTCACGTTGTCGTACTATCCAGAAAGAAAGACAAAAGCGAAATGAAATGAAATCTCAAGCTAAAGTCAGGCATTTAAAGGTATTTAAGTTACAGTTACGGGGAACGGCGATTGATGACGCATCTTAAGACGGAAATCTCCTAATATAAATGTAAATCCTAGAAGCTACCTTATCTACCGAATTTAACCTTTTAGCGCCATTAACGAGCGCCAGAGTCGTGATTTTGACAAAAATTGTAAATGGCCTTTTTAACTGCTTCACGCACACGCACAAAATGGACCCGAAAAATATGTACAAAGCGAACGAATCTTAAAACCAAAGGAACAGAAGACAAAATTGACATTAAGATAAAGTGTTCAAACGTCAAAAACTGTAAAATTGTTGTTGTTGTGTCAACACACAGAATATGGCCAGGAAATTTATAGATGATTTGACTACACATCTAGGGACTGCTCTTCGACAAATTGGTTTTTAAGCGGTGAATGGAAATGGGAGATGGAAAGAGTTTATCATTGAAAAAAAAAACTGTCATGAAACTCACTAATTTGGTATTCAGGGAGAAAGAGCGTGTAAGTGATTCAAGTCACTTAAGTGGGAGCAACAGCTTATGATTTTATTTAAGTGTTTGCATAATTTCATAATCGCGTTTGTGAATATTTTAACAATCACTTTTTATCCCTTGTTGGTGAAGATGCGTCAAGTCACCCAAACGGTACCCAAATTAATGATTTGACTGTCCTCAGCCTTCAATAGTAGGCCAATTGCCACAACAATTGTCCTTATATCATTCTAACATCCGATATTGTTAAGTTGAGTTTTTGATCATTAGAACATGAATTTAACTATTTAAGAATGTAAAGACTGATTTCCAAATTTTAGTTTGGTATTCGCTATTTTTAAAAAAATTTTAAGAATTTAAATTATGAAATTTATTCCGGAACTACCAAAAAGTTCAACAAGTTTTCAAAGCACAATTGGTACCGCCTTTCTTTTTGAAGCAATGTTATCTCCCTTGTGACAAGGAGACACTCCATTATGCCAACAAGATACTTTACTGAAAATTATTGTCGACATCGGAAACTACGGTGGTTAGAGGGAGACGGACATAGTCAAAAAATAACTCAGAGAGCGAAAGTTACAGCAAACAGCTGACTAAAATCTTCTTCTATGTTAAATCTTCTTATGTATTTTGCAGGAAGTCCAATCAATTAGCTAGAATTTGCAAACTTGCAGGAAATTAATTTGACAATCTGCCCACCCTAAAATTTTGACTTCCGCGATTTAACCACAGACTAGGATATCTAGACCAGCGATTGTCAACGAGAGCAAAGCCAAACGGTGAGAGTATACGAAAATAAAGTGCCTGAAACAGCTTGGAATTAATAAGATGAAGCCGTCAGCCTCTGCTGAGGGCCAGTTGATGTATGCCTGCGAGATAGAAAAAGACGGCAAAACATTTGTATGTCTCTGCTTGTGCAATGCCGTTCGCGCTCAGGCACAAATAAACAGAAAGAGCGCTGTCTCGCTCGGCTTCACCTTATTAATTTCACCATGGTCATAATCTCGGATATTCTTGACCTGATAAGAAAAAGGATTGTGTAAATTGTGTAATTGTGTAGTTAAGGGAGTTTCGAGATTAGTTTGAGCTCGATAAATAATTGTAGGAATCCGCGAAGAGCCAAGAGAGCCAGGAGAGCAAGAACAAACATCGTCGTCTCTGGACTTATTTGCAACACGGCAGAAACCCAGTGGCCACATAATAGTGATTTCATATCAGGAAAGATCCCTTCCTTTTCTGCTCCATATTCCATGGGACATTCTTCAAGACCCACACCAGTTTTTAATTATTTAAAGTTTCTGAAAAACCAAAAAAAAATTAAAATTTTTTGGGCTCAACTTGGACTCGAAACCTTGACCATGTGCACTGCTCAGGAATGGAATTTATGAACATGTGATTCCGAAAGAGATTGAAGTATTCACATTTGGAATGACACAAGTTCGAAAGGCTTAAAAGCTTGAATTGTGAGGAATATCCTGGAGTTCGAGATTGAATTGTAAAGCTCATGCCAGGCTTACTCTAGGATCAAAAAGATTGAAAATATCTCGACTTGTTTTCTGTGTGCAATGGGTCATGTGTCCACAAGCAGGTCGCGATCTGGATGTGGATGAACTGAATAAAAAATTTGTACAGGCAAATGTGTCTGCTCCTACCCTTAATATGTACGAAAGCAATATGCTTCACTGTGATAATAGTTTTAGCTTCATGTGTGTCCGTCCACGCGATGTTCTAGAAAGTATCCTAAATGTTAAATCTGATGTAGAAGATCTGGACAAACTAAACCCAAAATTTTTAAAAATTCTATGGCCAATGCTTGTTGAACCAATAACCCACATATTCAACACAGCTCTTACTACATCCATTTTCCCTAACAAGTGGAATACTGCAAAAGTGATACCAATACCCAAATCGACTGGCGATTTTAGACCTATTTCCATCCTTCCTTTTCTATCAAAGGCCTTTGAACAAATAATTGCCCAGCAAATGCAAGCATTTCTTGTCTAACTCTCTTATGAGTTGTACAACTGCCATTGTAAATATAGTCGAAGATATCCGTAAGCAATACTGACGCAAGTTGTGTAACATTCCTGACATTATTAGATTTTAGTAAAGCATTTGACAACGTGGACCCCGACATACTATGTAGCTCTCTATTCCACTTTTCCTCCTCTGCTTTGAAAATGATGAAGTCATACCTTTCTAACTGACAGCAAGCTGTCGTTTCGGGTACTCGTATGTCACAATTGCTTCCAACTAATCGGGGTGTCCCCAAAGGGTCTGTTCTTGGTCCACTTTTGTTTTCCATATACATAAATGACCTACCTGATATTTAAAGTAATTGTATATGCTGACGATGTCCAGTTTTATGGAAGTCGTCCGTTGCGTGAAATTGTTGACTGTGTCAGTGTTTGCAATAAAAACCTATTAAAAATATGCAACGGGGCAAAGGAGAATGGTTTGGGATTAAACCCATCAAAATCTAAGTGTTTAATCGTAAACAAAAAGACCCTTGATCTGACACACACCTAGGATATGTAAATCAAATCAGCAACTTAGGAATACAGTTCAATGCAACTCTCTCCTGTAGCAACCACATAGCTAAAGCTTCTGGGAAAACTTATGGATCTTTCAGGCAATTATTTGGTTCAAAAACCGTGATACCGCAGAACATTAAAATGCTCATAGCAAGATCCTGTTTAGTCCCGATGTTATTCTACGGAGTTTGAACCTACTCCGTGTAACCTTCAACTCTATTGCGAGATAAGTCTTTGACCGCAAGCCATCTGAGTATATAACGAACTTTGTCAACCAAATATTTGAACTGACTCTTGAATCTTGGATTAAACTTAGAACTCTAATTTTTATTCATAAAATTATTGTTACTCGTGAACCACAGTATTTATTTGAAAAATCGGAATTCCCCTCATCCGCGAAAACTAATAATATAATTTATCCAAAAAAGGTTGATTATAGCCGGCTATAGGTCGTGAATAAAAACACAATGGTTTTTTAAGGATTATTTCCAATATATTTCGGAAGCGCATCGGCCTCCCTCTTCAGGGACAAAATTTGTGACACGTCTGTTCCGCTTAACGTGGAGTTCAATACTAACTTCATAATTTATCCAAGATTAAGCATGGCCAGTTCAGAAAAATACTTCTATGTCTTTGCTGCTCACTGCTGGAACCAGCTTCCGCACCAACTCAAAACCATTAGGAACGCAACACTTTTCAAAACTAACCTTACCGCTTATTTTAAAAGTGTCGCAGTATCACATTGTAAACTTAATTTTAATTAATATTAACCCAGTTAGTTATTAAGCTAGGATACATTATATTTCTCTCTAATTACATATGTTATATTGCGACCAGAGATTAAAACCGTAACCGAAACCGTAATCGAAAACATTTTGTTTCTTATAACCGTAACCGTATTACCTTTATTTACAAAACCGGTTATCAGTACCGTAACCGAAACAAATATACGGGTTAATTTCGGTTTTATCTCTACTAGCACAATGAACATTTTACATACATATGAATTTAATCACTAAAGTTGGATGCTTGTTTATTATGTGTCGTACTACAAAATGCCTGGAAAGTATCTTAAATACATTGGTGCTAATTGGGAAATTTGGTCGAAGCGGAAATTGTTTGATAATTTCCAGAGCAGCTCCGAAAATGTAGTGCAACAGCTTTCGGATGGATTTTGTGCGGGGCTGGAGGTATAAGCAGTGTTCTTTATTTTGGCCTGTGGGAACAGAACTTGATCACTGAGACATACTCCTACGACAACCCAAAACGCATCGAAATATTAGAATTAGCACATTAAACCAGAGGTAATAAGCCAGCTCCATGTACCGGAGGCGGAAATGTTTGTAAAATAAAATGATTTTGTGTAATGGAAGTGTATTGCTGATTATTTTAGCAAAGAAACATAACCTGTATAATTTTGGACGGGCGTTTTTTAATTCCCTAACACAAGTACTATGCTAATGGGCATTGCTAGTTTTGTGAAGCTAGGCCTACATTTATTGGCCCTAAGCAGAGGCTGAGGGCTTCACCTTTTTAATTGCACATGGTGCATGCTTAGTTAAACGAAATTGAAAATGTTTGATTGTTAGAAAGATTACACACACATTCGCAATTGCACACTGGAATAATGGACAACATTAATTCGATTGAATTATCTGGAAAATAAGCCCCAATTCAAGTTTGACGAAAATTTGCAGTGCACTATACGCGTATATGATCATTGATTACGGGTATCACGTGCAAAAAAAATCTGAAAATGAAAAAGTTCTAATTAACAATCTCACTTCTTCATTCAATATGAATCTAAAATAAAAAAGATTGCTACGCGAGGTAGACATATTTGAATGATGAGGAAAAAATCAACAATATTTCCAGATCTTTTTGAGTTATCAAAAGTTGTGTTAGCAGAACCGCACACCGCAGTAAGTGTTGAGTGTTTGTTTTCAGGAGTAAAGTTTATAATGACACCTCGCTGGACTCGCTTGGGCAGTCAAACTTTAAATGGTATTATGATATTTAGATGTAATTACAATCACGATTAAGATGTCGTTTCTGAGAATATCCATTGGTTACATCAAGGTACATAGCGAAAAATAGTATTCTTCTTGACCAATGTTTATTCATCTAATTAGTTAAACTTAACTCGATACTTCTGCGAATGAAGTAGTTTCTTATATTTTAGTTAAAACTTATAATGTTAAACTTTAAAATAGGCGAAAATGATGGTAAAAATTCTGTATAAGAAATTAGAACTAATTACTTTTACTGAGATTTGTCAAAGTAATATTTTATACTAATAACCGTAACCGTAACCGAAACCCGAAACAGAATAAGGCTGATAACCGAAATCCTAACCGTAACCCATATCTTTCAACCGTAATATAACCGCAACCGGAAAAACGCGATCGACCAAAACAGTAACCGTAACCCAAACCGTTATTCATTTCGGTTTTAATCTCTGATTGTGACCAATATTTTTATTATCGAGGCAAGCTCTTGTTGTATTAGGAAAATTAAAAATTAATAAACAAACAAACCAACGTTGAATTTATGGGTCATCCGCCGTACAGCCCTGTTTTAGCACCCAATGATTTATTTGTATTCCCAAACATCAAAAATAATCGGTAGTAAACGTTTTTCCGAATGACATAAACAGGATGTTTAAGAAAAGTGCTTCGAAAATTGGATTGAGAGAATGAAAATGCGTGAATTTGCGTATAAAAAATATTTTGGAAAAACAATAAAGACATTTTCATTAAATAATGTTCAGTTTTATTTGCTTCTCCCGATATATAAATATTAACCTTCATAAGTATCTCTTTGGGCCCTATCGATTAACACCGCAAATTTAATCTCTATGGTTCTACTTCTTTCTTTCTGAAATTGGTAGCTAAGATGTGCAGATCCGATCTTTCATTGTAAGTTTTGTGTGCACAGTTCTTGAATTAACCTTAATTTATTGTAACATGAACATCAGTTGTTTTACCAGAATTGAATGTACAGAATCAGCGAGTTCAATTTAAATACTAATCGACTTATCTGAATTACCAAATATTATCTACAATTGATTTCGGTTTGTAAGTTGAATATAACAGCTTGGCAGGGTAATTGACGAACAACAATTAAGACCTTACTTTTTCATCAAAATATAATCTGAGTGATCTTGTTTTTATTTGGGTTGGTGTGTATTCCGTTTCTTTCTTAACTAACTAACTAAGTTGCGTGAAGGGGCAGCTCGCTAGGTGGGAAAACACTCAACACCCATTTTCCCGAAGTCAAAGTACGCGTACTTGTGTTCGTTACATTTTTGACGATCAAACATAACCATATTTTCCTTTTTAACGGTTTCCCTTAATAAGAAAGTCGCCACACTCTCAGACTGATTGATTAATACCTCAATCGACCGCTACCACAACTAACTTTTCTAGCAACCGAAATGCAACTTTTCTGGTTACCACAAAAACAATAAAAAAAATGAACAAAAACTTATTGCAGCGTTAATGTTGCATTAGACAGCACTTATCTATCAAGTTCCAAGTTGCGATAACAAGCAACACGAACAATTTGAAAGCTTCTCCCCTCCTCCCTCGACCACGTCCGTGGTCACGCGTCGAAGTTTCCGTGCCAAGTGCTGAGCAAAATTAATTTAAATTTATTGTCTCAATTTATAATGCAACAAATTGAGCGTCTGAAAGAAGACAACTTCGTTGCTCTGACTTTTGCCAAAAATAAACGTTGACAGCATTCGGGCGGGAATAGTTCAATGTATCTGGCAGATACTCTCCGCCCTCTGTATCATTTTGGCATTGAACTTGAACTTATCGCTGCAAGAGAGTTTTTCAATTGTTTGTTTCAAACTTTTTAGTTTTATTTTTACAAAAGTTATTAAAAAGTTTGTCATATAAGTTGCTCCTCTAGTTAAAAGTTAAGCCTGCTCTATTCAACTCGTTCGGATATATTTGCTGGCTCTTTTCGTGGTAAATTGAGTGCACACAAATCGGCAGACGTTTGTCATTTGTCTGCTGTCATGTCAGTTGTCAAGTTTGATTTTTCAACATTTTTTGTTGTGTTTTTTGTGTTGGTTCTTTAAATTGTGGCAACAACAATGCAGAAAATATATCAAATAAAATGTTCTACAAAAGACAAATTGTGAAAAGCATGCTGATGGAGAGACGGAGAGAAGCGTGTTGACAATTTTTTATAGAAATTTGTATACGATTTGGAATTTAAAATAATGGGAGGATTAAAGAGAGTCTAGGATAGTAAAAAACTATGTTAAGGTTAAACACTTACAAATATTAAAAAATATATTATTGATAGTGAAAGTTGATTATCAATTTTTAACGATTTCGAAATCAATTTTAATACGGTTGCTTTTTTGGTAAAAGTGGATGAACCGGGAATACTTCGAATTATCAAACACGACATAAAGATATGAGATATGTCACAAGTCCACAATTGACCCAGTTTAAGCTGTTGTTAGGCCCGGCGGTTCAGTGCAAGCCCATGAAAGCTAATACCCACCCGAAAAAAACAGCATACGAAAACAACTTTCTAGCAGAAGGCAGGCAAGAACCGCTGAAGATTGGGCAGGCATGCTCGTGAAACAGCTGTAGGGTCAACCAGCCTCCTTTGTGGTGTGATGTGTTCCTGTTTTAAAGTTGTTTGTAAGCATAAAGTGACCTCGAGCCGGTCAGAACTGGACGATTTGTAAACTACTTTCTCGAAATTTTAAGGCTATCTCGAAATTCTCTGAACCGGGTTATCAAAATGTCTTACAGCAATATGCCCTTTCTTGTTGTTCAATGTATATCTGAATAGAAACTGCACACTTTGTTCCATTTGTTATTACAAATTTATTAATAAAAAGTAATTTTTCATTTAACAAAATTAACTATAAATGAATAAAATATTTTGGAAAAAGTCAAGCCCTTATTTTTGCTCGAAGTTTATGTTTGACCCCCTTCATTAGTCCTTGCTCTTTGCATACCTGCTCTTATCTAGTTTCTTCTTAATCTCATGGTTGTTTTCGGCAACATTACCGTTCTTCCTTAACTTTTTTTAACCAAAGCCCTATATCTCTCTATGGGTCGTAGCTCTGGACAATTATGTCGGATTTCCTCTATTCGTACAAATTGAATGCGTTTTTGTTAAGGAGTGCCAATGTTGTTCGAGCTTAGTGCGCAGATGTAAGATCCGGCCAAAACACACTAGACACATTAGTGGTATTCCTAAAAGTGATTTGCTTTTGATTTGCTTTCGATTTAATTTCGTGAAACAGCTGATGACAACTGCTCCATGCAAAATGAGCAGTGTGCCCAGAAAATGCAAGGAAATTAAGGTCATACTAAATGATTTCGTAAAACCAGCTTCGAAGCTGTGACTTGGTCAAAGATGTTCTTGGTTACTTATCTGTACAGCTCTCCTAGAAAGTTCGAAGTTACAAGTTTTTCCACAATTTTATTCTGCCCTTCCTCTTTGGATCTGTCAAATTGTAAACGTGTGTAAATTGTATGAAAGCAAATCAAAATGAAATCAGGTTCGTTCCACCAACTGCTTTGCTTTTGCTTTCACGAAAGCAAATCAAAAGCAAATCAACTTTCAGGAATACCACTATTATGTTTTTAGAAAATGCTATTGGGGAAACAGGTGCAAATGCCTGCCAAATCATCCCCTTATGGCCACATTTCTTACTGTGAATTGTAAGCACAGACTCGTCAACAGTACTCTCTCTCTTTTTGATATAAAATCGCAGGCTGGGTAAAGCTATTGAGTCCAATTTCACATATGTTTAGTCGTCCATCACAATCATTAAGCTTTCAAATTTTCTTCTTCTTGTCGTTGATTTTATTTTATAAGCTTTATGTTTTTTGTATATCTTTTGGTTATTCATTTGCTTTAACCTTTGTATCATTGTCACGCTTGTGCCAGTTTTTTGCTCTAGTTTTGAATTATGTGCATCTTTTTTCTGATGAATTTCAGTAAGTCTTTTAGTGAACATTTCTTCGGAACTTAACAATAACGTTTTTTTTTACACTATTTGTACTTTCTTTAAATCATTTAGCTATTTTTCTATCCGAATAACATCATCGGAACATATAAAAGCAGAAAGACCAAGCGAAGCTATCTGACGGGACATCGAACGACGTGTCCGAAAGGTCACACTGGCAGAAATATTCATTGAAATGTGTGATTCTTTTAGGTACGTTCCCTGCTAACTAATGATATTGGAACTTTGCAATTGCCTTGAGATCCCGAACCATTAATTGGTACAAAGTATTCGAATCTTTTAAAAAATGGATGCCGTAACCAAAAATATTTAGACCTCTAATGATTGATAGCGGAATAGTGTGACAACAACAACCAGCTTCTTGTTTTCTTTTTTAGCGAGTCGCGTTGCTTGTATATTGATGTTGTTTTGTATTTAATTAAGTTTTGAGCAAAGTAACAGGCTGGGCAGCGTGAACACTAAGGGACATTGGTTGCCCATCCCTGATGTAAAACAATGTTCATTGTTCATTGCTGTTTAACTGCTGAAACAGCGTTTCTCCACTTCTGAATAGGCAAAATGTTTGATCGACATGAACTCCTCCCGGTAAAAGTTACTGAGGATCAGATCAGTAGTTTAATAACCTATAACGAACATTTTAGCATACCCTGTGTTCTACAAATCCGACTTAGGATTTTGTTCGTTTTTATATCAAAGGCGATTTTTAGAGCACATGGAAAACATTCACAAAACAGGCTCAGGAGTAATAAATTTGTTATAAGCTAATTGTTTTTTAATTCCATATTTATAATCTTTAAGCTACTTCTTGTAACGATTTCATAAGCCTTTTTTGTCGGCCTTCTCTGCCATGTTTTTTAAACCAATTTCTGCTTCTTAACGCATTTACTTTTCTTTCAAGTCCATTAAACCATTCCGCTCTTGCCGCCAGCTTACAACTCTATCCATTTCTAGCAGATCGATCCATTTGTTATGAGCTTAGACAATCGGCTTCTGTTGCCATCAGCTGCGCTTTACATGGCCACCGATTCTTTGGCTCCTCGAAACAAACCAACGATCAATCACAGTCGCGTTGACAGCTGCAAGTGTCAACCAAAGCGCTGCACTTATTTATTTATGCTCCGTAATTCTCACTCCACCTCCACCAATCTCCAAACAAAACCGCCCACAGTAAGTAGCGCCTTCCTATGTGTGTGTGTGTGGCACAGTTAAAACCCATTCAAATAGATATGGTCGGCGCATGATGCCAAGTGCATTCAATAACCAACTTACGTAATATTCAACAAAAGTCAAGTAAACCACAATGTATCAGCGGGAAGGAGGGGTGATGTGGGCCACCAGTTGCCACATATGCCAAAGATATATTTATTCAGCTCTGAAGCTTCTTCTTCTTGTCGTTGGTAGCTCCAGCTACCAAAAGAAACCGCAGTTGGATGCAAACCGCGACACGCCGCGTAAAACGATATGACCAAAAACGAGAGAAGTCAGAAGCCACAAAAGGAGCAGTCAGAAGTGGGAGGAGAGGAAATGCCGAAAATGCAAATAATATTGTTCGCATTGGAGTTGTCAATTGCAATGCGTGCGGCTCTTATCAATGGACTCCCCCCTCCTAGAATGCACAGTGGTTACAAATGGTGGAAAAGTTGGAATAAAAATAATATATGAATAGAGAATGCTTACTTCGGTGAAAAAAGGTGGCGATCTGTAGTCATAAATACAAATAAAAGAACTTAAAGGTAACCAATAAAATACTCAGTACCAGGAAAATTCCTTGTAGTCTTGCAGTTTCCGTAAGCAATTGAACATTTTGAAGGCGCTAAAATGAACAAGAAAGGAGTTACATCACTTAAACCAAAAGTCTAATCACTCCGACGAATTTCTTTAATTTTCTTTTAATTTACGCTTTAAAGAAAGAAAGAAGAAAGAAATTCGATTCCGGAAGAATATAAACTTGATTTTGGAAAAAATGGGCACATCCAGTTGGGCTTTTAAAAAGAACATGAATAACCTTGCATTTTTTTTTTGGGTGCATATTGAACATCAATACAAAACAATTTGATAATATATTGAGACTAAAAGTGAAAAAGGTAAGAAATTATTTAGGAACTGTTGTCGGGATTAAAGATTAAAGGGGAGAGTGGGGGGTTGTGATCATAATTTTGTTTTTCGAACATAACTTTGCCAAAAATGAAAATTTTTTCGTTCTGTAAATTTTGTATTTTAGTTAAAAGTTGCATAAAACTTTTCTCATCATTAGTTTTAAAAATACATTTTTGGGGTTTATTCATTTTATATTGGAAAAAAGTCATCTTTTGATATTTCGAAAAATTGTGGGGGTTGTGAGCCACCCATTTAAAAGTTTAAAATTCGTGTTTTTAAGCAGTTATTTTTTGCTAAATGAAAAAATAAACAATTTTTCTTATATTCTGAATAAAAAAATATCGATGAAAAGTGAAAATTGATTGACGGCATCAGGCTTGTTTTCTTTTATATACGAGAACTTTTTGCTGTTCTTTTCTTTGCCTTTTTTAATGTTTTTTTACTTCTTTTGAGCGTTTTTCTTCTGTTTTATTGCGCATCATTGCAATATTCTCTTTGGAAGTCAAAACCGACTGACTGACTGACCTTTTTTTTGTTGACTTCATACAACCAAAAGATCATTTTTTTTTTAAATTCATATTTCTATCAAAAAGGCAATTGACCAAAGATATTTCCTTCATACTTACTTTTGGCATTACGAAAAAAATTTTAATTAATTTTAAAATTTAATTAAAAATTAAAAAAATTTTTTTTTTTTTTAAATCGCGTTCTGGTGCACAAACTTAAAAAACGTGTTGACTAATAGGTTGCTTAAAAAAAATTTAGGTTATGAGAAGGGAGACACTTGACATAAGCAAAAAGTTGTAAGTTTGTTGTTTTTGTGGCCAATATTGGAGTGTGGCCAGTGGCTCAAAACCACCCATTCTCCCTAAGCTTTTGTTTATAGCCTTTGGGTCACACATTTGCCTTTGAGTTTCAAAGGGAAGACAAACTCTGAAGGAATTTGAAATATATCGCAGAGAAAACCAAAAATAGTGTCGCCTTTTATTTTCTTGCAATAATGTTTTAATACATCAGAGTTTAAGAACGCCAGCATTAAAACAAACAATTTTTCTAAATAAAACCCACTTTTCGACCGCTAATTCCTATGACAGCTATAAGATATAGTCATCCGATTTTGACCAAAACTTCCAAATCTTTGTAAAAGCGCATTATATTAATAATTGCTGAAGTGAGACACGTTAACATTAAAAACAAAAAAGTTTTTCTCATTAAAACCCACTTTTCGACCGATAGTTCCTATGACAGCTATAAGATATAGTCATCCGATTTTGACCAAAACTTCCAAATCTGTATAAAAGCGTTTAATATTAATAATCGCTGATGTGAGACACGTTAACATTAAAAACAAAAAAAATTTTCTCATTAAAACCAATTTTTCAACTGATAGTTCCCATGGCAGCTATAAGATATAGTCATCCGATTTTAACAAAAACTTCCTAATCTATGTGAAAGCGTATAGTATTAATAATTGCTGAAGTGGGAGCCGTTAACATTAAAAACAAAAAAGTTTTTCTCACAAAGACCCACTTTTCAACCGATAGTTCCTATGGCAGCTATAAGATATAGTCATCCGATCCGGTCGGTTCCGACATATTAGCAGTGTGCAGTAAAAAGAAGACTCTGTGCAAAATTTCAGCTCGATAGCTTTAAAACTGAGAGACTAGTTCGCGTAGAAACAGACAGACAGACGGACAGACAGACGGACAGACAGACGGACGGACAAAGCTCAATCGACTCAGCTCGTCGTCCTGATCAAGAATATATATAGTTTATAGGGTCGGAAATGAATATTTCTATGCGTTGCAAACTTCTGGGCAAAATTATAATACCCTTTGCAAGGGTATAAATATTTGGAGAGTACAATAAGGAAAACAATAAGAGTAAATGGAAGAAATGCCTTCCGATCCGGAGGAATTTTCAAGAAATACAAGAAGCTATGCAAGTCCTAGATTGTAAAGAATAAAAGACCTGATAACTTCGTTGGAAATGCTACCACTGAGAAGAGGAAAGATATTATTGTAAAGTTCAATGTGAGTGCCAAATAAAAAATTTGAAATTTTATGGTAAAGGGTAATGCGGAGATTACGGAAAGAAAAAATTTGATCAAGCTGATAAGAATTCAATAAATAGTTAATCTAAAGAAGGGTTGTACAGACGATAAAATAAATTGTTATAGCACCACATACGTATATGTGGAATTTGCACCAAACTGAAGCAAAGCAGTATCGTTGGAAGAGATACGGGTCGGAAATATCTTTAAGTCATCTGCGTATATCAGTGCACGAGAATGCTTAATTACATAAGACAGGTCATTAATAAATATCACGAAGAGAAGAGGTCGAAGATAGCTTACCTGAGGAACTCCAGAGGTCACAAATGCGGGATAAGCAGTGCAACTATTAAGGACTACTTTCTGAGTTTTAGAATGGAGATAAGATTTTATCCAATAAAGAAGCCCCAGCGTAAATCCCAACAGACAGTCAAAATCAGAGACAATGAGAAACATTGCCGAAAGCCTTATTAAAATCAAAAATACTGCTCGGTGTGTCATTCCCAAAACCCTGGAGACTCTGATTCCGGGAGGGTTTGCAGTCGTGGTTTGTTTTGGAAATATCTGCCATGTGCCATATTCGTCGTTGCTTACATCTTAGGGCACATTTAATAACTTGCTGAAATCCTTTTTTACTAATATTAACAGTTGGTAGGAAACAGTAAGATTAGATATAGATGACTGAGTAAAGTAACTTAGTAAAAACGAAATCATTGCAGCACAGATCGTTCCATTAACAATTCCATAGTCTAGCTTAAGAAAAGTTCCGTGGTTGTTAAATATTCTCTAATTGAAAAAGAATTTCTGCAACTTTCTGATAGAGTTCCATTGCATTTGCATGGCCAGAGCAAAGCTTTCTCCATGCATGTCAGCCAGCCTACGTAACCCTTTTGCCTGAAGATTCTTCTTTTCCGCGGTAAAGCCTCAAGCGCCAGATGAACGGCCTCAAATTCATGATTGAGTAGCAAAAGCACCGAATAGAAACCAATTTTTAGCACCATCAGCAGAGCTAAGTGTGTCAACATGATCAGAAACATCACCAGACTTGCCAAATTAACCGCTCCCAACAGTTGAGCTTGAACAGAGGTGGAGCAGACGATAGTACCATAATTGGCAATCAAGTTCACACCCAAAAACTGGTCCTGGGTTTGCTGCAGCTCTTGCATAACCTTTCAACCTGATATAAGTTTTAGAACTCGAGCAGATATTTGCCAATTAGCATAAAAATCCATGTGGAGCTGCTTAAGGCTCTCGCGTTGCAACCCAATCAAACTAAAAAAGCCCAAAATTACTGCCAATCGCAGAGCCAGAACAACTAAGTTTCTCCACTGCAGCACAATGTTGTACTTCATATAGCC
This sequence comes from Lordiphosa stackelbergi, assembly GCA_018904235.1. Taxonomy (NCBI): domain Eukaryota; kingdom Metazoa; phylum Arthropoda; class Insecta; order Diptera; family Drosophilidae; genus Lordiphosa; species Lordiphosa stackelbergi. The sequence goes on along the minus strand of JAEIFU010000114.1, from coordinate 186,847 downwards.
ATGAATACGTTTCGAGGAACCATTAAAAGCATCCCTCCCAGAAGTAGGGCAGTGAGCACTAGACTATAGAGTATATAGCCCAAAGGCTATATAAATGCTAATACGAGATGTTCCACAACCAAAACGCAGAGTTGTACTTGATCGTCAAATTTACTACTGTAATTCCTGAACAAAACTCGATATCAAACCCTCTACCTATGGTTCTCAAGTTTCTAGACATCCCTAGTTTTGGGTTGGATAAGAAAAATCCCTTGTTGGAAGTGTGATAAGAAATGATTGTCTCAATTAGTCCGGGACGAGACCAACCCTTCAGCTGTTAAGTCGTTCGACCGTAAGAAAGATTTCCACAAGCTGGATTAAAAAATGTTTTGAATTCATTGAAAAACATTAAAATGTTCTAACGCCTAGCCATCTTGTATCCCTAATTAATTTCACACTAATTTCACTTAGAGTTCCGTTTTCACTCGACTGCACTTTCCAAATGAAGAAATCCTTTTTGCTTGCCGCCTGTCAACAACACACCACAAAATTCTCTCACATATGTCCAGCCATTTCAATTACATTTCTTCACTTCAATCAAATCGTCTTAAGAACTTTTTTTCCCCCAAAAAAATATATCCTTGTGCAACACGCGTCTTGCACTTGCAGTCAATCGTAAATTGAATTTAAACCGTAGCCCCGCACCCCTCTTCCTTCCCTTAGATCACCAATCTAATGATTGCCTGGGTCTAAAGCGGAGACTTTGGACTTTGGCAATTGCTTTTTCAATTTCTTATCGCATTTTATGTCCGACTCATGGCTGTTGGCGACAATTGTGAGTGACTGAGTGAGTGACTGCTGCCAGCCAAGAAGGACCCTTGAAATTATTGAAATTGTTTTGCCCATTTCGTCGGCTGCTGCATGCCGTCTGTGATTATCGCCCTGGAACATTTCTCTGGTGAAGAATTTGTGGATTTTGGATTATTGATTCCCAAATGCCAAAAGACACAAGGAGATTGTGCTTGTGGTTTCCTTGAGCTTTTAATTAGTTGCTAATTTGCATGATTGAATTTACGCTTGGGAGCCATTGAAGTGTGTCAAAATTAAATCGCAACGCTGAATCATTTCTCACTCGTAAATAACTTAATTTTCAGTCTTCCACCTGACACCGCACATGTGTTTAAGGAACAGAAATTTTAAGCCAAAAAACAAATGAAATTGTTTGTTTACTTTTTTTTGCCGGCAGTTAATTAAAAAAAGGCTTGGCTGTCCGACGCACAGAGACGACGCCTACGTTGATTTATTGCTCAGGCGCTTTAAAGTGCATATAAATCAAATGAAATGAAATTTATATAAATAAAATGTCATACAAGAGCATCGAATGCGATTCGAACGCTCGCCCGGTCAACTCTTTAGCACCATTAACAAAAGCTTTCTTCCCTCCCCACATCCTCGCGCCCTTTCATTCACGTCTTCTTTGTTGACCACACATAATCCTTTGGCCGCAACGGAAGGCGAACGCATTGCATTTTGCGATAAATTCGCATTAAATGAGCGAATGAGGGGACGAAGTCTTGAACTGACCACCGACAATGCGCCGTGGAGCGCATTCTGTGAAATGCAGAGCACAAAGCAGATAGAAAATCGAAGCGCAACGAAACGGTTTGCCAGAGAATGTCAATAAAAGGCAGCAATAAGGCTGTGTCCTGGACCAGAAACGGGACAATTGTCTGTTTGTTGTCTTTATTACAGAGACTCGGAAAGAAGTGGTCATAATCTTCCCTTGAAAGGTCACAGTGGTTTTGGGTCAATGCATTCACTGCCACTAAAAATGCTGAGACGGGTTTATTCTAGTTTTCCTGCTAATATGTTTATTTTTAATTTTTTGGTATACCGGTATCCGAGAACCGATATTTTTAGAACCGAAAAGACCGTAAAGAACCGAAACGTTGTACCGGTACAGTTTCGGTTCTAAGCATTTTTTTTTCTAATTTCCATAGCTGCCTACAGTCACTTTGTCATCGCAGAGCTGCTAGACATCGAAAGAGCGTCATCTCTAACTGCAAAAGCGGTATAGGTGAGAGAGTGACATGCGCATGTATGTTTTTGTGCAGAAGACGCGGTAAATTTTTTATGATATTTCTATTCGTGTTTGTGCTGCGAAACTGCAATTAGCAATTAATTAGTTTATGAATTGCAAGAAAATCTGAACGATCGCTTAGTGTCAAGGCAAAAAACAAATGTGTATCGGCAGTATTTCGCCTTTGACATTGAAGAAAATGTAAGCAAATGCTTAATAGACGACTGTGGGCAAAAAATTAAGGTAAGTTTGATATTTACGAATTTACTTTCAGAAATACATACATGTTCATATGGGCATTTCCATTCTTTCGAACCGTGACCGTCGTACAATAAAGTCAAATTAAATCGAATTTTTAATTCGTTTTTTACTGTATAATATAGCTCTTAGCAAGCACTTTAATTATAATTAAACACTATAGTGTTAAGGTGTATATGTGTAAGTGTATAAGTAAGTGAAATTCGGTTTCCAAAATAATGACAAAATTGGAAGCTATTTGAACGTGACAAAAACAGAAGTGGTTTTCGCGAGCAGCAATATAAAGACAAATTTTAGCGAAACCTAACACAATAATTAAGCCCAAATAATCTTAATATCTAATGAATGAATAGTTCTTTGAAATGTATATTATTTGATTTAAAAATCTTGAGTACATTTTTGTAAAAAAATATGTATCTCTGTCGATACGTGAAATGTCGAACGTGACATTTTTTCTATCTTCATATTTATGTGGTTTCTGCTATAATGCGTAGCAAAAACATACACTTAATTGCATTGGCACGGCCTTGAAACCGAATATATCCAATTGGGTTATTAGTAAATGTAAGATTAGTTTTCATTAGTTTAATTTCATTGTTTCCCTATGAAAATTCGATGAAATATAGTGTTTTTAACCACTTTAATTTTTTTGGCCCAGGTGGGCCTTTTTTTTGGAAATGCCCATATGCAGGTACAACGAAAAATTTAAGCTTCGAGACTTTTCTGTGCGAACATACAAATACATAATTACTTTGTATGTATTTCGTATATCGTACATGCTAATTTTTGCATAACCCTGATGAAATCAAGCGAAAACTACAACTGTGTGCATTGTACATATATGTACATTGTACATAAATATGTCTATATGTATACTTAAATATGTTTATATGCAAGGGAACACAAATAACTTAAATTGACTTTTTTAGGGCGATCATGCACAAATTTAAAAAAGCACATTGCCCGATCTCACGCCGACTTGATACAAAAAGCTTGACAGTCAAGTCGATCAGAAAAATACGAATCAAGCCCAGGAAAAGAAAACTGCTGGTACCACGTCCATTGATGAACTGTTTAAGCCCAGCATTCGGGTGACATTTAACAAACAGACTATTAGAGATGCGTGTGTTTCTCTGTGCACTATTGATGGAAGGCCGTTTGCTTTGATGAACGACCTCGGATTCCGCCAAATTCTAAATCCAATTATTGAAGGCCTGGGTTGTGCGAATTTTATTAACCCGCAATCAGTACGCGAGGACGTACTCTGTAAGTCAGAGCAGCTGATTGAGATTATTAAAAAGGAAGTTGAGGGCAATTTAATCTCTTTAAAAGCAGATGGGTTAACTGTTTTGAATCGTTCATTCATTGGTAAGTTTAATATTCACCCATATAACATCGATAGTTCAAATATTCAATTTTCTTTACAGGAGTTAAGATTCAGTACAGGGTTGCCCATATTTGACGGACCCATGTTTTTTAAAAAAGAAAAAAAATAAAAATTTGGCGGTTGGCAATCTTAATCATTTAATTTGTTCCAAGTAGATTTGTTTACATCAATTTTTGAATATGATATCTCTCAAATGGCCGCCTCTGGCGTTGATGGCGTATTGTGCCCTTTTTGCAGCATTTTCCATCGATTTCGCCAACATTTCGGCCGGAATAGCGGCTATTTCTTCACGAATGTTGTCCTTGAGCTCTTCTACGGTCCTTGGCTTGTTAACGTAAACCTTTGACTTCAAATATCCCCACAAGAAGAAGTCAGGCGGCGTCAAATCGGGCGAACGCGGTGGCCAGTCCAAATCACCACTTTTCGACATCAAACGGCCCGGAAACAATTTCTTCAGAAAATCGATTGTTATGCGACTTGTGTGCGGTGGAGCGCCGTCTTGTTGAAACCAGAACTGCCTCATACGCTTTCGACGAATAATTGGCATCACAAAATTGGTCATCATGTCGCGATAACGCTCCTGGTTGATGGTAACAGCATGGCCATTTTCATTTTGGAAGAAAAACGGCCCAATGACCGTTTTCGCACTAACGCCGCACCAAACTGTGACTTTTTCGTCATGAAGAGGCACTTCTTGAATCTCCTGAGGATTTTCAGTGGCGTAAATACGGCAATTTTGCTTATTTACGGTCCCATTCAATGTGAAATGTGAAAATGTGAAATTTTTTAAAAGCACGTTGAGTTTTCACAATTGACTTGTTCTGTTGAATGTAAATTTCAACTATTTCAGAGCGCTCGCGTGGCGTGTATTGTTCCATGGTAAAAATCTTCTTGGACTGACGCTTCAAACGCGGTATGTCATTAAGCGATCTGACATCTCTGTCAAAAGTTATGGCGTTGCCAGATGGGTCCAACCCGTCGAATAAAAACGACTGTGGGCAAAAATTAAGTAGTTTGATATGTACGAACCCTGTAAAAGTATTTACACAAGTAATTTTTGCATGCTTCACAAACGGCGGCTTGTGCTTCGAGGGAGGAGGTGAAATGGAAAAAGTTGTTGTTTTTGCAAAGTCTGATCAATGTAGTAGCTCTACAATAAAAGTAAATTTAAGAAAATAACTGTTCTACGCCAAAGATATGCCATGTGATTTCTAAATCCAATTATTGAAGGGCCTGGGTTGTGCGAATTTTATTAAGGGTTATAAGTAGATTTTCAAAAATGATTTTTTATTTAATATATTATACAGTTAAAAAATCAGCGAAAAATTAGTGAAGGAAAATAAATAATAAAATCAGTAAAGGTGCATAGAGGTCAATAGTAAGATTCAAAAAAAGTCGAAAATTATACATAATATTTTAAGAGTCCAGAGTCCGGTGACTCTACAATTTTTGCTAAAAAGGATAAGTAGTTAGTACAAATAGTCTAGAAAATTGAATCATTAAAACCCAACGCAATCAGTCGAGGACGTACTCGTAAGTCAGAGCGCTGTTGGATTTTAAAAGGAAGGTGGGGCCATTTTATTCTCTTTAAAAGCAGATGGGTTAACTGTTTTGAGTCGTTCATTCATTGGTAAGTTTAATATTCACCCAAATAACATCGATAGTTCAAATATTCAATTTTCTTTACAGGAGTTAAGATTCAGTATAAACTGAACGAATACAATCGTGTATAATTTTAATGCCAAACAAACGCAAATAAAATTGATAAATTATATACACATACATGAGTACTGTTCTTACCCAGTTTGTTTGGACTTTGTTTTAAAATTTCTGTTAGTTTTGCCGGTCCACACCGGAACAATATCAGAACCAAAACAGAACCTTTTACCGAAACATTAGTTTCGTACCGGACCCGGAACCGATATTCGTTTCGGTTTGATTCCCTGCTCTATATTAACAGACTTGGCTGTTAGTCCTTTTTTTCTGAGTGTATAGACATACACATATATACCAGACCGTTACTTACTGCGATAAGCGAGTCAGCGAGCATCAAACTTAATCGCAAAGTCATGTGAAGTTGATTAAACTCCACTAAACTTCCGTTAGATTTATTGACAAAATAATCAAAGTTGTGAAGTGCAAACATAACTTGACCTCGAGCCGGCTAAGACTAGCTAATTTCAAAATGATCTTATTTAAACTAAATATTTACCTCCACGCATAGAAAGTAAAGCTTAAAAAGACAAAACAACAAATAATTAATACGATGAAGTGGGGAGAAAGGACTAATTTACTTATCTGGATGATCCTAAATTTGTTTAATGAAATGTTAGTAAATTAACATTTAACATGATTCTTTTCGCCCAAATGGCAGAAATTCTTCCTCAGCCTCGTAAAAGTTTATACCACACCAACGCCAATTTCAATAATCTTTCAATAAACAAACCCACACAAAAAATTCTCTGGGCATACCATTGCAGCGATATATCAAAAAGCCAAAATACTCATACCCAGGTTTTTGAAATTAAAAAAACTGGGACTTAATCAGCGCTGGCGTCTGCAGCTCTTCGATGAGAATTTCACATTGTCCTCTCTCCTAAATCTTTGTTCTAATATATTTTAAAGGGAAAGTTCTCATCAGCTGTGGAAGGGGGACGCTTCATATGCCCTCAGTTTATTCCAATCAAAGTAATATGAAATTTGTGTGGCTTCCCATACAATCGAAAAACTTTTGCATAAGCGGCTTCTCCTTCTCCTCATCTGCCAGTTTCTCACCCAATTCAGCTCTCAATATCGTTACTTTGCTGGCTACGTTGAAATATTTAGTAAGATTTCTGCGTGTTCACGTAATTGTAGCTACTTTGCACACTCACCATATATTTGCTAAGGCTTCTCCAGCCCCCTCTTAAGACCTGACTGCCTCTCTCACTGCGTTTCTATGACGACCTTTGGCAAAAGTGCGTGTGCTTCAGCGCATTAAATTGATTGCCATAAATTTTTATCGCATAGCTTGCCAGGCTATTAGAAGAGCGGACCCGGCCAATTTGAAGTTTTCTCTTTTAAAGAAACTGTAGCAATGCTTGGGGGAGGACATGGGAGGAGGTGGTTGAGCAGGGAGCAGAGACTTACAATATGTATATAAATAGAAAAGCGAGAAAAAATGAGAAATATTGATAAGGCGTATATGGGAAGCTGTAGACGTGGACGTCGACTTAATAAAAATGCAGGCGAGGCCACGGGAGATGGCTATCAATGGCACAGGAAATGCAGCGAAAGGAAAGAAATAGAGAAAGGAGAGGCAGACGCATACACACACTCATAAGCGCACACAAGTACATTTTAAATATGTATTATTATTATTTACTGTTAGAGCAAAAGAAAAGAAAATACAAAATAAAAACATCAAATACGATGTGCATAGAAAATGGAAGCAGTTGAATGGCAAAGGAAGGGGTGAGGTGGGGCAAGGCGGGCGGGAAACATAAGTAAGCAAATTGCACGCAACGTGGAGCGCGACTTGGGTCCAGCCTTCTTTTAGTTAGATTAGCCTGCGAGATATGCAAAGGTGCTGCCGCCAGAGAAGCTGCCGCTGTTGCCTGGTGAATGGCGGGGCCAAGTGAAACGTGCAAGGAAATTACAATGAGAGAAAATTTATGTAATAAGACCGAAAAACTATAATCGAATTCAAGTTACAAATTAAGTCGATTAGAGTAAGTTAGTGTGAGATTTAAGGATTTTGTAAGCCTCATTAAAATAAAAAATATTTAGTGATTAAAAATTTGGCTTTCGATCGGACCATCTATTATATGTTAACACTAAAGTAATGATATGTACACCTAAAAAAAAAGTTAATTCTTGGAATAACATTAAGAGACAAGTAAGGTAGATTTTGATAATCATTTTTGTATAAATGATCATCGAAATATTTTTTTTATATTTATAAAATAAAAAAACCCAGCGGAAATGAAAAATTTTATTATGAAATGCAGCCCTTAAAGTTTTGCGAAGCCCTGAAAGTCAGCCATTCATTTAACTCCGCACGTGGCTTTTGTTGTGGAAAAATTTTGTCTAAGTTTATTGCCTCCCAAAATAAACGAAAATTGATTAAAACAATTGAAGTAAACTATGGAAAATAATGTCCAAGGTATGTTTAATGCAATTTCGATTCAGTTTGTTCTATATATGTGCTTTGTCCTCTGTTTTATGTGTTTTTGTTGTGTGTTGTTTTAGGCGAGCTTAACCTCAAAATAATTCTGTTTCGTGGAGTAAAAGTTTGGTGGATTGTCGTGGATTGTCGTAACTGTTAATGCAATATTGTTCATTAAAGTGTCCTCTTTACGATAGTCTAATTGGTTTTTTCACGAATTTTCACAAACCCGCGAAATCACGATTTTTTCAGACCACTTCGAGTTTGAGCATTAAGAATTGATTGAAGAACGCATGCACGAAAAAGCAGTTGTCAGAATAATATGCACGACGTTTTTCATTGAGCTATGGACTCTCGCGATCCACTGATCTCTAGTTTATGTTTAAATAAAAGAAAGGCACAAAATAATAAGATACCTCTTCCGACGTTCCCTCTTTTACATTAAGTTGTAGTATGGACCCTCTTTGTGATGAAGATAATACTGACGATACCGATTCGGATGGATCCGATATTGAGAATAAATACTGTTTACATTTAGATTCTGAATTTAATGATTAAAAATATATACCTAATTAAAGTTGTGTTAAAAGATTAGCTTCTGTAAATATTGCATTTATTACATCATCAAAATCAGCTAAATTCATGCTAGTCGGCCTGATCGGTTATATGGCAGCCATTTATAAAAAAATAGTCTAAGTTGAACAAAATTGGTTAGGACACCTCGAGAGCCTAAAATACGTGTATAAACTGAATTTCAGCTCAATAGTTTAAAAAACAACAAAGTTAGTGAAAATCGGCCAGATCGTTTATATGGCAGCTATATGAAATAATAGTCCAAATTGAACCAAATTTGGTAGGATACCTTGGGAGCCTAAAATACGTGTATAAACTGAATTTCAGTTCAATAGTTTAAAAAACAACAAAGTTAGTGAAAATCGGCCAGATCGTTTATATGGCAGCTATATGAAATAATAGTCCAAATTGAACCAAATTTGGTAGGATACCTTGGGAGCCTAAAATACGTGTATAAACTGAATTACAGCTCAATAGTTTGAAAAACAACAAAGTTAGTGAAAATCGGCCAGATCGTTTATATGGCAGCTATATGAAATAATAGTCCAAATTGAACCAAATTTGGTAGGATACCTTGGGAGCCTAAAATACGTGTATAAACTGAATTTCAGTTCAATAGTTTGAAAAACAACAAAGTTAGTGAAAATCGGCCAGATCGTTTATATGGCAGCTATATAAAATAATGGTCCAAATTGAACCAAATTTGGTAGGACACCTTGGGAGCCTATAATACGTTTACAAACTGAATTTCAGTGCAATAGTTTGAAAAACAACAAAGTTAGTGAAATCAGATCGTTTATATGGCGCTATTTAAAATAATGGTCCAATGAAGAATCGAATATTTGCAAGTCTGCCTTGGGGGCCCAGAAATATTATAAGCCAAATTTCGTGCAGAAATCTTTATAATTAGACTTTATGCCAAAAAAATCGACTTTGGGACCATTTTGCACTGGTTTAAACAGCTAACGCACGTTTCATGTTTTGTTTCACTGTCAAACATCTTCAGTTTGGTCTATAATTTCACCAAACGGACAACTCTTGCAAATTATTGAATTTTATTATCAAAATGCGTGCTCTGTTAAGAAAGTTCATCGCGCGCTTCTTCCATTTTATGGTCAGTTTACAAACCGAGTTCAGTTCGACCCACTGAAGCGGCTATTCGGGCTATTGTGACTAAATTTCGCACCAAATTTACATGGTTGGACATTTAACCACCAACACGCTTACGTAGAGTGCGAACTGACAAAAAATATCGCAGCTGTATCGGCCATCAATTATAGATTCGTCGCCGTTCGCAGCAATTGAGCCTCTGTTACTGAACAACGTGGAAAATTTTGCGGAAGGATTTAGGTGTGAAGCCTTTCAAAATACAGCTGGTGCAAGAATTGAAGCCGAACAACCTACCGCAACGTAGAATTTTTGTAAATGGGCTCTTGGAAAGTTGGCCGAAGATCCACTTTTTTACCGATAAATTGTTTCAGCGACGAAGCTCATTTTGGCTCAATGGGTACGTAAATAAGCCGAATTGTCGTTTTTGGAGTGAATATCAGCCAGAAGCATTGCAAGAGCTACCAATGCATCCAGAAAAAGTCACAGTTTGGTGCGGTTTATGGGCTGGTGGCATCATTGGACCCTACTTCTTCAAAGATGATGCGAATCGTAACGTTACTGTAATGGTGAGCGCTACCATGAAATGATATCCAACTTTTTTTTGCCCAAACTGTAAGAGCTTGACTGGCATGACATGTGGTTTCAACAAGACGGTACCACATGCCACACAGCACGCGCAACAAGGGATTTATTGAGAGACGAGTTCGGTGAACATTTTATTTCACGTTCGGGACCGGTCAATTGTCCGCCTAGATCGTGCGATTTAACGCCTTTAGACTCTATTTTGTGGGGCATATTAAAGCTCACGTCTAAACATACCAGCCCGCTTCAATTGACGCATTGGAAGACAACTTTGAAGCATTTATTCGTGAGATACCGGTCAAAATGTTGGAAAGAGTATGCCAAAATTGGACTAAGCGGATGGACCATTTGAGGCGCAGTCACGGTCAACATTTGCATGAAATAATCTTCAATCATTAAATTATATGGACCGTACTATCGATTCAAATAAAGATTTCATGCCATTTATTATGTATTTTTTTGTTTTTTAATAAAGTGTTAAAAAAATATTGCATAAGACACCATAAGAAACTATGTGATTGCAATGAAACGTCACTTCAGATACTTTTGCTTATAAACAAAAATTGAGAAAAGATTTAAGAATATGATAACCCGAAAAATAAACTTGTATTATTTCAAATCCTACTAAAAAAATTTTATTCAAAAAGGCTTTGCTTAATTCACAGAGTTTTTGCAATTTTTTCCAATTTTTGTAACGTTACGCTAGCACATATTTTGGTTTACTTCTTGCTTTGTACTTAACTGCTATCCAAATATAAAAAAAACAAACATTTAAAAATTCAATATTTTCCGTTATTTTGTTTATTCAAACATTTTTAGTTTTTAGTAAAATAAAGTTTTTTCCTCTCTTGTTTTTCAATCGTTTTCTCCTTCATTTTTTTTGCCCATATTTATTTCAAATTTCTCTCAGTGCATTAAACGTTATGTGCAGCATTTTCTTTGCCATTGGCACACAATTGCGTTTTCTAGGTTGCCAGCGTCGTCGTCTGCATTCGCGTCTCTGTTATTGTCGTCGCCTTAGTTACGCCTCAAGTTATGCAGTGCAAGTATCACAAGACCCGCATATTGCCCCACACCTCCAAACTCAGCCACTTGGGGATTGGCCTCTAAGCTGTTTTCAGTTTTTTGCCGCTGTATCCTTGCTGCGATGCGAGTGTTTAGATTAGGAGAAATTGCATGTTGCATCAAAATATTTACGCCAACTGCCAAGGGAGCGCAGCGAGCTAATATTGAGGCAAAAGCATTGTGAAAGCGAAAATGCATGGTATGCCACGTTGCCGACTTTCACAGCCAATTGCCAAATATGTACGTGGGGCCTCCCTGTTGACCAATAAAATTATTTAATTATAAATATCAATATTTAAAGGGACTCGATTCCATGGCTGATTGCACCTGCGCTATGCATAATTTTTGTCCAGTATCGCTAATTGCCTGCTGGCCATAAAATCATATAATTAATAGTCCAAGCGCCGAAAAATTTTTGATTTTAAATTCAATTAGTTTAAAACTGGTGCAACATTTTGTGCGTTGTTTGCACAAATGGTAAAACAATCATTTGTTTTTGGAAAAATCATACCCGCCTCGCATCATTTATCACGCACACAACCGGCACTCACCTGCAACGAGACAAAATTGAAAGAGAAAACATTTTAGCATGAGAAATTGTTGGTGATTTTTCGATCAAAATGCATACATAAAAATGTTTAAATGCAGAATAATTGCAAAAATAAAATATATAGATACAATTGGAACACAATGTTAAAGAGAGTCTAGCCATATTGTGCATATTCGTGATAGGAATTTAGTTATAGGAAAGTAGAGGAAATCTATGGCAACACAGAAACGGGCATATCAATTTGATGAGCATATTCTGGTATTGATAGTTCTGGCCCTTTAGGGAAACTATTAAAAGGTCGCCAGATTCTAAAAGAAATAATCTAAATATTCCAAAAAATTGCTGGGTTGATGGGGATAATTGCCACAACTCGTTAATAATTAAATTGTTATTTTTTTATTTAATCCATTTATTTATTTATTTTAATGTGGGCTGCAAACCGACCGCAATTCCGACATATTTTTCACTTAGAACCGAATCAAGAAGAACAAAATATTTGAACCCGAACCTGTTCAAAACCTAATACAGGCGGCAGTCTTAAAATTGATATGCAAAAATTTTGGATAGAGGTATAGAATAAGTGTTAAAGCCGTCACCCATTATGGCCTAAGCTTGCTGATCTTTGATTAAAGTTTCCCAATGGATTCTCAATAACAAAAAAATGTTAAATAAATGCATAATAGTATCAAGATTAGAATTACTTTGGGATTAGAATTAAATGGCTTAATAAATTTCGTTATGGTTGCATTCTAAGGTCGTCCATAAAATCGTACGTAAAATGCAACGTTCCATTGATCAAGGCTGAATTCCTTCGTTTTTTATTCTCTCATTGTGTGTGTTCAACTTTAAATATATTTTTGAAATATTTTATACCCTGTCGATATTTCATGCCCCGTCAAATCATAATATATTCCCTATTCCTTCTAATTCTTCACACATCTTCTCCCTTCCTCATATTAAATAGCCTGTCATACATATTCGAGTATCCACTAACTGTACCTCCAAGTATGCCATTTCATTCAAATTCCTTTCTATACAAAATTGTACTTTTTATGAATATCTGTATTTTTTTTTTTGCTTCCCTTTTTAAGTGGAATACATTTTTCAATTATTCTTTTACATTCATGTTGCTTTTTCCTGTAAAGTTTTTGTCGATATTTTATCTTGTTCAACATTTTTCTCTCCTTCAGCTACACAACTTCCAAAAAAAAAAAAAAAATTATAATTCATTTTTTTTGTTTTTTTTATAAAAAAAAAAATTATTTTTTTTGGAGCTTATATTCTGCAGAAAAAATGAAATAAAGCATACGCTTTTCATACTTTATGGCGCGTGTATCTGTTAGATACCACTTTTCTCTTTTTTCTCATTTTTTATTTTAGCTATGCATTGGCCATTGTTTAAGTCAATACATGGAGCTGCATTCGACACATGAATACATTGTTCAAATGCATTTAGATGCTAAAGCTTTGATTTAACGCGTTGCATTTTCTGAAAGCTTATAGAGTAAAGTATTTTTGAGATTTTTTTCAGATTTTTTGAAAGACGTTTAGAGGTCGCACAAATCGAATTTCCCCCCAAAAATGGGGTTTTCCGTATTGATTTCGATTTTTACTCATTTTACAAAATTTTACTTTGATGAGCATAAACCATGAGTTTTGGCTTTGCATTTGCTTGTTTAGGTACCATATATTAAATTTTTTCTTAAATTTTTCATAAATTTTGTAAAAAACGCATCATAACTTTTTAAATTTCTATGAAAATTAAAAAAAACTAATAATGCAGTTTAAAAGATGGTTAAATTTTTAAAAAACTGAAACTAAGAAATTCAAATTTGCTCTTACCGTTCCAGAGTTATACTCTTTTAAAGCTTTGTACCCATTTCATGAAATTAATAATATTAAAAGATGTTTGCCAGTTTTGCATCGGATTTGCTTTAAACTTTGAATTATGATATTTTTCGCGTTTACTGTTTATTTTTCCTGCTTAGTTAGTTAGTCCAATACTCCTGCTATTTTTTTCTTTTGCGGAGAATTCATGCAACACAGTACAAACACTAAAAAAAACCCCGGCATAAGACCCTGTAATAATGGCAAAAGGGACCTCTGTACGCATAACCTCATCCCCAGTTTTTTAAATGAAGCCTCGGTTCGTGTTTTACGGGTACTTTTGTACTTACAACACACAACGACAACAATTTTAACTTAGATTTTAATGGTTTAAGATAAAATTCTCTAAAACTCAGCAAATGTGGACAGGGTCATTGGGAACGCAATATAAAAAATTCACTTCAATCGTGCAATCGATTAAGGTACCTCCCGAAGAAGGTAAACCTTAATTTTTGAATATCTTTAAAAGCGCACGGTAGATTTTCATTAAAATCGTTTCTTATGATGGTATAATGGGCTATTACATAACCAAAAGAAATGGTACTCGACAGCCAAAAAACCGCGAGTTGGAGTACCATTCTTAGACACACCCACAAATCAATTCATATAGGCCATAAAGCAGATCTAATAATATACAGATCTGCGTTTTCCGCTTTGCCAACGAAGACTTGGATCGCTGTTTATAGGCAAAATTGTACCAGCAATTGTCTTAGAACAACATTGACAACATTTAGGGTAAAACAAGCTTCACCAAAATTAAGAAATAAATTGTATTAGTAAAGTGCTTCATAAGCACCAGAAAAACAGATCATATCATTAAAATACTTTAGTTCAGGGCATCTTGGCGTACCACGGTTTGTCCATCAAAGCCAATTTTTATTAAAATTTTACTTTTTTTTGGTGGCAATGAGAAATTTTACTCAAACTATTTATTGTATAATTTTTCGGAAGCTTGTAATATCCAAATGGTAAATGTTGTTTAGACGAAATTGCTAATTCAAAATTTCCTATGAAACGCGAAGCAAAGCAATCGTGGTGAATCTGAAAACACAGTTCGAAAAAAATATCATAATTCAAAGTTTAAAGCAAATCCGATGCAAAACTGGCAAACATCTTTTAATATTATTAATTTCATGAAATGGGTACAAAGCTTTAAAAGAGTATAACTCTGGAACGGTAAGAGCAAATTTGAATTTCTTAGTTTCAGTTTTTTAAAAATTTAACCATCTTTTAAACTGCATCATTAGTTTTTTAAATTTTCATAGAAATTTTAAAAGTTATGATGCGTTTTTTACAAAATTTATGAAAAATTTACGAAAAAATGTAATATATGGTACCTAAACAAGCAAATGCAAAGCCAAAACTCATGGTTTATGCTTATAAAAGTAAAATTTTGACATTTTTCTTTAAAATGTTGCTTTTAAAACTAAGTAAATCGTGGTTATTTACCATGTTATAAGTAAAAATCGAAATCAATACGGAAAACCCCATTTTTGGGGGAAATTCGATTTGTGCGACCTCTAAACGTCTTTCGAAAAATCTGAAAAAAATCTCAAAAATACTTTACTTTATTCGAACGATCTTATCGTATTAGATTAATTAAAAATTTTATAAGTAGAGAAAAATTGAAAGAAAAATGAAAAAGAGTCCTTAGTCATCGGTTACGTATGCTTTATGTTCAGTGACTCATAAACACAAGAACCAATAAAAAGAAGAATCTTATAAAAAGCATTGGTCAAAGTATAAAGTTGTACTCTAAAGACTAGATTCCTAACTTACTGGCTACGTATACAAATAGGCATTCTTTAATAAGTTAACACATTGAAAAGTTACAAAATTACAAAGTTTTAAATTTTTATTTTTTTATCTGTTTTGACTTATAAAATATTCAGTTGGTTGAGTTTTAAATTGAGTTACGTTACGAGTGTCTTTTAGGTAATAAGGGAGTTCATTCCAGCAGAGGCACAAAATATAAAAATTGCACAGAATTTAATCGGGAAATTTTAGTTCTCAAAAGAGCGAATTTAAGTTTGTCAAAAGATATTTCGTGACACGTAAAATAATTTGTGAAGGAAGAGAGAGTTTCATTTTAAATTCAAAAGTCAATAAAAATAGTAAGGAAATAAGAAATGTGGTCGTACGTCTACGGTTAAAGATGTACCTAGCTATCGAATTAAACGCTACATTAAGTCTTTGCATACGAGTCACAGCTGCCGAAAATTTGGATACCGTAGAATAAGGTGGGTCAGAGGCCACAAGCATTCTTAGATTTTCAGGTAAAAACTTCTGAGATAACGACAGCTGCCTAAGAGAACTACAATATATAACTTCCCAGTTGCATTTGCTATATGGTTGCTCCACAAAAGAGTACCATTAAGGACTATACCTAGAATCGTAGCTTTGTTGACATTAATAGTTAGATTAGGCAGCTGTCTGCAGATTTTTTATAAACTACTAGACATTTGGACTTTGAGGCATTTAGGCTCAACGCGTTAGCTTTGGCCCAGTCAGATACTACGGATAGGTTATTGTTACATATACGAACCCACTCACAAATATCGTCTAACGGTCGACTTACATATAGTTGCACGTCATCAGCGTACATATGGACTGCACAATTGGTCAAGTTATCAGGAAGATCATTGATATAAGCAGAGAACAAAAATGGACCAAAGACTGAGCTTTGGGGGACTCCACGTGTAGTTGAGACCATTTCGGATGAGCGGTTACCCAGAACCACGGCTTGTTGTCGACCAGTTAAGTAAGAATTTAATAGTTTTGTGGCGGTTGTAGAAAAATTATATAGATTTCTTAATTTAGTGCAGAGAATAGTATAGTCGACAGTATCAAAGGCTTTGGTAAAATATAATAACGCCAATAGTGTTACGTGACTTTTGTCTTTTTTTGTGGACATATTTGACTATATTTGTGATGGCTGATGTGCAACCATGGTTTTTTGGGAAACCAGATTGCACCTGGCTCAGAAGGCAGTTGCTATCAAAAAACAGTTTCATCTGCTTAGCCATAATGTGCTCAAACGCTATAAAAAGAGAAAAGGTTAGTTAGTATTTTAAATTAAGATTTTTCAGTTAATTTTACAAAATTTAACTTTTCAGTATATTCAGTATATCAATGATCTTTCACACCTAATTTTTTTATAATGTAAGTTAAAATGTTTAAGGCCCAAACGGAAATCTGAATTAAAGGCCTATTCTCAGATAAGATAAATTTTTAGTTTGGAACGTTATTTCACATGAATAGAAACAATTTTGTACAGCTTTGAAATCCGAATACGTTTGAAAAGGCATCTTATTTGTATGAAATGGTTTCTATTCATGTGAAATATCGTATTAAACTAAAAATTAACTTATCTGAGTATAGGCCTTAACGAGAAGTTTCATACAAAAATTGAGGAAAGAAGAAGCAGAAGTTACGATTTCGCCCAAACTTGAATTTTCGGCGTAGTTTTTTCTTAAGTCTTGTCACACTACTCTTACGTTCCACAGGGACGAAACATATGACGAAGTTAGATAAAATACGTACTTCAGAGCCCTTATTTTTCAGTATAATGGTACGTACCGGCATGAACCGGTAAAATACAAAAAAAGCGTTCATTGGTCCATGCTTCCATCCGAGAAAACCTAACAATCACAACCCGGAAAATAAAAGTTATACTCCTACTTGCCCTTCTTAAAGACCACACAATTTTGGGAACTTTTTTAAATTTTCTGTCCACCAGGTAAGTAGGGTTTTCGGTTTTTTATGTACATACCATTTTCACACGGTTTTCTATTTACAATGTCTTTATACTTGTTTGTCTCTTTACGGTTTGTCGATACGGATTATTTTTCTACTACTATTTACTGCGTTCAACTCTCGGTTTCGTGATCGTCCATTCTCTATACAGTGTGATTTCGATTTCTTACCAATACCTTAACACTAAAATATCGATAAATAAAACAAGTGAGAAAGTAGGTCAAGCCCGACTATAATATACTCAGTACCTAAAGTAGGAGCTGTATGCAGTGCTGCTGCTGCGCTCATCTCTAAGTTTCTCTCTCTCTCTCTACGGACGGACAGACGGACATGGCTATATCGACTCGGCTGTTGCCAAGAATATATATACTTTATAGGAAATGATTCCTTCTACCTCTTACATACTTTTGCATAAACTTAATATACTCTATAAAAATATGTTGTAAAACCAGGGCAATCTAAGCTAACTATGAACATTGTCAGGTAGAGGGCATACCTGTAATTCCACTGTTTCTTTCTGCTAAGTGAACTCTTCATTAGGTTTGTGATTATTGCTAGCTTTTATATATGAAAGCATTTTTACTTCACTTCAATTGAATATTCACTACTTTATTCACGTACTTATTCAATATGTACTTAAATTTTAAAGTCAAGTCAAATAATACGATTAAAATGATTAAAATTTGAGTCTCTTAGCTACCAGAAACTTTGAATTAGTTTTGCATTTTATTGTACAAATGGCAAATGATTTTTATTAAAAACTCAAAAACAAAACACGTGCCATTTGTGTCTTGATGAACATGTCACTTGTCAGACGCCGTTCAAAGTGCTGCATGATAATCAACTTTCATTCAATTTTACTTAAAATGTGCTAAAGAAAAAAATATATATTTATGATGCTCATAAATATAATGGCAAACGATAGGAGTAAATGAGCGAGAAAGAGAGGGAGAACCACAAGAAAAAATGCCTTTTGAAACGTGTGAGGCATACAATTTGGTTAACGTATTTTCAGAGAGTTTCTCACTCACGTAGACCATTTGACAATCTTTGAAAATTTGATATTTCTATTAAATTTTTGTATATTTGCTGTGCCATGTCGAATCCGCAAACATCCGTTGCCAGAGTTCTCGTGACGACCCTGTTCTGGAAAACTGGCCAAGCATGAATTTTCCAGCATTTTCGCTGTCAGGGAAAGAGATTTTTGCGCCAAGCGTGGCTTTTAAATAAACAACAACAAAAATGTATATAAACAAATGGACTGTGCAAGCAAATGAAATATTAAAACTAAACAAACCGGGGAACAGGTGTCAACGTCATCGTAGTCGCAGCGGAGTTTCAGTTTCAGGTGACACAAAACGTTTTATTTGCATTTCATTTACGTTCCCAGACCCTGTCCCCGTCCCAGTCAATTGTGGCGGTGTTTGTTTTTTTCCAGTTTGCAGGTGTCCACAGCCAACAATTAGTATTCGAAATCAATCAATTGATTTGAAACTGCCCAACTATTTCAATTGTTGTCGGCGGTTGAACTTGACACTTGACCAATTTGAGAATTGTCCGTTAGTGTGTTGACCAAATAAAGAGCAGGTAATAACCGAAATGTGTCTTTGATGAGTTGCGCTCGCAGTCAAGCTAATGAGCCGGTAATGGTTTTTGAAATGGGCAAACGGAAGTCTTGAAATGAAAGTTTAGAATGAAGCAGAGAGATGGACTCATTGATAATAACTCATGTGGGATGGTTAAATGGGGTTAGTAGGCTTGAGGGAATGGCAAAAGCAAAAATATTTAAATGGTTTTAAATAAATAAAAAAACACCGTTTTTTTGGGGGGGGGTTTTTTTTTTTTTAGTCACATAGTCCAAAGATCTCTTAGGGCTATCTAGCCTGGATTTATGCTATTAAGCCGCCTTAACTTCATTAGGTTGTTCTAAAAAGCTTGCGTATATTGGAAGGAGGTGAAGACTACTCCACGGTCCCTTTACTTACAAACAAAGGTTTTCAAAAACCAGCTTGAAGTTTGTTTTATCGTGTTAATTCCGACTAAATTTGCTTCATTTGTCGGAAACATGTCCTCCTCTTTATCCTTTAAACGAAAGTTTGCTTCACCTTTGATGCATGAAACTCTCTTCGATTTCGTTTTGAATCATCTTGAAAAAACGTGCACATTAACCTGATGAAGTTTGACTCTTTAAACATAACTGACAACAAGAATTATCATTACGCTCCGAAAGATGAATGGATAATACAACAGATTTATAACACAATTTATTTATGCAAATTTCATTTAGGCTATTTTTTTTACACGCGAAATAACCAGCAGTATTCTGCTCTTTCGTTTTTTGTTTGCATCATAATTTTAATTAAGTTATTTAAAAATTCTATCAAGCAAATGATGAAATTTGCGTGCGCGAACTGCGTGGTGAATTTTATTAATTTTCCATGCGTAAGTTTATTATGCATAACAAACGCAACACGATGGAGTCAATGTTTAATGTAGCTGATAATTAAATGTTTTCTACTCTGACGAAGTGAGGAAAACGCGTAACGCAATTTGACAGCGCCATTATTAAAAAATGCCTACATATATTTGGGATTTGACACACCCTGTATATATCTGTGACTGTTGGCGTGCCAAAATTAAATCCAAAGCTGCTGGCGCTAGAAAATGCAAATGCAAAAAAAAAAACGCCTATTGCATTTTGCCTTTACAGCGCAACAGCAAACAACAGCAGGAAAAACTATTGCTCAATTCGACAGAAGACAGATGATTGTTTAAATGTGGCAAGTCACAGAAACATTTGGATTGGGAAATGGTTAGTGACCTAGATTTGGGTTAGGCAAATAAATATAGTTAGTACCATGAACACTGATAGAAACTGACAACATTTTGACGTGAATAAGTCGAAGTTGGATATAAGTTTAAGGTTTGCTTGTAAATCTTGTAGTTAATCTACTGCATTTTAATAAGTACTTTTGTTTGAATGCATCGAGATATAACTACTTACAGCATCAAAAAAATCAACTCGAAGCAAATTGAACCTCAACATAAATGCGTACGAGCCAATCGACGGGACATGTGATCAAGACCACGTAACCCAGCGGCGCAAATTGCCTTTACATAATGGGTTACTACGTTACTTTGCCATCAGTATGAAGGAAATACTCCCATACTATCTGCCTTACTTTGCCATAAGCATGGCGGCTTTGTAAACGGAGTGCCAACAACCTGCATTACTAGTAATTAAGGATGTATGCCAAAGCCGAAGTGGCATCGGATACCCATTACGAAATCGTACATTATTTTGAAAATTGTAATGCAGAATGTTCGCAGTCTGTTTGATTTCGATTACTATCTCTCTCTAGTGAAAAGCAACGAGTGTACTGCATTACTTTTTCGACAGGCGTAATGCATATTTTCGACAGAACACGTTGACTTCTGCGCCGTTGCAAACTGTTTGACGAGGAAACCGTGTGACAAGAAAGCACAATATCGGAAGCGCTAGGACCATAAAGCAACGAGATATAGAGCAGAGTTCCCCAGCCATAGCATGGGGTACGAACAAACTCGACAATTTACACCGAATGCTTGCCGAATTCATGCATCACTGTGTGTTAGAGAGAGAGACACAGTCACGTTTTAGCGGACTCTCCTACGGGAACAATGATATAGGGACGTAGCCTGCTGCGTCGTCAACTTTTCACTCAAAACTTAGGTCGTTGACCATGTCCGTCTCCCTCTAACCGCCATGTTTTCCTATGTCAACAATAGTTTTGAGTAAAGAATAGGTTTGGCACAATAGTCGATAAAATAAGTCTCTAAATTTCAATTTTAATAAAGTAACTTTTTTGCTTAAAGCTCCGTACGCGGAACGACACAAAATTCCTTTCGTCAAAGTATTTCATATAACACTGTTCTACAGCGAAAAGTATTCAGAGAATCTTTAACTTATTCCTGCATGCCTACTCATGCTGATTACGAACTGGTATGTCAAAGCCATATCTTAGTTTCCGTTTCCAAGATGTTCGCGCAAAACTAAATTTCCGACGTCTTGCCGTTCTAGAATTTTTGTAGGCCACACTAAGCATTAATTGCTGATTTAAGCTATAAGCTTAAAGCTTATAGGATAGTACACATATCAATGCAACTGAGAAAAATCAAACACACCGAATAAGTATTGCCAATGGTGTCGAAATTGGCCTTCAAAGTCAAATTTTACTTATTTATAGTAATTTTTTCAACATAAACCATTTGCTACAAGCCATTCTATTTGTCGGACATTTAGTGGCGCCATATCATCATATAGTTCAACATTTGCACTAATTATGGTAATTTTTTGGCAATTTTGTCAGGACCGCAGGCGAAAATCAAGATTTAAATTTATGGGAGGAGAACTAGATTTCCACCCCAAATGTTTATAGGAGTTTTAAAAAGGCAACTTGATAAAGCAAAATATTTATTGAAATGTAAAATAACAACATTCATGGAATGCTACGTTAATGATTACGGATAGTAGAACTGTGGCCGAATTATAAAAAGGCTACTTGGATAACAGCTATCAGTAGGAATACCTTCTCTGTGATTCTCAAAAAACCAATGAACTTTTGGACATTTTTAGGGATAATTGCGGGTCTTTTAGTGATGAGTATGCGGAGCGCTTCAATGTTAGCGGATTATTGCTGGAATGTTTATCGAGAAGGTACGGAAGCAGAATATAAAAGGACAGCGAAAAAACGCGACGAAATCACAAATAATAACAGAAGTTATAGTGAATATTTGGCATATCAATTTAAAACATATTTTAAAAAAATCTTTTATTTTATAGAATTTCCCTTTGCTTTTTTTTAACTTGTTAATTCGATTGGAAAGCGAAAGCGAAGGCGGCTGACTATGGAGGCGGCAAGAGGGGGAGACCACCACTAGGATGGGAAGACCAGGTGCGGGAAGACGTTGCCAAGCTTGGTGTGACCAATTGGTGCCAGCTTGCACAGAACAGAAGCGACTGGAGAGAAGGCATTGCAGGGCCGAGACCGTCAAACGTTGCGACGGCCAATAAAGTAGAATAAAAAGAATTGGATTGGTGCTGCGGGCTTAGTACCCACCACCGTCAAAAGAACTTCACGCCCGCAAACGATTAAGGGACCACGATTTGAGGATATGGACCTAGAACGCTGACACCATCAACAGGGAAGCTTCTGATATCCTGTTAGTGAATGTCCTCGAGAGATATTCTTACGTTACAATCAGAAGAATTTCTCTTGCAAACTGATGTTACTACGGGCTCAGTAGGTAGTTAGAGAGCAGTGCCGTTTCTCGAAAACAAAAATTGCATTATATAAGTCGCTTATCATCTCAGACATACAATATAGCTCAGAAGTATGGAGATTTACAGCAGCGGATGAGGCAGCTTTAAAACATACATCGGCGCATAAAACAGCAGCGCCCGCGCTGGAAAAGACATGCTACTAGTATGGATGAACAAGCTCCAGTAAAACATGTGTACAAACGGAAGGCGAAAGACTTTGGATAACCAAAACTGAGATGGGAAGACCAGGTGCGGAAAGACATAGCTAATCCTGCTTTGTTGCCAGCTACCACGAAACAGAAACGACTGGTGGGCAACATTTAGGGTGGCAATCTAGTTCTCCTCCCATAAATTTAAATCTTGATTTTCGCATATAACAGGCTGTAACTTTGCCTGCGGTCCTGACAAAATTGCCAAAAAATTACCATAATTAGAGCATATGTTGAACTATATGATGATATGGCGCCACTAAATGTCCGACAAATAGAATGGCTTGTAGTAAATGGTATATGTTGAAAAATTACTATAAATCAAGTAAAATATGACTTTGAAGGCCAATTTCGACACCATTGGCAATACTTATATAGCGTGTTTTATTTTTCTCAGTTGCATTGGTATGTGTACTATCCTATAAGCTTCATAAAAGCAAGAAGTCGGAAATTTAGTTTTTCGCGAATATCTTGGAAACGGAAACTAAGATATGACTTTGACATACCAAGTCGTAATCAGCATGAGCAGGCGTGCACGAATTAGTTAAAGATTCTCTGGATACACACAAAAGGTCTCAATTTGTAGAACTGTGTTATTAGAAACACATCGACTTTCTTTTGATGCTCATGCGCTGTTAGAAAGTGTTTCTTTTTATGTAAATTTTTTAATTTAATGAACATTTTTAAATTGATTCCAAATGCAGTTAGTTAAAAGCACAAATAACGAAACATTTCTAAGAGAACTTTTTTGATCCACTTGGGCTGTTCCACCCATTCTCTACCTCAGCAGCACGCAATGCTGTCAATTCACCCAGTATATAGTCTAGTTGAAGAGCGTACAAAAAATTCCCAAGCCATATGTCATGCCCAATACGTTTGGTTGGCTACATCCTTGAAGCTTACATTTCTCAACTGTCAACATTTAACTTGCGACTCTTCTCTCCTTCTCTCTACCTCAACTATTTTTGCATATTTGACTTTGACACTTGGCAGTTCTGGTTGTTGTTGTTGTTGGCGCTGCTGTTAACATGTCTGGGTCTGCCTGTCCAGCGACAATGAGCCTGGGCATTCCTCTTGAACACGCAGGCAACAGCAGCAGCAGCAAATTGTCAGTGTCAACTGACTATATATCTAAAGATGTGTAAATATATATATATTTTTTTTACAAAAATAAAGGCATAGGCTGCCTTTTAATGTTGGCAACATGTTGCGTAGGCGTTGCTTACTTTACGATCAACTTGTTTACTGTGGGAAAAAGTAACTCAACTTTAATGAAAACTTGTATAAAAGCACATAAAAGTCATGCCAAAATCCACAATTAAATGGTTTAAATTAAATACTGACTTAATTACTTAATTTGATTAATTTGTAACTGCAAAACAAAGTAATTAACTTTACCTGTTGGCTGCAGTGAAACTAAATTGCAAAATGTACCACAATGGGAGTGCCAAATTTTAGACTTAACCAGAAATTCCTACTTTGTTTTGTTGTTCTTTAAATTTTTTTAAAATTATATTTTGAAATATTTTTTTGAAAATGGAATATCATATATGAATGATTTTTAATAAGGGTGGTCGGTAGCGGTAATAAATGTTGACTTAACATTTCCAAAATTTATTTCTGTCCCCCACAGTTTAAAAGCAGTTTATTCTCTGTATATGGCATTGTAATGGACCCTTAAAGATCAAGTGAGCATTAATGATCAGTTTTGCAAATTGGCTCATGTGTAATCTGTAAGATTACGCACTGTTGCGATAATGGATGATCCGACTCTGCCGGTCTGTTTTTCATAATTCCCTGTGAACTTCAGGAAAAGTAATGATCACATATCACACTAAACTAACCGGCTTACGATTATAATACATTATGATACATATCTGGTATTCGTGGCTAGTTTTAAATTTGTCACAAGTGTTTTGCTTTTATCGAAGCGCTACATCAACCCCAAAACAGACATGCGAAGTAATGAGAAGTTTCATACAAAAATTGAGGGAAGAAAAAGCAGAAGTAACGACTTTGGCTTACTTAAAATTTTGCATGTTAATGCAGCTAAGAATTAATGTGGCGCTTAACAGCACATTTGTAGAGCTAATGTAAATTTCTGTGCGCCTCATTTTACTTTGCACAGTTGAAGTAACATTGATGCCAGTCAATGTCACGTCGCCCTTGTTCTACTTTCAAACCTTCAGCGATCAACTGAAATAAACTCAAAACACAAGGACCTTATACTAGCATCGTTTGGGCCGAAATTCAAATACAGTTGTCCTTTCTCGTAATTAAAAAATTGGCATAGTTCGCTGTTAAGTCGTATGTTCCAGCATGCTACAAAAAACTAACGCATTCAACTACCGTGAAATACTAGTGGTTGCCACACGTGGTCGCCATGGTCCAGTGTTATACCTGAAAAGAACTAGTTCGTCAGCCAACTAGTAGCTAATATGCCACATACACAATTATGGCCACAACGTCGACGCCTGGGGTCATAAAAAATGTTGTACACGTTTTTCTGGTCATGTTGACAACTGGCGAAATGCAATTAACAATTGTCCAGAGCAGTTGTCAATGTACCAAATCCAAATCTAGGCACACACACGCACCGACAATTGCACTCAAATGAATGCCCTTTGGCACCTGTCGTCATCATCTCTAGCCGTCTCCTCCTACTGGTCCGAACTGCTGCATAGTTTCGGGACTCGGTGTAAAATTAGCCAATGTCGGGTTTTGGGCCCCCGAACAACAATTTAACTGCATTATTTGCACGTACACCACCTGGATCTCCTCCCTTGCCCTCCCCCACTGCCCGACATTAATGCATAATTTTGCCAAACTATTTTGAGGTTTGTTTGCCTGGCAGGCAGCAGCAGCAGCAGCAGAGGAGTTCCCTCTAAACTCAGCTCCACCCAGGCCAATTTATTTGTCATGTCAATATTAACATCGTGTAGTCAAGAGGAGATGCATGCACGGCAGACAAATACTCGCATCTATGGAAACTGCAACTTGCAACTGAACATAATTTGTGCTGTGCCTTTGGTTTTGTGGTTTTTGGTGCTGTCAACTTGCCAAACTGACAAATATTTGCTAAATATGAGAGTATAGCAGAGAGGAGTGGAGAGGAGGGGTAAGAGTAAATTTAATTAGAATTTATTGAGGAGGAGAGTTTCCGAATGTTGCAAGAGTGGGGGACAAGCACAGTCAACCAATTTTCATTAAAATAAATGCACAAGTGCAGTAAAATATATAAAATAATGCAGGCAAGTTATAGGAATTTATAGAAGTGTTAATGAATCTGGAAAATTGGCGGACATTGAAAATTAACCTTTAAACACACACAAAAGAAGCTATCCCCATAAATATCAGAGTATTTCAATTTGTAGTAGTATTTTGTTCTGTCTTTGGTTTGGTTCGGTATTACCAGGAACTAGATTCCACACAAAGTCAGGAAAAAGGGGCTACTACCTAGATTTGGGTTAGATTAAAATAGGTATGACAAATGAAGCAAGCAGCGAACTTAAAAATACTAAACTAAGGCAGAAATCGCAAAAAACACACACTCTAGGACGCCTACTCGCAAGAGAAGTCTGCCAAGCAACCCGATCCCTTTGGCATACAGTGTGCAAGGATTTAAGATGACGCCGAATCACTGTTGAACTGGAAGGGCAACGCGTAGAAATTGGGAGACCATTCATAGCAAGGCCGCAAACCGGTCCTAAACCAAAGACCGTATATTGGACCCACAACAGAACCTTCCAAATTGTAAACTCCTCGAACCTGGACCCGAACAGGACCCCCTTTGCTTTAAAAATTTTCGCTTTAAAAAAGAGAACAAAAAAAAAAAAAATAAAAAAATAGGTTAGTAAGCCCTCAACAACAACTCAAATTCTTTTTTTGTAAATGAATTAAATCAAAATCTATTCTGATTTCGAAAAATTGTTTTAATTCAAAACATGTCAATTCGATGCCTGAATGATTCGCAGGATTGATTCAAAAATAAATCATTCATTTACAGTTCTGCTCAATAGCATATGAAGGCCAAATTGGGGACACACACACATACAAAGGGTACTGGGAGCTCATGGTAACGGTTTTTGCTGTCAAGTTGTTTAGGAATTCTCTTCTCTTTTCTTCTTCTTTCTCTTAAGTGACTAGTGCAATAATATGTAAGGTTATCCTTGTCGCACTAGGATGTAAAAATAATAATAATAAATTAAATTCCAAAACAATTAGGGCAGTTCTGGTATTGAGAGATAACTGTTGGCTGTCAGTACAAACGGGAAAAAATTGCTGATGATTTGGTAGAGATACCAATTAAACAGCTGTACGATCAATTAGCCTCTTTTGTAAAGTGTTGAGTTCCTGTTTTTTATACCCTTGCAAAGGGTATAATAATTTTGCCCAGAAGTTTGCAACGCATAGAAATATTCATTTCCGCCCCTATAAACTATATATATTCTTGATCAGGGTGACGAGCTGAGTCGATTGAGCTTTGTCCGTCCGTCTGTCCGTCTGTCTGTCCGTCTGTCTGTTTCTACGCAAACTAGTCTCTCAGTTTTAAAGCTATCGAGCTGAAACTTTGCACAGAGTCTTCTTTTTACTGCACACTGCTAATATGACGGAACCGACCGGATCGGATGACTATATCTTATAGCTGTCATAGGAGCTATCGGTCGAAAAGTGGGTTTTAATGAGAAAAACTTTTTTGTTTTTAATGTTAACGTGTCTCACTTCAGCGATTATTAATATTATAGTTTTTACAAAGATTTGGTTGCAAAACGGATGACTTATCAGCGAAAGGTTTAATGAGATATTTTTGTTTTTAAGAACACAAAAAAACCAACAGATTTGGAAGTTTTGGTCAAAATCGGATGACTATATCTTATAGCTGTCATAGGAACTAGCAGTCGAAAAGTGGGTTTTATTTAGAAAAATTGTTTGTTTTAATGCTGGCGTTCTTAAACTCTGATGTATTAAAACATTTGCAAGGGTATAAAAACTTCGGCAAAGACGAAGTTAGCTTGGCCTTCTCGTTTTAAAGTTATGTGCAAGCATGACGAGACCTCAAGCCGGCAAAATATTGAAGGTTTTTTGATATTAAGCTCAATTGGTACAAGTGAAAAATTTCCTTTATTCAAGAATTTAGATCGTTTTGATTTTAAAAGTTTGTAGACTGTTGCAATCTAAATTTATCCTAAATGGAAAATAGACCGTTTATAGCACTAAATTTAAAACAAAAGTCAAACTTGAGAAGTGAATTTTGCTCTGAGCTTTGGAAATTACATGATGAAGTAAACTTCATGAATCCTTCTTATTAGCCGAGAGAATCCATTGAGTTTTTATACCTTTCAATTAAGAGGTCTGGTATTAATCCGACGTAGTCAAGTTTTGAGATGGTTTGAGTTCAGAATTCTTGATATTTGTTCTCAGTATTTGGTTCGGAAATGAAAAAAATGTTTTGGCTATCAATGGATTTGGTTTCATTAAACACTATTTATGTAGTTCGTCTTCACCAAATGTATATTTAAACAAACTTCAATGCAGTTAATAGTTTCTTTTCTCTCAACTAAATTTCTTTTAAACTTTTCAAACTTTCTTAAAAACTCTGCTCAGTTGGCAGTCCACTCAATCAGCCTCAAGTATGCTCTCACTTCTCCCTACTTGTCTGTCCAAATGTGCATAAAATGTTAATCCTTGATTTGCTCAATGGTCACTCGAAGAGCTTCATTCATTAAAACAGCTTCAAGTTGAGTTTTTGCAACGTGCCTTATCATTTATCGCTTTGGTTTGCTTTCTTATTGTTTGCCACTTTGGCTGGCATTGTCATTTCAGAGTTGTTGTTGTTGTTTTTGTATTTATTTTTTGGTACGTGCATTGCTTAAAATGAAGTTTTCGCGCTTGTCTTTTGATTGAAGAAGCAACGCGACGTTGAGCGGAAATGTCAGCCGGCAGCAGCAGCATAAAAACACAAACATAAATCTCAATGACGCAGTCGCAAGAGCCACCCACATGTGCATCTTTTTGCAACTCTGTTGGGGATTTGGAATCAGATTCTTGTTGCAGCTGCACACGGGTTTCGGTTTTCGCCAGTTTAGCATAAAATATTCGCCAGACATTTGACAAAATGCCTTGCGCCCACCTACAACTGCAGAGATTTGTCTTTCAAGGCGGGTGAATTGCAGTGGGGGGGAATGGTGGAGGCATCTGAGTAATTAGAAATGTGGGCTGATGGGTTTTTGGCCAAGTTCCAAGAGAATGAGTGATTTTGCTAAAAATTTATTTGAAGTTAAGATGAAAGATTAAATTATTCAGCATTTTGCATTTATTTTTAAAATTTCTATAAATTTTTCCATGCTCTCTTCGCGTGAGAACTCTCCCTGATTAATTTTATTCATTTGCTTTGCCAACACGTAAGATCTGTTGCTTTTAAATGAATTACTTGTAATCAAAATATTGATTGAACACATTTAACATCAGAACGCAGTGGGGATGGGCAAAATTCGCTTGAAATTAACAAGGAAGAAAGTCGCAATTTGCGCATGCGTGCCGAACTTGCCTTCTGCTGACTTGGTCACGCATTGTGCCACCATAAATCTTAAGCAAAAGGCGTTGAAAAATTATATGAGAAATGGCCACAGTCAGAGTCTCTGGATATGGGTAGGGCCCGGGCAAGCAACAGGCGCCTATTCACTATTGTTATACCACCAGGTTAACAAGCCGAGCAGCTAGGCGCTTTTGCATACGCCGTCGTCTTCGCTTATGACTTCATTAGCAGTCAACAAGTTTTCACTCTGAAAAGTGTTTGGCAATTAGCCATGCTTCATTTGCTCACAAATCAGCTGACTGTAAGAATGTTTTGTAGTAGTTCAAGCCATTCATTAAGTAAGATTGACAGGAAATCATAAAATATAATTTGAGGCCTTGTGAGACTTGAGAATGTTTAGCTAATTGAGGCGCTTTTCCATTTCCATTGTGTGGTGCGGGTTGGGAGAAATCTGTTGACTATCAAACAACAACATTTGTTAGTTTGAAATTGAAAACAATAAACAATTGACTTTTCTGGGGAATTGAATTGAGCTAATTAATTAGAGCTTATGTATTTACATGGAAGAATTGGATATGCCAGTTAGGTTGCGGTGAATCACGACAGTTGTTTGAATGAAATCTGTTTTGAAGCGAAACTTTTAAGAAAGGAACAGTTTGAAGCATAATTGTTCTATAAGTCAGCGATGGGCCCAGCCCCTTGTTCGAATAATCCAAATTCAAGGTAAAAACTTTCAAGTAATCTAATTACCAAGAAAGATCGAAGCTGCCTTGATTTTCTAAGTAAACAACAATTTTTTTAATGTTGCCTTTAAAAAGTTAGAGAATAAGAATTTGTGGTTGTTAAGCCCTTTCGCTAAATTTTCTCCCCCTGTACATTCATCCAATTGTTCTTGTTCTTATTCAGTTCCTACTTTCCTTCCCTCCCTTAAGAAAATTATATTCTTGACCCACTCTCCCCTTAGCTAAATACTAATTAAGTCTAAGACCTCATTCTCTTTCCTCTGCCTAATTGGTAAAGACAATTTATGGCTTTGAAAAACACTTTCCACACCTTTTTGCGCCATATGCCAAAAATAATTGGGTACAATTGAGCTTTGGCTATGCTTGATGTGTGTGTGTATGTTGTGTCTAGGCAAATTGGACAAATGTGTTGCGGAAGTTGTTAGAGACAAAACAAGGAGACAGAGAGAACGAGGAGACACACCGAGCCAATTCCGTTGCCAATTGTCGTTGTGTACAAATTTGTGGCAAAATCGAACAGACCATTTGGACTGAGTTAAAGCAACTAACTTTTTCCTCTTCTCTTGGGATAAAGAATATGAGTTGTAAAAATATTTAGAGCATTTAATCTGTAAAAAAAATGTTAAGCAAAATTACCAATTTATTTTTGGTACGTAGGGCCAAAAGGAATGTGTGAAGTTTTGCCTATAACCGTTGCGTCCAGAGTTGAGATAGCGCGTTGTCCAAACTGTTTGATTTGCTTATAACTCGACGATCGATTTGATCGTTTCCAAAGTTGGAGCATGGATAAATAGTGCCGGTTATTATTCATCTCGAAGGTTTAAACAATCTACCTACAAAGTTGAGGAAGATATGAGGTTTTCTTAAATTGCAGAGGAGGCAGTTAATCTATATATCTAAATCTGTACGCCCGACTGACAGACTGACATATTATAAACCCACAGCCAAAATGGCTTATCCTACATATTTGAGATTTGTCATAGACCTTCGTCTAGTTATGCAGGGGTGCACTAAGAAAGAAAATTTCAAAAATTTCTCCGTGAAAGAGAAGAAAACGCAAAAAATAGGTGTTGTGGACTGTTGTGGACTAAGCTGTTTTTCTAAGAGCGCGCGAGAGAGTGAGAGTGTACTGTGTGCGTGTACGTTGTTATGTCGCCAAATAAAAGTAACAGAACTTTGGCGCTCAGATAATTTGGGACTAAACTGTTTTGCTAAGAGCGCGATAGAGAGTGAGCATGAGAGAAACCAACTCACACTCATGTAGAATGTACATACATCTGTGGCTTGGCTCTCTTAGACATATGATAGCTGCTATGAGAGACATATGTTAGAAAGAAAAAGCAATTAACAAGAGAGAGATGGAGAGGGAGTATACACTAGTACACGCTAGACCCGAAATGCACTATGTGGTCGTGCGGCAGAAGTATATAAATCCGGAATTTTCGAGGGCCTAGAAAATTTGGTTTGTTCCTTTAGGACGGGATGACGGGGAACTTGAATCTGTCTACAAGATAAAACAACACAAATTCTGAAAATCTTGGACGCGGACAAAGTCGCGGCGGGTTCAGCTAGTTGAAAATAAAATTAATCTGTCTGTAAGGAATATTAATTCCCAGTTCAAAGTCTTCAGAACTCGATAGTCGGAAGTGTTTCAGTCTGATTGTTATACAAATTGTACACATAAACATTTGCTTCATGAGCCCGAAGGGCCACTAGCTGCCGATTGCATCGCATTTGTGTGCTAATCTATTACAACATCTCAAGTAAAAACTTAACCTTAATTGATATCCCAAATTTCTGCTTAACTCTGAAATATTTTCCCTTGTATCTTCCACAGATCATATCTCATAATAAAGATCCCTCTTAAATTTCCCGCCCTTTCTCCAACTGTCAGTGGATTTTCGTAAAATATTAACCACAGCCCAAAACGGCACGCGTTACGTTACTCTCCACAACAATTCGACCGCATTAAATACAAATAAATTCATCAACGAATTCAACGAAAAAGGTTCAAAGAACTTTTTGCCGGCCAAATGTTTAACCGGTTTTTACTTTAAAAAGAAGTAACAATAAAAACATTGACTCAGTTGTGTGCACTTGGTCCAGCTCTCCAGTGTCCAACTCTCCAGCACAGCGTTGCAGTCAAGGTCGTGTTTATTTGCGGTTTGCAAATTTTCTGTTTACCAAGGTTTAAGCTTTGTTTACGAGCCGTCGCGTTGTCCGCCCTTTGGTGGTGGTGTGCTAATTGTGGGTCATCAATAAAGTGAGAAAAAAAATCAATGAAAAAATAAAAGACTTTGGACCACACAAAGGACTTAACGGACTCAACGGAAATGGGCGCTACAAATTAGCGCGATTTCCCATATCTCTCGCTGCGGTTTGGCTGTGTGTGGGCCACACAAATTTCATGACAAAAGTAAACAAATTATTGTATTTCGATTTCTGAATCTTGTTAGAAGGGTCGGTCTCGTCTTTGGCGGCAGACTTCAGTCAGAGACCCTGGGGGCGAGAATTTGCCAAATTTGTGGGCGAAATTTGTTTTAATTATACAGAGTTTCATTTCTGCTTTAAGGCTAGCAATCAAAATACGTTTAATAATAACTAGGAAACGAATAAAAATGGACAACGGCACTTTCAGACGGTAGCAAACAGTTAAGGTAAAGAACAGGGTGTGCAGATGAAATAAATGAGTTGTTGGTGAAGTTTTAATGCTTTTGACCAAGGTGCGTCCCAAACGATTGTTGGGCTAAATCGATGACCGTGGTATGGATAGTTTTGATTTTTCGGAAGAAAAATAACGATACTACTATTGAAACCATCAGATTAAGGCCTGAAGCATTTACCAGAAATTTCGGTCTTTAAGGTCCAAAAATGAGACACAGCGCAGCTAAAACAGGCAACATTAAAAAATTTTACGTTATGTTAAATTGGAGAACAATGCCGAGACTTCCCAATGAAAAGCTTAGAATTTCTTTAGATCCATGCATGATGAATTAAGTATAAGGTGGTCTCGTCGGCAGCCGACGCTAGCTCGTGTTTGTCCCTTGGCTTCAGCTTTTTGCTAAGGACAGCTTTTGCGGACTAGACCACCTTATACTTATTTCATCATGGATTCATGTGCCCAAATTGAGCTTAGCGAGCAAAGCCAAAAGCTTTCCGAAGACTGATGAGCTTCGCAAATACTAAAAAGCTTTGCGTAGACTGAAAAGCTCCGACACTATACTACTTTACTAAGGAAGGGACAACCGATTTAAAAAACTTATACAACAACTGTACAGGAGGCTTCAGAATCATGTTCTTAAATAGACATTCAATGCAGAACTTGTTGAGAACTACAGAAGAACAAGAACAAGAAAATCATCATTATTCTGTAGAAAATTGTGTCAAAGTTGGAGAAAATAAGCTTAAACTGTATTTATACCTGTCTGAGCTCTCATATGATATGGCTAAAAACACCTCAGTTTGCTGTAAGTTGGCTATCAAAAAACTCATATGAGAAACTCAGATAGCCCTTGGTGGAATTAACAAGGTTAAGCCATTAGCCTCTGCTGAGGGCCAGTAGATGTGCGAGATAGAAAGAGACGGTAGAACTTTTGTTTGTCTCTGCTTATGTTTTGCCTTTCACTTCTAGCACTCACAACACACTGGCCCTTTGGCCCTACAAACAGAGAGATCGCTGTCGCACTCGGCATCAACTTATTAATTCCACCATGTGATAGCCTGTTTTTTATTATATCAGAAAAATTTTTGAGCTTCACAGATTGACTATATCAGCAACTCATTTGAGATAGGACTTTGATTGGCACAACAATTTCTAATATATTCTCCACTTCACTTACTTAAATTTTCAACTCAAACTCAAAACATTCTAAATTGGAAACCAGAACTTGATATGATTTTGAATTGCAGTCTCTGTATTTAAAAAAATATTTTTGTTCCTTAAAAGGCCATCAAATGAGAATTCTATGGGCAGATTCGTGTACAAATGTTGGCATTTATTGTGTTATTTATTGTTGGCGAGGAATTTCAAGTCTACTTCGAAATCAAAGCAAAATATATGTACTTGAATTACAAACGCAATTTTAAGGAATTTACTTATTACATTTTTCAAAAATATTTCCGGACGAGTTTAAGTTAATAAAAAACAACATCAATTTCATCCATTTCATTTTCTCAAACTTTACTTAAAATATCTGCATATTTTGTGCTCTTAATTGATGCTTCTCAGTTATCTTACCAAAGGTTGAACCCCGGCTTGGCATGACGCATCAGCCTAAGCCTACCAAACTCTGTATTGTGACTTCAATTTCAACGTCAATGACTCATCATCAAGAGCTACAGCTTTAGCTTGCAACTTGCAGCCTCTAGGCCAAAGTCCAAAAACCGTTGCAACAGCCGTTTGCCAGTTGTCAGTTGTCATTGTTGTTGTGGTTGTTGTATGCAGCGTTTATCTGGCTAGACGACGACAACTGAAAAAAACAAGCCTAATTCTGTCTAGCCAGCAGCTGACAGCTGTGCATAGTCATGGAGTGAACATATGGGTCCGGCAGCAGCAGCAACGGCAGCAGCAGCTTTAGCCCCAAAACTCCCTCCCAGGATGAGCTTACCAAGAAATTAAATTTAATGTTTGCCTTTGGTTTCATGACACCAAATCTGGTTAAATTAATAAACGGCCAAAGCTCTTTGACAGTTTTTGGCTTTGGCTAGGCGAAAGTCAAGCTCGATTTAACGCTCAATTTGGTGGATTAAGCGATGATGAATCGCCGCTTTGGCTTTGGCTCATTGATAAATTCAAGCTCATTAAATCGCATTTTTGCAGCTGGTCAAAGAGATTTTTCAATTCTCAGCGTGTGCTAAACGTAATATAGCCACACAAGTGGCCGCTGATAATTATGTAATTTGTAGTCAGAATTGGGCATTTTATTTGTTAGCCTCTCATGTTCGGGTCGGAGGTGGGGGTGCCCACTTCATTGGCATCCACACAATGGGTAATAGAACGACAATAAACTTGGGTAAAATGTGTTTTCAGTGAACAACAATGCGAATGAAATGGGAATGAAAATGAAATTGGGAATAAACTGTAGGGCAGAGGTGTAGCCTTGGGTTAAAGGGGGGTTAAAGGTGGGTTTGACTGGAGTTTAATGTGATAAGAATAAAATAGTAAGCTAAATCAAAATCTGAACTTGATATTCGGCTTTAAGCTTTTTATTTTCACAAAGCTTTTCTCAAACTCTTGATGGCAAAACGTTTAAACAGAAACCTTTATTCGTTTCCTGGATATTTGAACCCTTTCTAGATCCTTCTTCTCTTCTTGTCCCTATACTTGTCCCTAAACTTAAGAGTTCTAAAATCTCTTTTTCTTACTAGTGACGAAGTAAATAGGAAAATGGCGTTGCCTGCATCCAGTGCCCCAAAAGAAGACTTTTAAAAGACAGGATTATCTTGAAACACAGACTGTTTGTCTCATATGTCTACTTTTGGATCTAAAGCAGGGCTGTGTCCTGTGAACATTCGACAAAGCTAGTCGATTTCGAATTCGTTAAATGTGTTGTGTAAAATTGATTTGGTATTCAGGTTAAATCGTTTGATAAGGATTTCTTTGACTGTTTTATAGAAAGAAGAAAATGTACGAAGTTCGAATTCACTTAAGTGAAAACCAGAACATGGCAAAAATACATTCTTAACAAGCAAGAGCGTCGCATTCGAGTGGCCCGACTTCGAAATACTCTGTCCAATTGAGACACACTTACAAACACACACACACAAGCACAAGCGCTCGCGCGCTTTCTCCAACTCTGAAATAGGCACAGCGCACCCCCCTCCCTCCCACAAGCAAAATTGTTTCGTGCATAACTTTGGTGTTTTTGCTCGTATCTTATTGCGCTTTTCAGAATAGATAGCTATAAGTCCTAAGATAGTATATATAAGGCTACGAGGTTGTAGCTTTAAAATTGTGGCTCTGACTGTTTTTTGGGGGGAGGGGGGAAATTAGGCAGGTCTGAAACAAACTTGATCTGGGTACAGCATACACCTATTGTGTCTCTATCTCTTATAGTCTCTGAGATCGACGCGTTCATACAGACAGACAGACGGACGGACGGAAGGACGGCCAGGCCTAAGTCCACTCGGCTGTTGATGCTGATCAAGAATACATATATACAGGCCTGTTCCGAATTCCGAAAACGAGTGAAATTGTCGCAAATCGAGTTGATTGCTGTTCCGAATTCCGCCAATCGACCAGAATTGTCGTTTTCAAAAGTTGTGCTGCAGAGTCAGCGGAATGAAAAGTAATTGCTATTAAAAGCATTAAAATAAATCCCAAAAATTATAAACTAATCAAATTAAAAATGTTGATTGATTTTTAAATCGTTTAGCAACACTACTTAAAATGTTTACAATTTAAGTATATATTAAAATCATTTTTTCTAAACATCTATAAAATACTGCGTGAAAAGCAAAAGTTCTGAATTCCACTTTACTTTTTAGTCTATTTCATCCGTCAATTGATAGCTGCTGCTGACATACCGCGTTTGAAGCGTCAGTCCAAGCAGATTTTCACCATGGAACAATACACGCCACGCGAGCGTTTGAAATAGTTGAATTTTACATTCAACAGAACAAGTCACATTTGAAAACTCAACGTGGCTTTAAAATTAAAAAATGTATGAATGGGACCGTAAATAAGCAAAATTGCCGTATTTACGCCACTGAAATTCCTCAGGAGATTCAAGAAGTGCCTCTTCATGACGAAAAAGTCACAGTTTGGTGCGGCGTTAGTGCGAAAACGGTCATTGGGCCGTTTTTCTTCCAAAATGAAAATGGCCATGCTGTTACCATCAAGCAGGAGCGTTATCGCGACATGATGACCAATTTTGTGATGCCAATTATTCGTCGAAAGCGTATGAGGCAGTTCTGGTTTCAACAAGACGGCGCTCCACCGCACACAAGTCGCATAACAATCGATTTTCTGAAGAAATTGTTTCCGGGCCGTTTGATGTCGAAAAGTGGTGATTTGACTGGCCACCGCGTTCGCCCGATTTGACGCCGCCTGACTTCTTCTTGTGGGGATATTTGAAGTCAAAGGTTTACGTTAACAAGCCAAGGACCGTAGAAGAGCTCAAGGACAACATACGTGAAGAAATAGCCGCTATTCCGGCCGAAATGTTGGCGAAATCGATGGAAAATGCTGCAAAAAGGGCACAATACGCCATCAACGCCAGAGGCGGCCATTTGAGAGATATCATATTCAAAAATTGATGTAATCAAATCTACTTGGAACAAATTAAATGATTAAGATTGCCAACCGCCAAATTTTTGTTTTTTTTTTTGATTTAAAAAAAAAAAACATGGGTCCGTCGAATATGGGCAACCCTGTATAATTTACACAGCACTTTTTTTAGTTAGTTTAGCTGTATTTCAACCATATTTGATATTCCAAATTTAAATGTAATAATTAAATATTGTTTTAAATAAAAATAAATTGACAAAATATGTAAATAAGAGCTTTGTAAATTAAAATTATAGAGATGATGACAACTCTGGCTGCTG
This sequence comes from Lordiphosa stackelbergi, assembly GCA_018904235.1. NCBI lineage: Eukaryota > Metazoa > Arthropoda > Insecta > Diptera > Drosophilidae > Lordiphosa > Lordiphosa stackelbergi. Next base: position 149,136 of record JAEIFU010000114.1, on the reverse strand, counting down.
TTGATATAAACAATCATGCGCGCAGGCCAGCCAGCCAGCTGTTTATGAAAGCGACTTCGAAACCGAGTTCGAAAAGTCAAAAACGTAACCAAATCGTTCCAGCAAAGAGTAATAGGCTATTCACACTGAGTACAATTTACATTTAACATCATTATCAAAGACGTTCCATAAGCATTTGCTGTGCATTCCAACATCTTCTGTGGATGTTCCTATTTTACTTCGTTTCAATCAGTATTTTCACGATAGTTATTGGTCCACCACTAAAAATTTTGTCATTCACTGAGAAACATAAACAATGTCAACGAAAGGCAGTGAAAAAATGTCAAAAATTCCAAAACCATCAATGGCCAGAAACAGACGTTGGAATTTTAAATTAAGTTTTATTAACTCAATAAGATAAACAGACATATGACAATGTACATCTTTTGACCTTATTGCATATGTTGCCGAATTCATATCGGATAATATAATTACAGAGTTCCTCCCATAGATGTCGGATTGTGGCACCAACTTTTCTGGAAGCAATGGCAGGCCCCCTGCAAAATGCACCAAGCCTGGCCCCTAAGCGGGGTTTGTAAGCATAGCGAGTGAGCGATTGGAGTAAAACCATCTTGCAATAGCAAATCCTCTCTTTTTTTAGCACCTGAAGAATAGTCAGCTGTAATATTAGATTGGTTTGGCTGCCACGGGGGGACATTTAAGATACTGTGCAACATACAGCAGTAGGATGGAGCTGCGGCAATTTGTGTCTGTTATTCTTTTTCTTCGAAATAACAAATCTTTTCATACAAACCTTCAAGCAAGATTACAAGCATTAAGTGAGGTTGATTGCTGGGCTGGTGTGGACTTGGGGGCTTGCCTCGGGGGTTGGGTGTGTCTCTTCCTCCAAGGTTGATTGCTCCATCCGAATGCTCTCTTTAAATATGCCAAATATGCTAAAATATAAAATAAGGATAAAATATAAAGCTGTAAACGATTTGCACGTATAAAAGTCACACTTTACTACCACTTACAAATATCCAAGCGCTTCTTGGTATGAGCAGATTCATGCCTCTCATGGTCAGCAGCTCCTCTTCATCTTTGATCTCTGCAACTAATGCATTATTGACTAAATCTGCTACAAGCTGCTGAATTACAAGTTGCTGTTTTCAAGCAACTGATAAAACAACTATCAATTGTTTTTAAAAATTCGTTTTATCAATTTATTTTAGCAATTTGTAAATTCACTTCGGCGACTGAAGATGTTAGATGTGAGATGTTGTCCGTGTGAATCGCTATTTCACATCTTCCGAAAATTCCATGCGTTCCGCTGAGATGTGCTCAGTGTGATTAGCCTATAAAACGTTCGTTTTCGTTTCGTTTTTACTTTTTGAAAACGTTCGGAATTCGGAACAGGCCTGATAGACTTTATAGGGTCGGAAATGTTTCTTCTTCATGTTAAAAAATTTCACAAAATTTAATAATCTTTTTACTCATTTTCAATGGGTACAGGGTATAAAAAGTGATAAATAATTATGGTAAGAAAATCGGAAATAATCGATGGTGCTTTTCCCTACAACCAACTCAGGTCGCTGATAAACTTTAGCTCATTTCATATTCGATCAAATTAGGAAATATTACTTAAGGTTTAACGACTGATCATAGCATAAACTCTATTCAATATTTCTGGAAAATTGTAGACCTTCTTAAATAAAATAATTTCTTGGCGGAATAGAACTTGACAAATGAAAATGTTTCTTACCCATCAATGCCCTATTAAGACGTGGATGTTGAGGCCTTCTTGGCTTTTGGTAAAGTTATGTGTTAAGTCAAATTTAATTCAATACAGTGTCTGAAGTCTATTTGAAGAACATGTCAAGACTAATATAAAATTTTTAAAATTTTTCTGGAGTCGGGTGTTAGGACTTTTATACTCCTAAATTAAGACTATTTTGTACTTTTTTTTAATTATGCAAAATCCAGTCTCAGGAGTAAGTCGAGATTTGTCTAAATGAATATAGAGAAAAAAACAAGTAAGAAAGTCGGTCAAGCCCGACTATAATCTACTCTGTACCAGTCTTATCCAAGGAGTCACGCGGATATCATGCAATATTTTTGTTGTTTTGTTATTCGCTCATCTAAGTTTCTCTCTCTTTGTCTCTCTCTTTTTCTTTTGTTAGACGTTCCGAGGCGGGATCCAACCTGCGGCACACATACTACCCGCTGCACCACAACCGGTACCACAATAGAATGCAACTTACAGTTTAACGCATTTTATGAGATTTTCCGTAAACGTGGTAGTATTAGGGACTCACGTTCAGAAGTCGCCATACTCTAATTAAAAAAATCTTTCTCAATCTCAAAACATTGCTATTAAATAAGTTGAGAAATTTTTACAAAACGAAAGTTACTTTCCTTTTCTTCGCATTATTTCAACAGTTAGTTAACTACCCCCAGCTAACTACGCCACTGTATCCACAGCTGTGCCCGGTTTTTAGCTGGAATATGGGCACGTAACCTATCTTTGGCCGCACACGCCTAGCCACAAAAGGCCAAATTATCTGTGTGTGTGTGTTTGTGAATATATAGGTGAAAGGTGAGCACAAAAGGCACAGAAAGGTTCGGCAAGTCAGGAACAGGACAGGGACAGGGCCAGGCGACCAGGCGACCAGGGAGTGAAAGTCATAAAAATAAGTTGGTTAATATTTTCTATTGCATATGTATAAAGGAACCGGGGGAGGCTAACAAGGGGCGTGTCCCAGCTCACGCCTGTCATTTTGACAGTTGTGTCATGATAATTAGTTTGAGTTTTCGGGGGTCTAATTTTGTTGGTGGCATGCGTTTGTTTTGCGGCTTCATCGCATTGTTTATGTTGATTTAATGTTAATTTAACGGAAAATTGATTAAGATCTCTCACTCGAAGAGACAGAAAACAAAAAAAAACAGAAGGGTCAACATTTCATTTACCTTTTTCGGCGTTGATGGTCAGCTACTTGAGGTTACTTGACCTGCATATGTAGTATGTTGTGTTTGAATACTTCACAATTAGAGCAAGGCAACAAAAAATTTCACAATTTGTTTAATTGATTTCATCTATGGCGGAATGCCGTTGTCCACACTTAAGACAATTTAACACAATTTCTTTTTTTTTGCAAATCATAAATTTGCATGAACTTGCTTAATTAAAACACTTGACTACGTATATTATATTCTTTTTTATGCTATTTAAATTTCTGTTATTCAACACTTTTATTAGCCATCACCAGCTGCTTTCAATTAGCCCTCAATTAATTTGGCCAAATGTTTGACTTTGCGGTTTTTTGTGAGCGCGTAAATTTTTTTGTTCTTCGAACGTTATTTTCAACCATCCGTAACCAACTGGCACCAGCAACAGTTGGTTTTCTACTGAAGTACGAGCACATTGATCGTGATCGTCGGGCTGCGACTTCGATTTGTCTTTGTTTGTGTTTTTTTTTTGTGTTTTGTTTTGTTTGGTAGCATCATCTGCAATTGTTTTTGTTGCTGACTGCTGACAGCTGAGCTAGGCAACATGTTGCTAGTGGATGATAGACAGGTTTTGGCTTAGCAGCATGCAGCCAGACAGACCTTTACTGAAACAATGTTGCGAGACTCATAACGTGCCAACAGTTCATCAGTGTTGACGAATCAGAGGGGCTAAATTCAGCGGGTTCTGGTTGTATTTTAATTTAAATACCATGTACCTTAAGCTGAGAACTCTGATAAACTAAATCGATTCCGTATAATTCAACTCCATATAAATAAACGGGTGACTTTTTACTTTTTGCAAACCAATATCCAAGCGAGATTGGCACTCGATACCTAAGAGAGAAGCCACTATTTCAAGCAAAACGATCGCAAATGGAACATACGAAGATGCGAGAGTTTCACTTTCTGACTTTTAGGGTTTACTTTTCGGTTTGGCTCACATTAAACAAATAAATTCCTTGTAAATCAATTAAAGACTTAAATGCAAATAAAATTTCTCTAACAATTTCTAAATGGGTCAAGTAAAAAAAAAAAATTCTTTTTTATTGGTTTTTTTTTTTAAAAAAAAAAAAATCTTTCAATATGACCAATTATCAGTTCCAGTTTTTTTTAGACAATGCCCAAATATTCTTGACATACTGTGTTAACTTTGACCGTTCTGATTATACAATATAGGGACTTTAGAAACATTGATTATATTGGATTAAGTAATGCTTTCTCTCTATGTGATTGGAATGCAATTTGTTTGCTTCCATCGGTTGACTTGCAATTAAGCCAATTTATATACTATCTAGACAGCTTTGTACCTGAAAAAACTAAGATTTTGAAAGTAGCTGAGAAACCTTGGTTCAACAGTGAAATAAAGAGGGCTATTTCTATGCGAAATAGAGCCTACAACAAGTGGAAGCGGTATAAAATCGATTATTTGCATTCGATATTCAAAGCTCAGCGAAAAGCCGTAAACAATCTGGTTGCGAAGTCTAAACGATCATACTATTTATCTAAGTTTAACAGTGCAATAACTTCTAGTCAGCGTTGGAGAAACATTAAAAACATTGGTATTGGTAAACCAAACACTAATATTATTGATGACGTAGATGCTAATGAGCTTAACCTCAAGTTTACCAAATTAAATGTACCTGAAACTACATGCAACCCCTATCTTACATCAGTGCCAATCAATAACTGCTATAATTGTTTAGAGTTTAATTGTGTAAGTCCTTGTGATGTCTTAGACGCAATTTCAAAAATCAAGTCAAATGCTGTAGGCCTGGATGATCAGAATCCAAAGTTCATTAAAATTGTTTTGCCCATGATATTAACACCCTTGACACACATAATAAACACTGCGATAACAACGTCAACGTTCCCAGAAATGTGGAAAGTTGCAAAAATATTACCAGTTCCAAAAAGTAAAGATGAGTTTAGACCAATTTCCATACTTCCGTATTTCTCGAAGATCTTCGAACAAATTCTCGCAGTGCAAATAAGCACCTTCCTTTCCACGAATAAACTTCTAAATAATAAGCAATCTGGATTCCGAAAAAATAGGAGCTGCACGACAGCAATAATAAAAATAGCTGAGGATATCCGCAGAAACATGGACAGTAGCCATGTTACTTTATTAACATTACTTGACTACAGTAAGGCATTCGATTCGGTGAATCATAATATACTCCTAACCAAGTTAAGCAAGATGTACAACTTTTCCGAAACGGCTACTAAATTAATGCACTCTTACCTAAACAAAAGATTTCAAACTGTGACAACTAAAACCAATACTTCTGGACTTTTGCCAATCACGCGTGGAGTACCACAGGGCTCAGTTTTAGGGCCACTTCTGTTTACTGTATATATTAATGACCTCCCTGATGTTTTGTCAATGTGTAAAGTTCATATGTATGCAGACGATGTTCAAATGTATGTCAGTCGTCCTCTGAGTCAAATTGATCAATGTATTGATGCGTGTAATAATGATTTGTTAAATGTTAGTAAATGGGCAGAGAAAAACGGGCTGAGTATAAATCCTACTAAGTCTAAGTGTCTGGTTATTTATAAAAGAAATTTGGACACAACATACTTTAGTAAAATTTTAATAGGCGGCACACAAATACTTTATGTTGATTCTGCGGTCAATCTGGGCATAACTTTCAGTAAAACTCTCTCTTGGCAAAATCATGTAAATACGGCGGTTGGGAAAACGTATGCTTTACTTCGACAGCTGTCGTTAACGCAGCAGTTATTGCCAACCAGCGTAAGAGTTCTGATAGCAAAGGCTTATGTTATACCTGTACTATTTTATGGTGTTGAAATATTCGCTAAATGTGATGCTGATAGTCAGCGCAAAATGAAGGTGGCATTTAATAGCATCGCAAGATATGCCTATGGGCTTTCAAGAACCGACCATGTTACAAGCTCAGCTTTAAAGATATTTGATTTAAGTCTTGATGACTGGACTAATTATAAGGTACTGTTATTCCTCCACAAAATAATAATAACAAAGCAGCCTGACTACTTATATGACTTGTTAAGCTTTGCCTCGTCCAGAAGAACCAACAATATTACTTGCGTAAGGAACCAACTTGCATGTTCTGACGGACACTTTTATGTAAATGCTGTTCGTCTTTGGAATTCGTTACCACATGAAATCAAGTCGATCAGTGGCGCGCAAACATTTCGTGATATATTAAAAAATCATCTTCAGAGAGTAGACTAAATAGACAGAACTAAATAAATAAATGAACAAATAAATAATAATAATAAAAAATAATACCTAATAATAAACTTTTACATATTTTTCTAAATAGTTTTAAGTTAAATAACCATTATAATTTATTAATATCAAGAAAATAATTAATTAATGAACAACTGTTGTGACTAGTACCCTAAAATAGGTTAGAAAACCTGTAGTGCTAGGATGAATTATAATAAAAAATAAAAAAATTAATTTTTTTTTTTTTTTAAAATTTTTTTGGGTTTAGGAAAAAATTTTTTTTTTTTTTAATTAACAATAATAAAAATAAAAAAATAAAAATTTGTTGGTAATAAAGGAGAAAAAAAAATATTTTATTAAAAAGGGTTTATAAAGAAAAACGAGAAGGCTTTTTACTCTCTTTTCCTTAGCTTCGGCATGCGTTCGCCTCGTGTATGTGTAAATATCGATATATCTAACCATCGCTGGTGTAGAGCAAAAAAGCAATGAAGAAACAACAAAAACAATATAGTGAGCAGAGCAACAGAAACCCACCATTTTAATTCCCGTCGGCAAAACAAACTACCATAAAATTCGTGCACTCTCACAACCTGAACGCAGAAATGTTTTGAACCGAGCTGAGAGTTCACTAAGAAAGCGCCATACCTTTTCTAATTTTTTCCTAAGTGATGGTGTCCAGTTTAGATCTTATAGGAGATATTGTGTCGAACTCAGAGAAGTCAAGTTTAAAACAAAATCTTTAATTAAAAACAGAAAAGTAGCTTTAGTCTAAATATTGAACCAAAAATCAAACAAACTTGTACATTTGTATCCACATTTATTATGTCTCTGCAACATGTTGCGGAGTGAAACAACATTTTATGACAGGCAAGGTCTGAGAACTCATTGGATCCCACACACACACAAGTCCTCTGTCCTCGTTCCTCGTGTCTTCTGACATCTCTCAGACATAAACACATTTTAAATTTTCTTTTTTTTTTTTTTGATTTCGGTTTTATGATCATGTGTGTGCTCGATTGTCTGCTATTTCGTTTTGCTTGCAATGAGTAAACAATTTTTAAATGGAATTTCCAATAAGTCATCCCAAAAACCAAAAATAAAAAAGCGTACCTCTTGCTTACGCAGCGGCAGAGCAATTTGACAACTGCCGACGGCCAATCAATAAAAATTCTGCGTAAGATTCTCAACTCATTCATGAACAAAAATATTCGCGAGTTCAATAGTTTCATAAATTTTAATTGCAAAAACGTGCACAAAGCCATAAAAAGAGACAAAAGGGAAGAACTCGTTGATTTAAAAAGTAGGCCAAGTTGTGCAGTTTCAGTCGTTTTATGAATATGATTTACAAGCCAACAGACAATTAAAGATAAACAAACACAAGAACGAATGGCAACAGGCCATCGATAAATCTACATGACGATCACGAAGTTGATAATCAGAAAAAAAAACAAACAGAAAATTACTTTACTTTGCAACGAATTCTATTTACACTCAATTAATGATTTTTTGAAATGTTTCTTGGTAAATTAAGAGATTTACAACGATGAAGTCTATTTATATACACTTCTACGAGTAAATGAATGACTGATTCATGATTCATAAAGGCCAAACTGCGAAATCTAGAGAAACAGAAGCTTTCTCAAATTTTTTAGGTAAGTTAATATTGGAAATAAAAAATAAGGGCAATCGCTTGCCCTGATAAACTCATAAATGATAAATTATTGAGTTCAAAAACTCATTACTTTTCTTCATTGAAATTTAATTTTATGCGTTGCTAAAACTTTCATTACCATTAAAATTTCTGAACATAATAAAAACTCGCAAGCGAAACTAATACAATAATTTTTGATTAAATTTAATTGGAATGGAAACGAAATTTTTATTACTTAAAAATCGAGATGGTAATGGTAATGCCATTTACAGAACTGCTTTTTTAATGGTTCTGTTATATGTATTAAAGGTGTATGATAAATTAATGAGTTATGAGTTTTCCAGGGCTATTATAGAAGGTTTGTTCAAAAAGTATTGCGAATTTTGTTTTGATGCCGGCTTTATTGTTCAGTGTGGACTTTTAACATTCTGCAATGAGTTTGCGCAAACTTATGTAAAAGCCTCAAGGATGCTTCTCCGACGCGATAAAGTTTGTTAAAAAGTATTAGAAATTTTGATTGTTTTCGCAAATTTGTTATAGACTAAAATCGGCTTAAATTTAGATTTTTTCAGCTTGATTTTTTAAACGAAAACTGCTAGATTTCAAGAAGACAACCGACTTCGAATTTTCGTGCGTTGCTGACGAATAGATCGATTTTTTGTTTTTGGGTTTAACTTTGTTCCATTTTTTTTGGTTCAATGAAACAAACGCAACTTCCGAACTGTTTTTAAAATGAAATTTTATTAATCAAAAACCAAATGTCCAGTTAATAAACACCACTTAGGGCCGTTTTCTCATGTTGCTGTTTTTGCAAATCTAGGTGGATTTGCTGTATTTGCTTTGCTCATGTTCATGGTTAGCCATCTAGATGGTTTTTGTTGCTATCTACTTCATCCTCATGTATTTCAAAACCATGTACATGCTTAACCAAATTATGTATTTTTATGTGTGTATGGTCACACTGAAAAATATTTAAAATCAAAAAACAACTGCTGCTAAAAACAGTTAAGTCTGTATTGATAAAAAGTAAACCAGAAATGAAAAATATTGGATGTGGCTTTTGTATGCAAGACACCTGCAGACATAGCTAAAGAGACAGATCCGCATTTTAATACCCCAAGTTTATTGCTTAAGCTAAGTTCACACAGGCAGATAATTTAGCTAAATTTTGATTAAAGTAGAGATGATTGAAGATTTTACAGGATTTAAAACAAAAGCTATAGTTTCATACGCAAATAATTTGATCAAATATGCCCGGAAAGTTCCACAATTTGGCCTTTATCGTCCCAGGAAAATCGAAGTAGTTAGTTCAATTAGTTAAAAGGGTAAACTAGCACACTCAGAAAATTATTTTCTATATTTGAGAAAATCGACCTAAAATCGAAATCGCCCTCCTAAATTTAGAAAAAATTTCTATATTAAAGAAAAAAATTTCTGAATTATAGAAAAGTTCCCCTAAAAATGAATTTTAGAAAAAACTTTCAAAAAAATTAGAAAAATTTATTTTTTTCTAAATTTTTTTTCATGAAAAAAAAAATGAAAAAAATGATATCATTTCTTCCATACGAATTGTCACTTCATTTTGCCTTTCATTTCTATCATTTCTCGAAAATGATGACAATTGCCCCGAAAAAAAGTCGCAACTTTGCTTAAAATATAAATAGGTAAAAATAAGTTGTGTATTTGGCTTTCTCCTGATAGTTTAGGGCAACGGCAATGCGTTCGCCACGAGGAATTGCTGTCCTGAAGGGTATGTCTTTTTTTTTTTTTTGCTAAATACTTCAAAAAGTCCACGTAAGTTCTGTTATTTAAACAAACAAAGCAGCTGTTTTTGTCAAAGTGTCAAAATGATGACAATTTGTCAATGGAAACGGCTTCATTTTTAGAAATGAAAATGATAAGAAATGAAGCCAGTGGAAATAGGGTATAAAAAAAAATAATTGTTAATGCTAAATTCAAAATTAATTTATAGCTTAAAAGAAAGTGGGTTGGTGAAGAGGTGACGGGAGGTTGTAATTGGGTGAAGTTAGAGGGGTGGATGCAACAACAACCAACACGGTTGGTCTGTGGTCGGTCGTCCTCCTCTTTCTACAATATTTTTTTAGGCTTTTACTGCCAGCTGCTTCCTCCTAATGCCAGCGCTGCCATAATCCTTGGGTAAGGGTTTTTTAGAAAAATTGCCCTGAAATCTAGACCACAATTTCTATTTTTTAGAAAAGCAGAGCCTTTGTCCCTTTTTTTAGGGCGATTTTCTAAATATTAGGGCGAAAATGGCACTTTTTAGGGCGAGTAGTTTTTTGAGTGCATTGAGTAACACATCCGAAAAAAGTCATATGAAAGATAGTGCAAACACGCCGTGCGAGATTTTTGCTATCTGTTTTTGTTATCTGATGTCCCACATCCCAAAATCCTATCATTCTGAAAAATTTTGAGTTTCCCTACAAAAAAACACTACAAAACCTTATCATGCACCAAACTCTTCTCATAATTTGCATACCCCAAATGCATTAACAAGCTGTGCTCTTTTCCTGAAAATCATGGAACCTCCAACAGTTGAATCATGTGGGCAACTTTTGATCACAAATCCAACAACAGATTCACCAATGATAAATTGCATTGAACTTTTGCTTTGGCCTTCAAGCACCACAAAATGATGTCAAAAAGCAAAAGAAGTTGAGTCTGCTCATAAATTTCCATACAGTATAAAAAGAAAATGCCGAATGCTGCTGAATGCCGCCGGCTGGGTCAACCTGTACCGCATGAAACACACGAGAGGCAAGTGTATAAAAATCGTCTATATATAGAATGCACAACGGAGAAATTGGGGTCGTGCGTTTGAAGTCTGTAGCCAAATGCAATTAGAGGAGCCATAGAAAATCTTCCAAACGATTCTTTAGCCCCGTGTCTAATTAAGTGCGTGAATCTTGGCAAGAGTTTGCTCGAAAAATAGAAATATATTTCAACACAATCTTTTTTGGATACGGTCCAAAGTTGGGGCAATTGAAGTGTAATACACTTCCGCTTTTGTTTTTGTTTTGCTTTTGACCAAACCGAAAAGCAAACAAACAGACAGACAGCCCAGACCCATGTAAACCAACCGCACACACACAGCAGGCGACAAGACCCACACAAGAGTGTTCCTGGATATCTGGTTATCTACCAGCTAATGCTCCAAACTGCAACTCCCCAGCACCAGCAACAGCATCAGCCAATGACAATTATCATGGCCCGACCACAGCAGCTAAGTACCCAACCCATTTCTGCCCATTGAGCTGGTAGAAAAACAACGTACAAAGCCCCCAAATGTCCAGAGCACACATACACTCACACACACACACGTGTCATCTGAGGGGGATTTACATTTGTAATTAGAAAGCTTTGCCGAAACTTTGACGAGTGAGCAGTCGAACGCACAAAAACAAAAGCCGGAAAAACGAAAAGGATTCTAAGGAAGATCCAAATACGCTGCAATTGAGAGATCATAATTAAAAGAAAATTGAAAAAGTTTGAAATATTCTGATATTGACAGACGCAGTATATAAAAGGAGCGAAGCAACAGTAAATAAGAGTGGAATGGAAGAAGCGATTAAATACAAACATCAGGTAAAACCTTTATTATGCAACGGTACATAATCTTCTGGTTCTTCTAGTTTCAGGTTGCTATAAGGGTAGGTATTAATCGATCTTCTTACTTATTTCTGAAGAGTATTTATAGCCTGTTCAGGGCCAAAAGCAAATTCTACTCTCACTAAATAAGCCCTCCTTCGAGCAGCTAACTCAAAAACAACAATTTCACAGAATATTATTTGCTGTAACTGTCGAGTGGCAATCCCTAATACAGATGCTTATGGACTTAGGTTTGTTTCAGCTTCCCCGGTCATAGATGGCGTATGATTAACAAAGTTTTTAGCAAAAAGTTTATTGGCTTAAGCGCTCAAGTGGCACGAATTACTAATTGAAAAATTGACTTTAACTCACAGAATGTTGCAACTTGAATGTTGCAACTGAGCACTTGAAAGTTGTCCCTCTGCTGATCACGTGCCGCGACTAATTTATGCCACAGAAGGCGCGCAGCCATTGATTGGTGGCCTCGTAGCCTTTCCTCCTACAACTTAATTTGTGTGCTGGAATTTATAGAAGCAGCACGTGCAAAAAAAAAGGACGGCCACCCAGAAAGTTTTACCGCCTGATTTGTGGTTACAAAACTTGTTTTTTCTTTTTGAATTGCAAAACACATTTTTTGTGTGTTTTTGTTTTCGTTGTGCAAGCCCCCAAGAAGTCGACTAAATTTAGCCAATTGAAAAGCTAACCTCCTGCCTCCTTCTGCTTTCCATTGTAAACTTTAATGCTGCCATAAAAACTAGGCATTGTTTGCACAATTAAAACTGAGTGCGGAAGGGAGGAAAAAGAATTCGTCTAAAAACACAGGCAAAAGTCTGTTGCATTAATGAACTTCAATTTGGGCCAGATGCCGGGAGTTTGTGTACACACACTGAGAGAGAAGAGGCCCGAGAGCGCGTTGCAAAAGAGTTAGAGGCAGCTACCTCAGCAGATTTCATTTTAGATAAAGCAAACGTAAGCTTTTCCCATTCCGAACATCGAGCATTAAAAATGGCTGACAAGTTGATGCGCTGCACACACAAAAAAAAAAGAAATGTGCAAAATACGAGGAAAAAAATTTAAGCCGGTGTACGATATTTCTATGCATTTGCATTTTAGCTCAAGTGGGCCAATCCAATCGAATTTATTGAGAACCAAAGTGGAGTTGAAGCTACACGAAATGCATGTGCATTACTTTTTTGGTTAGATTTAAAAACTCTGCTTGGAACTATTTGTCGTTGAGTCTATCTAATCTTAAACTTAAAAATGGTCCAGCAAAAAAGTTTCATTTTAAACAAAAAGATTATCTGCAGATGACTAATTAAAGGGCGTAGCTTTACAAGCTTGCCTTTACAAAAAGGCAGCATTATCTAAACGTTTCTGAAATATCTTTTTAGCATTCAATAATTAAATCAAAATGAATTTTAAACAAACTTCAAGAACTAAAAATTAAGTTTCAAATGAAATCGTAAATTTTCCATAGCAAAATCTATTATTTTTGGGTGGGCTACGCACTTTTTCACTTTTCGCTTCGTTTATTTACCGTTAGACTTCTATTCTAACAAAATATTATTGTTATGTTCTTCTAAACATTAATTTAAAAATTGTTCACCATTCCATTCTAGAATTAAATTTTTTTCTAAAATTTATGATAACTTTGATAAATTTCGTAACACCAATCAAACCAAGATCAATCGAAAATTTACGAGGGGTGAAGGTTTTTTACTCTTTTTATTAATGAGTACCCCACAATAATTTTGAATTTCTCGGATATTTATGTACGCCGATGATGTAAAACTTATTTTATCTTTCAACGACCCGATGTACTCCATCAGATTGGAAGATGACTTAAACTCCTCGCAGTCCTGGTCTCTGATTAATCAATTACACCTTAATTGCTCCAATTGCATGTTCACGACTTTCCACCGCTGCAAGCCTTCGCTGGCTACCTATACGATTGGCAATGAACCCTTAGAACGAATTTCTACAGTTGTTGATCTTGGAATATAGCGTTTATTTTTCATCTGATTTTGATGACCAAGGGCAAAAAATGTTCGTAAGAGATTACCCCATCCTGTAAATATCTGAGACCTGAGCAATTTTTGTGGTAAGATTGAAAAAAACTTAATAAAAGGCAGCAAAAAACTAAAAATTATCAAAATTTTTTCAAATATCCAACTTTGAAGTGCCATAACATCGTCATTTATTATTGGATTTTAAACAACTGTGGTTTGTTTTAGAAATAATTTTAATATCTTTAATTTTTTAGTTTATACATATCGATTAACTAAAACCAGAGAAAATGGCATTTTAGTAGACCTACCTTTTTTCAAAACACTAAAATTTAAAAATGTAGCGATATCTCAAAAACCGTTCTACTTTCCACATATCTGAGAGCAGATTTGAATTCAGCGTGAAATTTTACATAAGGATCAATTGCTAAAAGTGCCGGATACAAAAACTTTTGAAATTTTGTGACATACAGGGTTGTCCATATTCGACGGTTTTCTACAACAACAACTGTAGATCTGGCAACGCCATAACTTTTGACAGAGATGTCAGATCGCTTAATGACATACCGCGTTTGAAGCATCAGTCCAAGCAGATTTTTACCATGGAACAATACACGCCACGCGAGCGCTCTAAAATAGTTGAAATTTACATTCAACAGAACAAGTCAATTGTGAAAACTCAACGTGCTTTTAAAAAATTAAAACATGTGAAAATGAATGAATGAATGGGACCGTAAATAAGCAAAATTGCCGTATTTACGCCACTGAAAATCCTCAGGAGATTCAAGAAGTGCCTCTTCATGACGAAAAAGTCACAGTTTGGTGCGGCGTTAGTGCGAAAACGGTCATTGGGCCGTTTTTCTTCCAAAATGAAAATGGCCATGCTGTTACCATCAACCAGGAGCGTTATCGCGACATGATGACCAATTTTGTGATGCCAATTATTCGTCGAAAGCGTATGAGGCAGTTCTGGTTTCAACAAGACGGCGCTCCACCGCACACAAGTCGCATAACAATCGATTTTCTGAAGAAATTGTTTCCGGGCCGTTTGATGTCGAAAAGTGGTGATTTGGACTGGCCACCGCGTTCGCCCGATTTGACGCCGCCTGACTTCTTCTTGTGGGGATATTTGAAGTCAAAGGTTTACGTTAACAAGCCAAGGACCGTAGAAGAGCTCAAGGACAACATTCGTGAAGAAATAGCCGCTATTCCGGCCGAAATGTTGGCGAAATCGATGGAAAATGCTGCAAAAAGGGCACAATACGCCATCAACGCCAGAGGCGGCCATTTGAGAGATATCATATTCAAAAATTGATGTAAACAAATCTACTTGGAACAAATTAAATGATTAAGATTGCCAACCGCCAAATTTTTATTTTTTTCTTTGATTTTTAAAAAAAAAAAAAAGGGCGCGAATAACTTCGTCTGTACCGAAGTTTTCATTCACTTGAAATAGCTTGTCTCAAGGGGTTAGCGACTTCGACCAAATCAGCTTAAAAACATTACATATTACCCATGACCGTGTTTGAGAGCAGTAATATTGAGAACAAAACAGTTTTTCTTACTAAAAACCATTTTCCGAACGAACATTTGTATGGCAGCTACAAAGAGAGGTCATCCGATCCGGTCGGGGTTCCGACATATTAGCAGCGTGCAGTAAAAAAGACTCTGTGCAAAGTTTCCAAAAACTGAGGGACTAGTTCGCGTAGAAACAGACAGTCGGACAAACGGACACACGCACACACAAATCAATCGACTCAGCTCGTCATGCTGATCATTTATGTGTATACTTTATGTGTCGGAGATGATTCCTTCTATCGCGTTGCAAACTTCTGGGCAAAATTATAATACACTTTTCAAGTGTATAAAAATGGGTCCGTCGAATATGGGCAACCCTGTAGTGTTATCTGTGATATAGATTCTGAACTTTTAGACCGCCTTAACTTACTTCTCCGTTTCTTCTAGCCAACCAGAAACTATTTTCCATTAAAATTGCCTAGATGCACAACTGATTATGCAAAGCACAATCGATTTCGAGTTTTATGTCAAAATTATAATGATCTTTATCACCTGGTCTCAACAGATCTCTTTCTCTTCTCTCTAAAAACATCTCTCTATATTTATCTTAGGGGAAATCTCTGACCACTCCAGGCTGTGAGTAGGGCCATAGCCTGCCGGACTGGCTACAAAATCTTCCCCCACAGGGTCAGAGATTTCTAGTTTTTTTATTTTAAGTTTACTTCATACATTTTTATTTTTAGTTAGTTTCAAATTTCACTTTTGGTTAGTATTTTTCTACTCTTTTTTTCTTCAAAATTTTTTTCGGTGTATATCTGATTTACTTTAGTTTTATTATTTTATTATTATTTTTTTTTTTTTGCTTCTATTTAGGTTTTGGTTTTTTTCCTCTTCTCCATCTCTACATCATTAAAGTTTTTGGTACAATTCTGACTACAATTGGCTGCGAATCGGGGCGTAGCTGGCCGGACGGGCAAATAAAATTCCCCCATCGTTTCAGAGTCTTTATTAGTTATTTTGTAATTTTGTTAGTTTTTCTTTGTTAGGCTTTCTTAGTTGGTAATGCTTTTATTATAACGTATGTGCAATTGTGTTGACAGCCTTTTTTTGTTCGAGGTTTTTGGGTTTTTCTATGCTTTTTGCAATATTAATAAAAAGAAACTAATATGTTCATAAATGAAAATAATATTTGCAAGAGCCTAAGTCAATCCGAATCGGGATTGCTTTCTGCCGGATCGTACTCAACCGTCAACTGTGAGAGCGAGACCAACTGAGAGCAATTGCCGATTTGCTCTCTTTGCTGCTCTCATCGTTTTTCTTTCTGCAGTTTGCCTGGTGCAAAGGCAACGCTGCTGGGCTAGCCGTCATTTAGAAGTGACGAGTGCCAGATTCGGATCATATATTACACACAATTTACACAATATAAAGTGAAATGGCAGATGAGAAACTTGTTAAGAGGTGTAAAGACAACTAGTTAGTTGTCCGGTGTAGTTACACCACGTAGTTGTGAATTTAGCAGGTAAGTAATGTGTGTGTGTACTTAGTAGGTAAAAGCACGATGTCCAAGCGATACAAAGTGAACGTGTTCTGGCCGCGCGGCAGCGACTCTAATGCACACATGTGTATCTGCATGTCTGCACAAAGCCGCAATGGCTGAAAACAAAGTTCTGTTTCTGAGCTTCGAATTAATTTAATCTTTATACATATTTTCCAGATTTAGTAGCTGTGTTTTATTTGTATTAAAAAAAAAAACGGAAAATCTTATGTTAGATGTAATATGAATAACATCAGAAAAAATGTAAAATTATTATAAATTTGCGAAAAATCATAAATTCTTTAAATGAATATATATAAATTTTAACGAAGTTGTTGGTTGGCGACCTTTCTGTGAGAAGCTTGGCTTGGCCCCGTTGGAGGAGCTGTATAGCCAATTTTACATCAATCTCGGCCGTTCTTGAATGATATCTCGAATGGAACAAAATTGAGTTTGAAAAGAAGGATCAGAGTAAGCTCGGCAAGTCAGAAACCGGGATCAAAATGTTGATTCCTGACAAGCTCAATTTAAGCCGTTCTGGGATCTACCCATTACACTGTGACACATTTTAGAACTCAACAATCTTGCTACAGTCGTGACCAACAAATTTCGAAAGGGTGTGATGGTAGTATAAAAACTCTGTCTGGGTTCGATCTGATTAGCTGCCGTTTCTTTTTTAATGCACTTTGAACTTTCATACTTAAAATTTCAAAAGTTGTCCAAAAATACCAAGTTTTCGACACTGTTTTACAGTTTTACAACTTAATCTTGAAACCCTCTTCAAATTTGGACAAGTAATACAGGACGAAGTTATAACTTAGACTAAAATACACAAACCGCTGGTACGAACAAACTTCATTTAATTACTCTCTCATGTAGTGAAAAGCCCAAAGGCATGTAAAACTGTCATAAAAACTCGAAAAAATCGAATATTATTGGTGAAAAAGTAAAAAAAAAAATTTCGTTGGTTACGATTTTTAAGTTAGATTTTTTCACAATTTTATTGATTTAATGCAGAACAATCGAAATTTTTGATTGTGACAGCCAATTGCTATCAAAAATTGGCATTTTTCGAGATTTGGTTGAAATTATACGTGCTTAAGGGCCCGTAACTATATGAAGGACCAATCGAATGAAGTTGGCATATTCTAAGCGTTTGTTTTTTTTATTATTATTCAAAGCTAAGGTTTTTTCTTTCATAAATTAGTCAAATTCGTTACAGTTTTTAGGACAAAGTTGAAAAACAGTACAAAATGAGGGAAAAACTTGAGGATTTTAGGACTTTATTGTAATTTTTTTTGAGTTTAAAGATGTGACTATTTTGACTTGCTACTTAAAAATGTTTTGTAAACCAAGTCAAGAGCAACAACTTCCTTTCAGACGTCAAAACGAAATTCGACATAGTTTACGAGATATGGAGTTGCAAGTTCCAATCATAAGCTGAATACTTCAAATTGCAATAAAAAGAAAACGGCAGCTGACCGGACCAAACACAGCGAAGGTTTTTGTAATACCATCATACCCTTTCAGAATTTGTTCTCAACTTTATCAACTTTTGACTGAGTTGATCCCGAACGAAACAATCTTTTGGTACAGTGTAGCCTATGAAAAATATTATCAAATGTTTTGTTAAGACTGAAAAAAACATTTTACTTCTTTAAGGACAATTATTGTTTTCGTTAATGGACAAAAGTCGCTTTTACTATCATCTCAGCTTTTTTTAATTCTGACTCGGTTATACCAACGAATTTTTTATAGAAGATTTTACATTTAAGTCTCTTAATAAACTCTGGAATTAAATCTTACAAGACGGATTTATGATTGAGAAGATCTGAACGTCTTTCTAAAATAATTTATGAAACAACCGAACAGTAAACTGAAAAAGTCAATTGGCAGTAGATCAGATATCTTTATTGTTGAACCAAACCGAAAACTTGGGATCGGAACAGGATCCGGTTCAGCTTTTATTTAAGAAATGCTTCAGTTTAAGGTTCGGTTCACAGTAAAATAAAAGTTGGATTTCAGGGCTCGATCCGGTTCGGTTCAAAACTCTTGTTTGACCTCACTTTATAGACAACTTTAAAATTGATGGAAAATCTTTAAGCTTCAATGTACTTAGCAGACCATTTAACAATTTATCCCCCACAAAACCAACAGCAACAATAAGAGCAACAAAGCTTTTACACAAATCACTCAAGTGCACCTAATCGTGCTATTGTTTTACTTTAATTACACAATAATTGCCTTGCCGTCTTGCATGTTTGTTAGTTATGAAATGTTTGTCTTCAGGACTAATAACTGGCAAGCAGCTTATGGAAAAACACAATAAGACCCTCAAAATCTGAAAACCAAAAAGGCAACAACAAACAAATAAATAGCAAATTGGCCTGCAACCGACAGACAAGCGGAGCTGGGCAATTAGATATACATTTATATAGAAGACGACGCACCAACATGTGTGCTCATTTTGATTTAATTTTCCTTTTAAGATTTTGCGTTATTTACATATTTGATTGGAAAAATCTTCAAGTGCATGAAGACATGTGTGAGGTTGGCTTTTACCTTTGGCTTGCCAGCTTCCTTTACATGTTGCCTTTTGTTTCGTTGGCAGTTGAAATTAAATTAGAGCTGGTCCTAGTGAAATTATTTGAAAGCATTTTGTGCACAAATTGCCCTTTGTCATGACCATGAGAGTGCCTGGGAGAGAGGCTGGATCTTAAAGTTGGCACAATGATTCAATTTTAGGATAACTTATTTTATGGTGTGGATGTGGAGATGGTCATGCAAAGTCACTAGATATAGATGGAAAATACTCTTGATTTCTTGTGCTTTTTTTAGTCACACATACCGGACATGCAAAGTATAGCTTCCGTGTTTATTGTTCCGATCTTTTTGAGATTTTCAAGTGGTTTATGTGGTTTTAGAAGAGTTGTAATTTAAAAATGGGTTGCTTGTATTGGAAGTTGAAACAACAAACACAAATAAAAGTTAGTAAATATCTCAAACGCTTTACGAGAGTTCAGAAGTCTGTCAACGTTACATTGGACCAAGTTCAAACCGAACTTAAGGATGTTTCACACCAAAATTTAAGACTATTTTTAAACTTTTTGCTTTGCTCTTTAATTTAGGCTACTGACTTTGTCTTTGACTTAACCTTACGTTCCGTTTTTTCCTCTGCGATTTTCCAAGTGGCGAAGCCAAAGTTGACTTTGAACACTTTTACGTTTCGCTGATTTTTCAAGAGTTGAGTTTTTTGCTGCTGTTGGTCCCCAAGTCCTGTGTGGTTTCTACCCACATTTGACTACTACACTGACAGTGTGTGTGTGTGTGTGTGTGCGGCTCCCTTACGTCGTCACTCATTAGAAAAACGCTGCCCGCCCCAAAACCAAAGTCGAAAAAATATGCACTACGTGTTGTAAAAAACGGGTGAGAGCTACAGCAAAAAAACGCCGCAAGTTTGCACTTGGAAAGTAGCAAAAAAATAACGTAGAAAAGTTTATTACAAACTTTCAGTCTGAGGAAAAGAAAAGGAAAACTAAGTTTAATATTTGATTTAAAAGTTGATAAAATTTACTTTACGCTACACTCCAAACTCGGCGAACAAACTTAACGCGTCGTATTTGTTATTTTTTTATTGAATTTGTTCAAATGTGTCTTGGCTAACTTTAAGGGGTTTGCCGATGATTTGCACCAGGTTGGTGTCTTGGCTAGCGAGTTGGTTTTTCATTTCAACAGGCAAATATGAAAAGCAAACGCCTGCCCTGAAAAAAGGAAAATGTTCCAAATGCCTTTGTTTGTTTGCTACGAAATGGAAAACGCGAGAGAAACAGGAGAGAAAGAGTTTGGGGGGAAGCGAAGCGGGGAGTTGGCATTGTTTTGAGCCCAGGCTAGATGTGTGGGAATATTAATTTGAAGATGAAACTAGGCGGCTAGGCGTTTGTACAAAGGAAGAGGTAAGAGAAAAGCAGAATGAAAAAGAGCAAAAAAAAAAAAAAATAGACAAAGGAAAATAGAATGGAAGAGCTGGCTGGGTGATTGATTTGTAGACTTTTCTTATGCTTTTAAGTTAGTTGAGTTTTTAACGAGTTGATGTAAAAGGGCAACACTGCTTTTAAAAAATACTAGCTTAAATACTGAAAATTTTATTAACAATTTATAATTAATATTAAGGATATTAATGAACCAGTTTTGAGAAAGTTTAAGTCGGCTTCAAACTGTCTTGTCAGCATCTAAAATTTAGTTGCGCTATTACTTCTTGTCTCTGAGATCTAGGTGTTTATACAGACGGAAGGAGAGAAGGGCATGGCTATATTGACTCGGCAGTTGATGCTTATCTAGAATATATATTTTATTATATTAGAACAGTTTATGCTATCGGAGATGCTTCCCTTCTGCGTGTTATATAAATTGGCACGACACTCTTCGAGGAACAGGTATAAAAATGTTAAATTTTTCCTACAATTTGTAAGATTTCGATTCTCTGAAATTATCAGAAAGAACGGATAAAAAATAGTCGAGCTATAAGTTGACGTCTTCTGTAAAATATTTATGGTTATTGTGCGATGTTTGATGAAGATGGAACCTGGACTGAATCCAGCGAGGAATCCTTGGATCTCCTGCTGACTACACACTTTTCCAGCATGTTCCAGTACCCCACCTGCAACAGTAATGCAACCACACCTTTGAGACTATATAACAGTGACATTATTAGTAATGCCTGAATTAAATGGGCTATCGACACATTCGTGCCCTTTAAGTCACCAGGACCAGACAACATCTTTCCAGCCCAGCTTCAAAACTCTTTGGAGCAAATCATGGGTTGGATAAATCTAATTTTTACAAGCTGCCTTAAGGTTAGCTATATGCCTAAAAAATGGAGGGAATCAAAAGTTGTATTTATACCCAAAGCTGGTAAAACCTTACATGCTAGACACAGTGACTATAGGCCAATAAGCCTATCCTCTTTTCTTTTAAAAACCCTTGAAAGACTAATTGACCCCCACCTAAGGCAGACTATTAACCCTTCTCTCTTAGCACCTACGCAACACGCATACTGCAAAGGTAAATCCACCGAAACCCCCTTACACTCCTTAGTTTCAAGGATTGAAAAATCGCTTGAAATAAAAGAATACTCTCTGACAGCATTTCTGGACATACCCAGTCGCAGATTCGTACACCGAGGCACCCCGCAAGGTGTTCTTTCCCGCTTCTCTGCGTCGGAACAGTCAACCAACTGCTGCGCCTTATGGAGGCGGCGGGACATGTGGTGGTGGCTTATGCAGACGCCATTGCTATATTCAAATGCGGAAGTTTCCCACAAACTCTTATGAGACCTCATGCACTTGCTCGCAGGGCGTGTTTTGCGGTCTGGGTGTAAATCCAAAAAAGACAGAACTAGTTCTCTTCACACGGAGATACAAAGTTCCAGATCTTATCCCTCCCAAACTAAACAATATAAGTCTAGAATTCAAAAACAATGCCAAGTACCTGGGCGTCGTACTGGACAGGAAACTACTCTGGCATGACAATATTACTGAGCGAGTGAAGAAGGCATCCATTGCCTCTTTTTTCTTGTAAGCAGGCGATAGGCCGCAAATGGGGATTTTCCCCAGCAATTGTTCATTGGGTTTACACAGCCATAGTACGTCCCATATTACTCTATGGAGTTCTAGTATAGTGGCCAAGCAATCGAAAAACCATCAGTCCTGAGCACTTTACATTAAATGGTTAAAAAATTTTTGGCAAACATGTATGAGCGGTGCGCTCCGAACCACCCCAACGGAAGCCATAAACACCATATTTCATCTGCTTCCTTTAGACTTGATGTCTCAACAGTTAGCATGCATTACAGCCCTGAAATTAAGAGAGTCTGAAGCCCGGAACACGGGTAAATCTGGACACTCACAATACTAAACCACCATAGCGCGGCTCCCGCCATTACAGACTACTGTATACCCACCACGTCATTCCACAAACTCTATGACGTCAATATCCCTAGTAGACTCGACTAGAATAACTTGCCCCACAGCAGAGCAAATTCCATCAATACTTACACAGTTGGATCAAAGCTCGATAACAAAGTAGGAGGGGGAGTATTCTCCACAGACCTAAGTATGGAAATCTCTCTCCGGCTCCCTGATCATTGCAGTGTGTACCAAGCAGAATTGGTTGCCATCCAGGAGGCCGCCAAATACCTCAGCACACTCATGATCAATGAAGGGAACATATACATTTACTCTACTCGATAGTCAAATGAAACGTGAGCGCCTGGCCTACAGAACTTGAGGGAACAACTAGGAAGCTACCAGTCCAGTAAAGCTTGGGACCGTAGCTAAAACTACACGATGGCCAAAGAACGGTGAATCGGTTGCGACCTATAAACCGAACCAACTGTCAAGTAGAGAAAACATATCAATTATGATTGGGGGCCCTAACGGGTCACTGCCTCATCGGTAGGCATGCAGCACGCTTGGGCGTAGCTCACAAAGACTTCTGCATAAGCTGCCAATATGAAGAAGAGGAGGACACATTACTACATCTTCTTTGCCATTGCCAAACTCTTGGTCCTCACTACTTGAGTTCTATTGAAAAATGTATTGATTTTGAAAATATTAGTAAGTGTTGCCCCTGTCACTTACAAACAATAGAGTTAAGGTAATTGTCGTTGTAAATCAATTTGCATTCAATAATCCACGGCATATGGAAAAGAGCCTTTATATTTAAGTTTAAACTGCAGATTATCTTAACATTTAAACCACATCAAAATTTCAGATCGGACAGAGAATTTCTCTGAATTAAATGTCTGACCTATTTTTCATAACAAGGGCCGTTTTCTCATGTTGCTGTTTTTGAAAATCTAGGTGGATTTGCTGTATTTGCTTTGCTCGCTTTCATGGTTCCATCTAGATGGTTTTGTTGCCATCTGCTTCATCCTCATGTATTTCAAAACCATGTACATGCTTAACCAAAGTTATGTATTTTTATGTATGCGTACATATGGTCACACTGAAAAATATTTAATATCAAAAAACAACTGCTGCAAAAACAGTTAAGTCTGAATTGATAAAAAGTAACACCCAAAATGAAAAATATTGGACGTGGCCTTTGTACGCAAGACAACTGCAGACATAGCCAAATAGACAGATCCGCATTTTAATTTTCCTAGTTCGTTGCTTAAGCTAAGTTCACACAGGCAGATAATTTAGCCAAAATTTAATTAAAATAGAGATGATTAAAGATTTTACAGGATTTAAAACAAAAGCTATAGTTTCATACGCAATTAATTTGATCAAATATGCCCGGAAAGTTCCACAATTTTACCTTTATGGCCAAATTTTCATCAAAATTTGTCCAAATTATTTGCCTGGGTGAACATAGCTTTAGACCCATTGCTTAATCTCCCATCATAGTAACAAGTCCATTAAAATATTCAACTCCATTTTATCAACCTACAGTCTAAACTTTCCGTTGATATCTTAAAAACCCTCAGAGATATGTCTCTGAAGCACTTTTTAATCGGTTCAAAACCGGTCCAACTGCATAAAACTAACCTACAGACCAATTTTGAAGGGCAAAGCTTAAGAAACTTCTGAGGAATGGCTCTACAACAGTGTATAACCGGTTCGAAACCAGTTCGATACCGGTGCGATACTGGTCCCAATCCTGTAAAATGTTAACTCCATATTGCCAACCTACATACCTGGCTTCTGAGATATGGCTATGAACCACTTTTAAGCCGATTTAAACCGTTTTGGAATTGATCCACAGTCTTCAGATGTACCCTATAATTCTTTGCTGATCGGCATGAACATACTGTGAAAGTTTCATGTTCAGAGGCTTAAACGGCTATAAGTTACAAGCAAACAGACAAACATACTTTCAGTTTTATATATACAGGGTGGTCCATGTAGAGTTTGGAAATTGTACTATTCATAACTTGGTTTTAAAAAGTCAAATGTCATTCGGAAAGCGATTAATATATAGTAAAAACTTTGACACTTTCTTGAAGAAATCAAGCCATCAATAGTAAGCTGGCTCGAGGTCTCGTTATTCTTCAACATAACTCCAAAAAGCAGTAACATAACACACCACAAGGGAAGCTAGTTGATCGTACAGCTGTTTCATTGGTATCTCTAACAAATCGTCAGCGATCTTTGCTTACTTCTACTGGAGCTAACATCGTTTGGGAATTCCTAAACGACTTGACAGCAAAAACCGGCGCACATGAGAACAGCGTTGGCTGCCAGTACCTTATCCCCAACTTGGCGTTGCTTTGTTAGAAGCTTTGTTTGAGTACAGAACAGCATTCACACCGGATGATTTTTTGTTGCTATAAATGAAACTATTTCTATTTAATTTCAGCAACAACGCCGACTGGCGTTTGGCAGCCAAAGCTGTTCTCATGTGTGATTTCATTGAAACTGAACTGTATTGCCCTCTAATCGAAATGACTATCAAGTTTCTCAGCTTTTCCATTCCCATGAGAAACCCAATTCGCATGCCACGCCTAACAATCCCCTCAATTCCACCGGCACGTGAAAAAATCTAAACGCTTGAAATTTCACTCAGATCCTGCCATGAGTCACTCCTTTCTTTATTTGGCATGTGCCTTAGTGGAAATGCGTTAATTGTTTTTTACATGACAACAATCCCAACCCGAGTGCCCCGCCTCCTTTGGGCCATATGCAAATAAGCGGACCCAACGTGAAAATATTCTACCAGAAGCCCTGCCTCGTGGCGGCCTTTATTCTTACTTTTTGTACTTTTTTGTCATTACGTGGTTTTGGTGCCATGCATTCGGGAAAAGTACGTCATCATGCTGACTGACTGCCGCCTGCCAGCAAAACTTTTAACCACGTTTTTTGTGTGGAAATTCAGTTAGAGACTTCAGCCAAATGATTTCCGCCGCAGTAAGCATTTGTCACCTGGTCCCAGGCTCTGATTGGATTTGAATGGGAGATTGCACTTCATTGCATTTATGGAATTAAAATTAAGATGAAGAATTTTCAGCAGCTGGCTTTTATTTTTGTTTTTTATTTTTGTCTGCATTTGCGATTGTCTGCTACGTGAGTGAAATTGAGCAGCGCGCACATAAGTAGACTATATGTTTGGCTGGAGCCTAGTTAAAGGGGAAGCACACAGCCTTGGCATATTTTTCCACTGCGGCTGGCAAGTTCATTGCCGATACAAAAAAAAAACACACACAGAACTCTCGGGCAACTCCTTGAAATAAAAATTTATTTTCAACTTTGTCAGTGTTCTTCGTTCTGGCTGACGTTTTGCATATTAAATAGCCAAGTCTTTGAGAAAATGATAAGCTCAGCTAAACGTGCTCGGCTTTGGCACGTGATGCACCAAAAAATGAAATGAAAAAGAGAGGAAAGAAAAAACGCTGACAAATTGGCAAACGAACCCTAGGGGGCGTGGCAGTGTCGCGTTGACGTATGTGACATGGGCAACAAATTGAGTTTGAGTAACGAGGGAATGCTGTGCAATGCCAATGCAATTTCCACCGCTTCCACACCAAAAAACAGAGGCGCAAACTCAATTTTTGCCAATTTCCAAAAACCAAAATTAGTTCGTGGCATGCGAAATATTTTAGAATGGCTTCCGGTGCAGCTATGAATATTTATAAATAACTGCGGGCGTTGAGTTGTTGAACCAAATAAACAATGACAGAATATTTTGAGGTAAATCAAAATTTTCAAATTCACTTACCATTTGCTGTTGACTCTTTGGTTTCTTGACCAGATCGGGCACCTTAAAACTGGTCACGGCCTCAATAACTTCAGCCAGCAGCAAGCCATCGCGACAGTCGGAAGAGAGATCTGTTACCTTCCTTTTCGATTTCGCACGCTCCAAATAATAGTTGGCCCAGTCTGTGTAGATCTGTAAAAAGATACATAAACATAAAAACCATTTTAAAACTTACTAAATGACAGCAAAATGGCCATTACATGCACCAAGTAATTAAGATAATTTACAAACTTTGCCCAACACTCAACATTCGGTCCAGATGTGGCACAGAAACTTGCATCAGGAAATCATTAGTAGTGCAAAAATCTTCCTCAATGCCAAACATATGCACACTAGACAGACAAATGTTTGTTTTTTTTCCCCCCTTTCTTTTGGGCAAACAAATTAAATTCGTAAGCCAGTTATCCTTAGAGTCCTGAAGTCGTTAAGAAAATCTGTGCGACAAATTGCCCAAGGATTTGTCTGTCTTTATCTGTGTCTGGCAAAATTTTATTATATAATTATAATGAGTTTCTAAGGCACTTCGACATACACTATTGAAGGAAAAGAATAGACAACGCTTACAGAACGATGTGTAACAAAAAATGCTGAACACATACATAATTTAAAATTTCGATATTAGTCAAAGAAAAATTTTTAAATTAAATTTATGATAAATAACAATGGAAAATTATGAATGAATTTGAAATAAAGTTTGGATCTTCGGGATCCAACTTTTATTGGATTTAATTACAGACGTTGTTTAAGTGATAACGAGTTGCAGATGAAATGAAAGCTTTACGGATAATAAAATTTAATAATAAATAATATAAATATATGGATAGAAATATAATAAAATATTGCCACAATAATAAAGGGTAATTTTCGGGCATTTGATTAAAAAATACATAAAATTCAGAAAAATGTGTGAAGTCTTTATATTAAAATAGTCTAAAGGGGTTATGTCGCACGATCTAGGCGGTCAAAATTGAACTGTTTCCCGAACTCGTCTCTCAATTGGGCCATTGTTTCGCGCGCTGTGTGGCCTGTAGCACAGTCTTGTAGAAACCACATGTCAGCCAAGTCCCGCTCCTCCGTTTTGAGCAAAAAACAGTTTGTAATCATCGCAAGTAAGCGCTTTCATTCACAGTAATGTTCCTACCTTCGTCATCTTTGAAGAAGTACGCATCGTCGATGCCACCGGCCTATAATTCACACCTAACTGCGCATTTTTCGGCATGCATTGGCACTTCTTCAATATCTCTCAAATACGTCAATTTTGTTTTTTCGTCGCAGACCACATTTTTCCGATAAAAAAGTGGATCTGGTGGATCTTCATTCAACTTTGCCAGCACCCGTTTACCAAAAGTTAGCTGTTGCGATAGGTCGTGTGGCTTCAATTCTTGCATTTTATTTAAAAGGTTTTATACTCAAATCCTTCCGCAAAATTTTCCTGGTAGTGGAGTAACAGAGACCCAATTGCTGCGAACGGCGCCGAACAGATAATTCAGGGACATTAACAACACTGGCGGATACAGCTGCAATAAATTGCGTGCTGGTGGTTTAATGTCCAATAATGTAAATTTGCTGCGAAATTTAGTCACAAGATTCCGAATAGCCGCCTCAGACGGTCGCCCAAACTGACCATAAAATGGAAGAATTGCACGATGCACTTTCTTAACCGAGCATGAATTTTGATAATAAGATTCAATAATCTGCTAGCGTTGTACGTTTGTAGGTCGATTCATGATTAAATTATAGATCAAACTGAACATGTTTGACAGTTATTTGTGACACGAAAACAGCTGAGCTGCCAAATACAGTGTAGCCAAAAAGAAAGTTGCTAAATAGTCACCCTTTATATTATAAATAAATGCCAAGTTTGGTGTCGGTATCACTGAAAATAAATAAGGTTTCTTACTAGAAATAGTTTTTGGACCGATCATTCCTATGGCAGCTAAACCATATAGTCGTTCCAGGAAAGGTATTAAAACTTAAACTAACTAAACTAAACTAGAAACTTGACTCACATACAACTCTACTCTAAACGCTAACTGAATGTCGCTTATCCCTTAACGTTTCTACCGTGCTCGCAAATAACAGTTAACCGTTTACCCCTTTGCAGTCTGCGCACGAACATAACCGTAAAAAAACATGCACGCTTGCTCTCTCTATGAGCAGAACACTTTGTTTCGATTTGTTTTGGTTTTTAGTTGACCGTTCTCAGTTGAGCTATTCTAGTTGTGCTCATTCAATAACAACATACAGAGAGCGATCCGAGTGAGCGCTCGCACATTAACAGTCAGCAGATGAGCAAAAAAACGAACCGCTCAACGTAAACGCTCTTTTTTGTTTGTTTGTGTTTGGCTTGTGTGGCTCAGAAGCCCAAACGAACGCCTCATTCGCACACACACGCATACAAATGCAAATGACTTTTATTTTCTTCGCTCGCGTTCAAACTGTCTGCGAATGAGCAGAGCAAAAGAGCTACAATAAAATTGGTTGTTCTCTGAGCGCAGAAAGATATATTCAAGAGACGAGGTGAATGGTTTCTCTCTGACTCTTTGCTCAAAGGGTCCGTTTATAACAGTCATATTTGGACAACGAAAAACGGTCAACAGTTATTTGCGTGCTCTGCTTTTCCATCATAAATAAAAATCATTGAAATTGATGCAAAAATTTTGTATACAAAAAGCAGTCCCGCTTGTAAGCAGTGAGTCGTACTTAGGCTTGTCCAAGGTATACTAAACAAGGTAGGCCTACTCACTCTCTCGCTCTCTTGACAACTTGTTAAATTTCATTCAGTAAGCATGGAGCAAAGAATATTAGAGAGAAAGGTTGCTCAGTCGACACCGCTTCTGTCAGAAAATCGTCAGCTGTTTGCTCTCATTTACGCTCTCTAGATACTTTTTGGTCAGCTGTTCGCTCTTTCTGGATACATTTGGGCTATGGTCGTCTCGCTCTAACCACAGTGATTTCCTACTGGCACTTTGAAGTATCTTTTTGGGCACTATCGTTTAGCACCAGCAAAATTGAGAGGCAGCGCAAACGTTCTCTCTAATTCTAATTGCTCCATGCAGTAAGCAACTGTTGTAAACGAAGCATCTCCGCGGACGAATTTTTTGTGTTTTACTTAGTAGCTTAATAGGCTTTGTATTGAAATATATTACTCTCTCGCTCTCGCTCTCTTTGACACAAATATAAGAAGTTGTGAGAGAGCGAGTAAGCCTACCCATGGTGTAATAATATAAGGTGAAGCCGTGAAGTGTCAGCAATGCTTGCTGAGGGCCAGTGTGTTATTGTATGTTTGTCAAAAATTAGGGAAGACTACAAATTTTTGGTTTGTGGCTAACTATGGTTTTGTGTTTTGTTAATTTCATCGATTTTGGTAGGAAGATAATGATATCAAACTCTAAAAAACTTTTATAAATTATGGTTTAATGGCATTAAGTAAAAATGTAACACAATTTTTCGTCCACGTTTAGCTCAGCGTTTGTTTTTCCATATTTGGATCATTTCCGTTTGCATCCACATTTGGTAGTCGTTGTGCAGTCGACCGGCTCAAAATGGCAAAGGGAAATCCTTATACAAATGCATGAAGACTCCTCCCAAACTTTTCCAAGCTTTTTCCTTAGTTTTTTAACTTTCTTAGCTGGTTTTTCGTAAAAACAAAAATAATTTGGAATAGCAATTGGTATGTCCGTACAACGATCGCTGTTTCAAAGATAACCACATATTATCATCAGCGGGCTCTGTATTGCATATTCACATTCAAACAGTTGTCCATTATATAACAATCTATCTCCGAATAACGCATTGGGGACTCCAATGTGCCAAGCGTCGGGATCAGTTTTCAGCCTGGAATTGTGTTGCTTTTTGCTCTCCAATTATTGTTGTAATTAATTTCTTTTTGCTTATGAGCTCTGCAAGGTGGCTGGAAAATCTGCCCAATGATCTGCAATTGGCTTTGCGCAAACGATTTGCGGCAAATTACACAGTAACTTGACATTTGACTCTAAAACCAGCAAAAAAACAAAAACAAGACAATTACACATTCATACAAAAGCACAGAAAAATTGGTCCGCACCCAACCTTTCGCTTCAAGCATTCACAACGAACTGGCCCACTGGCCCTACAAAACAGAGAGGCCGTTCCCTCGCTCTGTTTCACCTTATATTATTACACCATGAGCCTACCTTGTTTAGTATACCTTTGGCTTGTCGACATTTCTCAATCTTTCAAAATCGATTGCATTGCAAATCCAATTTTCAATATCGTTATTAAGTCCAAAAAATAGCGATATATCGTTAATTTCTAAAGCACAGGTGCCCAGAATCAGCTTACGGCTGCGTGGGTACCTATACAAATAAAATATTACCTTCAACAAGACGCAAAACAAATAGAATAAAAAACCCGATTTTTGTTTGAGTCTGTGCTCTTGGCTGTCCGACGCACACGAGCCAACAACTTCTCTTATGAGGCACAGATCACACCCAGAATATATCACAACATTTATCGAACCGGCTTTGTAGCTAATCTTCTTAAACCTTTCCTCTCTGAAATTGATAATTCTGAAATCTTTGTCTTTCTTACTGCTGACTTTCAAGTTCTTACAACCACATATTGCGATTTCATTCTGGTTGAGAATAGTAGCAAATGGGAGCCATTCTACAATCTGCACAACCAACGCCGCACAATCTTAGAGAGAGAGAGAGAGAAGAGAGAGAATACTTATATGCGGCGTCTCATCTTAAATAATTGAAATTTCGTGTTTGTTGGATGGATTCTTTTAAGAAGGTGTATCGCTTTGTAACTGCTTGTGCTGTCATATTTATGAGTCTGGCGACTTTCTTTGCAAAATGCGGGTCCAAACAGCAGTACCCACTATAAAAAAAATTGTTTTATACAGAGATGTCGCTTCTAGTTATTGATTTTCTTTGGAATTAACAATTCGAGCAACCTATATGTATTTTGACAGCCAACTCATATAAGAACTCAGACATATGAAATAACAACTTAAGCAAAATAACTAGATATGGATTTTTCTACAGCTTTAAATTCATAAACTATTTCTGATCTGTACTTTTTTATATATACTTAAAAAAATGTGTGTGTAAGGGGCTATCCCCGCAAAGCGTGCAACAAATTGCATGCGGTTTCTTTTAAATGAAAGTCAGAGTACGTGGCATGGTTTTTATAAAAAAATTTAAAAATTAGTCGAAAAATCTCAAATTTTGGTCCAAAAATGTGAACGGAACATTTTATGATAGACAAATTAAACATTAAATTCATTTAGTAAGCGGCGAAGCTTGCGGATCTACTAGTTTAATATAATATCTTAAGATTGCTCAATATAACGGTTACGAATGAAGCTCCTTAAATGTTCTCTCTGTGTATTTTCATATTTTTTTGTTTCCTTTAGCATTTTCTTAACTCCAACATTATTAGCCTTTCCCCACCACGCAAACACATCGTTAGCCACATCCTTACATGCATAGTTTTTATTATATGCGCCTCATCCCGGCTAATCTAATGTCGCTTTCTGCTTTTTGCCTTCCCTTCACCAGTGCAGGCGACACATTTTCTATACGCCTTGCTGGGCAATAAAAATAGCCTTGCATATTGTACTTTTGCTATCTGTTTGTCTATCTTTTCGTCTGTCTGGATTCTGCCTGCCTTCTGTTTAGCCATTTCCATTTGTAACCACAGCCGAGTTACGAGCGAGCTCAAAGGGGAGACACAACAATGGACTTGGCCTAGGACTGTGAGCTAGCTTATGCAATTTCTATTTATTTTTTGTTGTTTTGGTCTGCTCTAGGCTCAGGATTTGGCATTGGCTTTGGGACAATAAACTGAAAAACTTGGGGCAAATGTCATTGTCAGTGGCAAACTCTAGCTTAGGAAGTTGCCACAAATATGCTGCCCCACCGTACCAACTCTCTAGCACGTTCTCTATCTCTCTCCGTTGTCTTTGACTACTGTGACTACAACTATTAACTGGTGCTTACTTCTACCTTGACTGAAGCATGGCATGTAAGCCTGCACTTTGCTTTTTGACAGACTCAAACTCTTTGTAATTTAAACAGAGTTAGTATTTTCGTTTTAAGTATTTAATTAATTTAAAGCATTTAATTAACTTCTTTCTTGCATTTTTTTATACAAACCTTTGCATAGTCACGCGTCAGAATGCCATTGATGTTATCGCAGGAGCCTTGATAGCTTACGCAACGTGCCAACATCTTTACAGGATGCTGATGAGGTGTAGTGGATGTGTTTGAACTTTTCTTACAATTTAGTTGATAATTTTATTTGCACTTTATTATTGGCACTTTATTTTTTGAGTTCATGGTCTAATTTAATTGGGTTTATTCAGGAGTCATAAAGATTCTCGCATTTTGTAAACCGTATTCATTGATTATTGTCTCAATTTCCATATTTTATTTTCTTACTATTGTCTTCTAATATAAATAAAAATGTTACTGAAAAAGTACACATAATATTTATTCAGTATTGATACTACTTTAAGACAAATGTGTTATTTTTTTAAGGGAGGTATTGACTTGCGAAAAAACGATGTATATTAAGTTCTTGCAAAAGTAACAGGGAGAAGGAATCATTTCCGACCCCATAAAGTATATATTCTTGATCAGCATCAACTGCTGAGCCGATATAGCCACGTCTGTCTGTCCGTCCGTCCATCCGTCCGTATGAACAAACAGATTTCAGAGATGGTTAGAGATAGGGTTTTGACATGTATGGAACATAAACTTCTTATACTTTAAAGCAGATCAAGTTTATTTTCAATTTTTGCCACGCCCCCTTCCGCCCACGAAATTTGAAAAAATGTCATATCTTCCACAGTTTTGTAGATAGAGGGTTAGTACCTTTAGAGATAGTTAGTAATTAGCATTATGTATCGATTTGCCAAAGAAATGATAAAGATCGGATTAGCGGTTCTCAAGTTATAAGCAAAAAAGACCAAAAGTCTCCCACCACAACAACCAACACCGTATTTCATTTAACAAAGAGAGATACAGGGAGAGAATCTTACAGATGAGCGCAGCAGCAGCGCTGCATTCAGCTCCTACTCCAGGTACAGAGTATGTAATAGTTGGTCTTGACCGACTTTCTCCCTTGAATTATTTTCCAGTTTGTGCTGACATTGCTGCTGACATTCCTAAGAGTACTTTTTTCCCTCATACCCATTGGATTGGCACTACCATTTCAATAATCATGTGCGGCAAGCTTAGTCTGTCTAAGAACAGAGCAGTTTTTTTGGCATGAAATTAAAATGTTTGTGGAAAAATATATTGCTTTCATCTATATATTCTTAAAGTATATTTTTAACCGACAAAAATCTGATCAACTTTAGTTAAAGACAAATAAAGGGGCAAAGAAGACATGAAGTGTGTGAAGTCCTACCCATCGCCCTAGTAAACTAGTACTAAGAACATCGTGAAAATTACTCCTAATTTTATTTATAAATCCTAAAATGGCCGTTTTTCCACGAATCGAGATTTAATTTTGTAATTTCTTAAATTTCGGCGGTTTATTTCCTCCAGTTCAACCATTGTAAATATTTCTATGATAGTGGTGCCGTAGACGTGAAGAGCAAACTATTTAAATAACAACAAACAAAAAAACGCTTACATTTTTACTCGATAATTACTCCAATTCGGGAGAATTATGCTAATGCAAGAGAATTGCTCTTCAAAAATTAATTATATATAGCAGAAACATACTCTCATCGAAATTTAACTAAAGCCACTTATATTTTGTTCAATATAAAATGTTTAAAACATGTTATACAATTTTTTTGACCAAAATTGTTAAAATGGGCTTTATTTAAGGTAAATCAACAATATCAAATATTTATATTAAAGTTAAAGCATGTTTTCGGCATTTTTTATAAAAAAGTTCCATTTTAACTGCGGAAATTTAATTAAAGCCAGTCTTAAAAAAATTAATAAGGATACATAATAGGGATAATAAAAAACCAATAAAGAATGGATTTAACCTTCAGGCTTATTTATGAGCTCGGAAATGCCTAACCGGATGGCGGTAATCATGACTTCGAACTCTGAATCCAGTATTTTGGCCCATTCCTTGATAAGAGTTTTTCGAAGGACCTCAGTCGAATTAATTTTTTGTCCGCGAGTATAAACACGACGTGCAAGGTTACCACACATGTTCTGAGTTGGATTCATGTTTGGAGAGCGTGCTGGCCAACAAAAAGCTTGATTTTCTGTTCATTGAACCACTTACGACTAGCCCTTGACACGTGTATGGCAGCATTATCTTGCTAAAAGATTGTATTCGTGTCCGACTCTTGGTCCAAAAAGTCTACTAAGAGTTCATCCAATAAGTTTAAGTAACCCTCTGAATTCATGCGACCTGTAATCTTGAAGAAAATGAAGACTAAGCCTGCATTGACGACTTTTTATAAACAAGCCAGAAGGGATATAATAAAACGTCAAATGTCTTGGAGGGAGGAGTGAAAAAATGTGGAACTCTCAGATGAGAAAAAGGTTAACTTGAATGGGCCAGATGGTTTTAGTTACTAATGGCGCGACATTAAGGCGTCTGAGCGCATTTCGACCTGTATTGGCGGCTTTGTGATGTTTTAGGGCGCTTTTAGCTATCACAATCGGTCCGCGATATGCAAGATTAGAGGTATACAGGGTGCTATTTAAACATATTGGATGAAGTATTAATTAAATTTTTGAAGCAAGAGCCTGACCCGGACGCCATCTTTCAGCAAAATAATGCGCCCATTCACGTTTTAAGGGCCAGTCGTGGGTGGTTCACTGAGAAGAATATCCAGCTTCTAGTAGAGCCTGCTTGCTCTCCGGACATGAATCCAATTCAGAACATGTGTGGTATCCTTGCACGTCATGTTTATGCTCGCGGACGAAACTTCAACTCGACTGAAAAGCTTCGAAAGGCTGTTACTGAGGAATGGGCCAAAATACCGGATTCAGAGATCGAATTCATTTTTAACGTCATCCGGTTAGGCATTTTAAGCTCATAAATAAGCCTGGAGGTTATATCCATTATTTATTGGTTTTTTATTTTCCTTATTCTGTATCCTTTTAATTTTTTTTAAGACTGGCTTTAATTAAATTTCGCAGTAAAAATTGAACTTTATTATAAAAAAAGACGGAAACATGCTTAAACTTTAATATAAATATTTGATATTGTTGATTTACCTTAAATAAAGCCCATTTTAACAATTTTGGTAAAAAAAAATTTTATAACATGTTTTAAACATTTTTTACTGAACAAAATATAAGTAAAAAAAAAAAAAACCTTAAAAAAAAAAAAAAAAAACTAGGAATTTCTAAGGCATTTTAACACCCTTTTTTTAGGCTATCTGTATGTGAGTACCCAGCAGTATCCAGAATTGTGCAAAAGCGAAAGAGCATCTCTTATGCGTTAAAATTTTTTAAGGTATCAATCGCCCCCATTTAGTTTAAAAATTGGAATTATAGGAGAAGTCGTAGATGAACAGAGCAAATAAATCAAAATAACTTGACTTCATTTTGTTAAAGAAATAATGAAATTAATAAGATAACAAGTTAAATAAATAAATAAACTTTTATTTCTGCCTTCTATTAAAATATTATTAAAAGTTTTAAAATTATTTAAAATTTCGACGTTTAGATTAAGAATTATGAAAAAATTCACATGCGAAAAAAATTGCAAAGGTCATCCAAGCGATTTTTAAAATTCAGGTTTTATACAAAAATATGATTATCTTTTTGTCAAGTGTCAAATAAATAAAAATATTAAATTATAAAATATATATTTTTTAACGAATTACCATTACGATAGATGGGATAGGTAATTCGTTCAAAAATTTGTTGTTATTCAATATTTCATTCAATATTCGTTTAAAGCGAAACAATAGATGACATGGATAAAAAAAACCGTAGTTCTACACTATTACCGATAACTTTAAATAAAATCCTAAAAACCCAATAAAAATTTGTAAAATTTTGACTTCAGCCCCCAGTTGCAAAAAGCTACATATATACACAACTGACTTAAATATAAGAGAGTGTGTTCTCTGTGTTTGATTACTGAATGATGTTAACTTAGCATCGAGTACTGTCAGCGATTAAAAAACACTTTACTAAATTTCAGACCGTAAGCGAAAAAAAATATTTTCTTATAACCGTAACCGTATAACCTTTATTTACAAAACCGGTTATTAGTTATTATACAAAAAAAAACGGGTAAACTTCGGTTTTTCCTCTACTAGTAAAATGAACATTTTTCATACATATGAGTTTATTCACTTAAGTTGGCTTCTTAGCTGCTAAGTGCCTGGAAAGTATCTTATACACATTGGTGCTAAACAGTTATAAAGCATAGAAGCAAGGTACTCAGACGCTGCAAATTTTTTTGGAGCGGAAATTGATTGATTATTTCCAGAGCCGCTCCGACAATGTAGTGTGCAACAGGCAACATTTTTCGGATGCATTTTGTGTGGGGCAGGAGGTATAAGCAGTGTTCTTTATTTTGGAGACATACTGCTAAAACGACAACCCAAAACGCATCGATTAGAATTAGCACATTAAACCAGAGGTAATATACATAGCCACTGCCAGCTCCAAGGACCGGAGGCAGAAATGTTTGTAAAATAAAATGTTTTTGTGTAATGGAAGGGTGTCGCTGATTTTTTTTTAGCAAAGAAACAACTTTGTATTTAATTTTAAGACGGGTGTTTTTCAATTCCCTATCAGAAGTGCGTCAGTTTTGGCTTTTGCCATTGTCTTTTGTTCATGGTGGAATTAATAAGGTGAACCTAGGCATACGTATATTGGCCCTCAGCAGATGCTGACGGCTTCACCTTGTTAATTGCACAAACTCGCACTTGCACGCTCGAATAATGGACAACATTAATTCGATTGAATTATCTGGGATATAAGCCCCAATTCAAGTTTGAAAGAAATTTGCAGTGCAGTATACGCGTATATGATCATTGATTAAGGGTATCACTTGCAAAAAAAAATTTGAAAATTAAACACTTCTAATGAACAAACTCACTTCTTCATCAATATGTTTCTAAAACTTGAAAACAGGCGAAAATTATGCTGAAAATTCTGTATAAGAAATTTGAACTAAGTACATTTACTGAATAAATGAGATTCCAAATGGGGCATGATTTGTCAAAGTAATATTTTATACTAATAAGCGTAACCCTAACCGTAACCCATATTTCACAACCGTAATATAACCGTAACCGGAAAAAAGGTCGGCCAAAACAGTAACCGTTACCCAAACCGTTATTCGTTTCGGTTTTAATCTCTGATCGCAGCTATTGCAATATCGATCGGTATATCGTTCGCTTTATTAATAAAAATCTGGACCAGGAGCCGGCACAACACACATGCTCATTTTGGAGTTGCGTGTGTGTGTTTAGCCATGCGAGAGAGCGCTCACTTAGCACTTCTTTGTTGTTGCAAAAGAGAGTAGTATTAGCTCGTATACTGTCGCTGTGAGAAGCTTGGCTTGTCCCTGTTGCAGGAGCTGTATAGCCAATTTTACATTTACTGTCGCTGTGACGACGTCGCTGCCGCATATTGGTGTTGTAGACCCTTAATATACATTTACCACATACATTGCATCCCACCCATGTCAAAACCATTAACACTTATCAAATACTGAGCACCTTTTTCTTTCAAATTTATGAGGAGCACCCTTAACACTTTTTTTAAGCCTCTTGCAGGCATCCCTACAGCTTCATAAATATGAAATTACCGCTTTTTTTTGCCAACACCATTAAAATGTCAATTATGATAAAGTTTTATTGAAACACCGCCAACAGCCAGCACATTAAGGCTTATCAGCAGCAGCAGTGCCAAGCCAAGAGAGAGCCCTGGACCCGCACCCAAAAAGTATGCAATAATAATATTAAACATTAAGTCCCGTTACTTTCACCCTTTTCAACAGCAGACATTTCCCTGTGTTGAAAATCACACGCCCACTTGGGCAAACTAATTGAAAATGGAAAGTGCTACAACAGGTTGACCTGGTCTGGCCCTGACCCTGTGCCGGAAATGGGTTTTCTTCTACGACTGTGCGAAAGAGCTTTATGCATAATTGGAGCTGACACCCTTGTCAGCAACAGTTCCAGATTTTGTGTGTTAGGCTGATAAATTTGTAAAATTCATTTTTCTTTTTATCGGAGGGGGCCACCGAAAAGGGGTTGACAAATCGTGCTGGAAATCAATTTGGCTAGCAGGACTTTCGCTGAAGAAAAAAAAGGTCAACAGCCATTTACCAAATGAAAAACACAACGAGGCTAAGTTCCAGCCACGCCCACACCAAAC
The DNA here is from genome assembly GCA_018904235.1 of Lordiphosa stackelbergi. Lineage (NCBI taxonomy): Eukaryota > Metazoa > Arthropoda > Insecta > Diptera > Drosophilidae > Lordiphosa > Lordiphosa stackelbergi. The sequence continues at coordinate 110,549 of JAEIFU010000114.1, read as the reverse complement.
GCTACACATTTGGCCTCTTATCTGTTTTGAGGGGGGCAGGACTGAACTTAACTTTTGTGAAATGTCAGTAAAATGTCAAAATAAAAGTAATGCTGATAAAAATTTTATAGCTTGTCAGAAATGGCAAAGAAAAAGAGCACCCCCGGGGGTTGGCGCATGTATTCAGTGGCTTTTTTGTTTCTGTTTCTGTTCTTTATCAAAATGTCGCGACGCTGGGTACTTTAGTTTATTGGAATTTGCATTGGCAGCAGCAGCAGCAGCGACAGGTGGCAATATGACGAGGGGAGGGGCTGGTAAAAATTTATGTTAAATCGAACATCAGTAAATGTTGTCTGCAGGCAGTTAAAGAACTCCGAAAACCAATGTGAGTGGTTTATCGCTTACTTTTTATGACAGCTTTAAGCTGCTTTAAGGATGTGCGAGAGATACAAACTTGAAGAAGGCAAATAATCAGTAAGAGAAATAAAGGACTGAACGGTTTTTGAATTTTGCATTTGTTTTAAGCAAAATCTGTTACAGAAGAAAATTTCTTCTAAAAAAAATATTCCTTTAAAAGCCAGCGAATTATTTAGCTATTTTTTAATTGAATTTTAAAGCTATTTTTGATCTCCTCTCTCGATTCATGAGAACAGTTCAATACTTTTCTTGCCGATATTTATAAGACTCAAAAAATCACACCCCGCTTCATATAAGGTTAAGTGTTTATTTATGTCGAAATTTCAACAATGTCACACCACCGCTGCCTTTTTCTAATTACAACCTGTTGAACTCAATCAACCAAGAAAAATGTCTTTGATGTCTTTGCCAGCCCCTCTTGAACTGCAGACTCACCCTCGTAAATGGCATGGGCTCATCTTCATCCTCACTCTAACCTCATTAAATTTGATTGTATTATCGACTTTTATCGCATTTGACCAAACTTGCACACATCTCTCAATTCAATTTGCCAAAGTCAACGACAGTCAGGCCTCCGCAGAGAAAAAAATGGAAAAGGAAAACGACATTTTGAAAGTAAATGTCAAAACAATCTATGGCACCTTTTGCTCAGCGACTTTGATTTTCTTAACATGTGCATAAAGGGGAGTGGGTTGGATTGGATTGGGTGCTGATTGGCAACGTGTTGATGTTGATGTGCCCAATCAACTGAAGTTTCAGTTGTCAAGTGATTGAAAGAGATGAGAGAAAATTGACGACAGGCCACCCGGCCCCATCGATTGATGTTGCGCAAAATGACAGAGAGTCCATAAAAATGTGACATAATTTCTAGCGGGGTCAGTGAGATTAAAATGCCATAAAATAATCTTAAAGTGAAATCTAAGCAATTTGGTGATGACTAAATAGAAAATATATACGAAGGGGAGAATAATCTATAAGAAACCTATAAAAGTTTTCTAAATTTAGCTCTTAGTGAACAGAAACTATAAAGGTATGCTAAAATGAGGTCTTTAGATAATCCCAACAGAAGAGGGAAAGTAGGAAAATGTAACATAACACATAAGATTGGATTTAAATGCCAACATTTGAAAGACTTGATAGAACAAAATAAGCTGTATTAATTAAGTATAAATAAATGTTTCCTTTTAAAAATAATCATTTTTATAGAAAACATTAGCAATTACGACATGAGAAGACAGTTGTTGATCTTTTCCTAATGATTGTACCAGGATGTACTTGAATTACCATCATAATTGTGAGTGAATAAAGAGTGTTGCCAAGCCGCAAAAAAAACATATAATGCGCAGAGTTGCCAAATGTTCTTTGCTCTAAGGCAGTGTCCGGCACATCGCTATCTGCTGTGTATACAAAACCGCTCAGCTGCAGCAACGTTGATACACCGATAGTATAACAGCTTTCGGCCATGCATAAATTATATTTTTCATATCAATTTTACTCCGATATGACCATTGATCAAATTAATATGTTAAAAATTTGGTAATCAATATTTTGTCACTATTACACTTGAAATATCATTTTGAAACTATTTAACATAAATTTAAGTAAATTATATTATTTTTAATATTGATATTTTAAAATTGATATTTTAAACAAGTTTATTTACATCGGGTGAATATGAAAATGAATTTGATCTTAAATATATTAAATAATTAAAAATTATATTTCCAATTAATTACATTTGATTATTTTATTTCCGTTCATAAAAGCAAAGAGAACACACGAAAGAGAAAAGAGGAGAGATTGTAAATTGATAACCATTATAGGTTGACATTTTAACAAAAATAATCGAGTTTGTGACCAAAGTGATTTGAAAAATTATAGATAATGTTAAAAACACATAAAAAATTTAAGGAAACCAAATAAAAAAATAGTCGTGAGTGTCGTGAACATTCACAATTCTTTGATGTGAAACATGATGCTAAATTTAAAAGCTGTTTATGGAATGTTTAGTCACTGTCAAGTCACTGTTTAGTCACTGTCAAGTCACTGTTTAAGCATTGTCAAGAAAAGTCACTATCAAATCACTGTTTAGTCACTGTTAGGTCATTGTTTAATCAATGTTAAGTCACTGTTTTGTCACAGCTTAGTCACTGTTTAGTTACTGTTGAGCCACTGTTTAGTCACTTTCAAATCACTGTTTAGTCACTGGTAAGTCACTGTTAGTCAATGTTGATTACATGCAAAAGTAGTGCTTAAACAACCAACTGATAGTGCTATTGAGTACCTTTTCCTGGAAGTCGCTAGCACTACTGCTGACTCTAAAATGCTTATTGATGCAACCAATAGTTTGGTATTCGGTATAGACCGAATCGAAATATTAATTATACTGAAGCACTGAACGTACTGACCTCAATTTCCTTACAGTATACAGACGTAATTTTAACAGGCGACCTAAACAGCGACATTTTAACTGAAAATCATCTAACAGACAATATGGAAGCCCTCGACTTGATGCTCGTAAACAAAGCTCAGCCAACCCACTTCACTAATACAAGAGACACTTTACTTGATGTATTTTTCGTAAAAAATCCTAATAAAGTTCTTTTATACGACCAACTCTCTGCACCCGCATTCTCGAAACATGACCTCATCTTCTTATCATATGACATAAGCTTACTACGTTCTGACTACTCCATAACATACAGAGACTATAAAAACATTGACTTTTCACAGCTCTCATATGACTTTAACTCCTGTAACTGGGATATCATCTTTTCTTTAACAAGCGTGAACGACCAATTAGATCAAATGAACAAAAATATTCAATACTTGTACAATAAAATTGTGCCACTTAGACACAAATTAGTAAAAGCGACTCAAAACCCTTGGTTCAATGACGACATAAAACGGTGTATTTTAAATCGTGATAGAGCCTACCATAAGTGGAAGCGGTACAAAACAGCATTTCTTCAGAAAGAGTATACAATCCTAAGAAATAAAGTCACCCTTAAATGCAACTTAGCGAAGCGAAATTATTACACCTCAAAATTTTCATCTGCAATATCCGACAAAAAATTCTGGAAAGATATCCAAAATCTTGGTGCGTGAAAACCCAGGCCGGAAATGGCCAATAATGTTGACGCAAATGGTCTTAATAATAAATTCGTGCAATCTCAACTGGACATACCAGAAACTCTCGAAAATACGTACCTGACCTCGTTAGCTTTTAATAATTGTGATTATTGCTTTAATTTTGTTTGTGTAAACTAATGTGATGTTCTAGATGCAATATTAAAAATCAAGTCAAATGCTATAGGGCTAGACCAAATTGACCCCAAATTTATAAAAATCCTCTTACCAAGAATACTTGTGCATATAACACACATATTTAATACTGCATTAATGACATCAACTTTCCCACATGTCTGGAAAGCTGCAAGAGTGTTACCGATTCCAAAAAGCAATAACGATTACCGACCCATCTCAATCCTATGTTTCTTATCAAAAGCATTTGAACAAATCCTGGCATCACAAATAAGTAGCTTTATGGAGCGGAATTCACTCCTAAATGACAAGCAGTCGGGGTTCAGGAAAAAGCGAAGCTGCACCACTGTTGTAACGAAAACTTCAGAAGATATTCGTAGTAGACTGGACAATAGCCACGTGACACTCTTAACATTGTTGGACTACAGTAAAGCATTTGATATGGTACGTCACAAAATACTGTGCCCAAAGTTAAACAAACTTTACAATTTTACCGATACTGCATGAGCTTGAAAATTCAATCTCGACTTCCAGGATATTCTACACAATTCAATCCTATAAGGATTGACCCATGCCTTTCGAACTTGAATCATACCAAATGAGCTTACTTCAATCCCTTTCGAGATCACATGTCCATAAAATGGAGAGCGATAGCAAAGAAATATAAGTAGCCTTTTAGACATGCAGCAACAACAGATGGGGTTGGTGGTGTGCGATGAAATGCCATTCCATTCATGTTCAGTGCGCGTGGTTGTGGGTTCGAATCCCAGTTGAGTACAACAATTTGTATATTTATTTGTTTTTTTCAGAAGTCTTAAATAAACCAAGTTGGAAGTTGATAAGGATGTCCTATGGCATGTTGTCTTTCCTCAAATTAAAAAGTCAAACATGCCAAAAATGATACAGCTTTGTGATTAAATAATTTTTTTTTCTAAAATTTCAGTAAAATTCAATCCCCTAAAGGATTACTCCGAGATAATTGTAATCTTTTTTGGGATCAAAAAGGCGGATCAACTGTTTTTCCACTGATAAGTCACTGTTTTTCCACTGATAAGTCACAGTTTAGTCAACCAGGCGTGTTCCCATTTTCGATACCAATCAAATCATGCGGAATCGGAAATGTTAAATGTAGTCGCTTCCAAAAACCGACTGTGATCTTCGGCTTTTAACTTTAAAACTCCATTTACCTTCATTTGACCCTCTTGATGACAAAAAGACTCGCTCGAATTCTTTAATCGTCTCTTAGAAATCACAGCTCTTACCAATTCCGATCAATCGAAACGGGAACAGGCCTTAACATGTTTCGTACTAATTTTTGAAGTCTGCCAATACTATATTCAAGTATTTCGTACTGGTAAAAACGTACTTGATATAAGTTCTAGAGTTCTTCTCATACAAAGAATCACTTAAACTACCAAAGGAACCGAAACCAAAATTTTTGAATTATTTTAGATTCGGTATTCGAGAACAAATATTTTTCTAACCGCTATGAACCGAATCCTAGGACAGATACAGATTCGATAATAAGTATTGAAAGTTCGTTTTTCATTCGTATGTTTTTCCAGCAACATTTTAAGAGCTGAACACAGTCTCATCTACAGTGAAAATAAAAACGAGAAAGGCAAAGCTAACTTCGTCTGTGCCGAAGTTCTGATACACTTGAAAAAGCTTGTATCAACGGTTGTCGACTTTGACCAAACTTCGCAGATCAGCTTAGAAACATTCAATATTACCCATGACCGTGCTTGAGAGCGGTAATATGAAGAACAAACCAGTTTTTCTTACTAAAAGCCATTTTCGAACCGAATATTTCTATGGCAGCTACAAGAAGTAGTCATCGGATTCGGTCGGTTCCGACATATTAGTAGCGTGCAGTCAAAAGAAGACTCTGTGCAAAGTTTCAGCTCGATAGCTTCAAAACTGAGGGACTAGTTCGAGTAGAAACAGACAGACGGACGGACGGACAGACGGACGAACAAAGCTTAATCGAATCAACTCGTCATGCTTATCAAGAATATATATACTTTATGTGGTCGGAGATGATTTGCGTTGCAAACTTCTGGGCAAAATTATAAAACACTTTTCAAGTGTATAAATATGATCATATGTTTCATCTATGGATTCTCGGGAGTTCTTATAATAAAGGATCAAAACATAAATAAGAAATAATTCGAAAAGGCCTTGATCGCGTTTGCCAAACGAAATCTAGAGCATGCCACACAGATCTGATCATATTAAGTCCTATTTCCGCACTTTCATAAGACTATCATTGATGAGCACTACAGTGGATCGCAACCAAAAAGGGACATCTGCCCTGTGATACCTGTACAAATTACTGAGTTCGCTGATGAACTTTCATTTAATTCAACTCATAAATTCTCTTTTGCAACTTTACCCACTCCATGACTTACAACTGAAGTAATTTCTAAATATCTCATATACATAAGTGAAACTTTCAACATATCAAGCTGTTATCACTTTAAAATATATCCAAATCTTTAAATAATATTTTTTTTGTTGCATTTCAATCCAATCTAACTAAATTTTTTATCTCTCCAATTCCCCCTCCACCCACTAATTCGACCACTTAGCCTCAGCTGAGGCCAAGGCTTTTTAACATCCCACCAAGGACTATTCAATTGCCATAAAAGTGCCAGCAGCGCATCTACACACAGTCAACAGAGTCGCAGGAAGGCAAAAGTTCGGTCAACTTTTTGTTTTGTGTTGGTTTGGGTATTTTTGTTTTGCCATCTTTTTTTAGTTGATGAGCTGGGAGACTCGGCAAGTGGGTCATATACATTTTTGATGAGTTGTCATTATTAAATGCGACAAACGGTTCGCTACCCTGCCTTCGGCTCGTCCCTCTTCAAACGCTGTCATGGCAATCGATGGGGTAGGAAACTTATTTTTGGTTTTTGCCTAGCTACAAAAAAGGAAATATATGTTAGAGTATTTCTATATATTTTATTTATGTGACAGCTGAGTGGCACTGTTGTTTCAGCTTTTACTTTTTCAGCATAAAATGTTTGCCATTTCCTGATATTTATTATTTCTATACTTTTATACACTGAAAGAAAAAGACAAGTAGTGTTCAATTGTAGTTATTGGTGCGGTTGGTATGAAAATGCTTCATCGAAAAACAAAATTCTAATTCTTAATTGAATTTAGGAATTACGATTCTATAGATTTTCAGTTCTTGTCAACAATTTCAGGCAGAAATTTCATAGCAAAATTTCAGGCTGAGATTTCACACCGTTGGAATTCCTAAGCATTTGTTCGCCGTGTGTGATTAAATACTGAAATTTACAAGTGGTTGGAGTGAGAAAGCAAAAAGTCTCCTGACGAGGAATTGTAGTCCATTCCGAAACAGCGTTGTCCATTGTTATGCCAAACATGTTCAGATTTATCTATATCTATAAAATCCACCACGTTAAAACTAAAGTTTTTGCTCAGTGTACATACTTTTCCTTTTGTCGTTGGTCTAGTTTTTGGGTTGTCCATTAATTGTTATCAATTAAATGAAATGAATTTTTGCGTGGGCTGTGAAATTGCCTATAAAAAGTTTTGGAGACACTCCTACGCTTTATTCTGGTATAGCAAGGGGTGACAGGGGTCTACATAATTTAGTAAAAGTTCTATTTCATTCAACTTAAGCAACCACTTTCCCAAAACACAAATGAAGCAATTTGATTGACTTTGATAGAGGAACGGACATTTAACCAATTGCCCATTGACTCACTAGCCTGCCTAATTTTGCATAAAATTTGCACAAAGCCAAAAAAAAAATATCGTTTACAGGCTGACCGACACATTAGAGTTGGAGAGAGGCAGGGACATGAGATTGACCACAGAGAAACCGCAGCATATACAGCTCCCACACAAGTCAATGGACACACGGACAATTGAGCACAGATGTTGACGATGTGTGTGGTAGGTGAAGTGTGTTGACAACCCTCAGCCTATACATAATATTGAACAATTTACCAGCTTAACCCTTGGAGGAGGAAGGTGATGCTTGGGCCTCAAATCGATAAAAAAGCTCTAGCCAAAAATAGCCCACAAAATTCAATTGCCAAATGGAGTTTTTCATTTCTGGCCCAAAGAGTAATTTTAAGGGGTACTTTTTTTAATCATGTTTTCAATTAATTATGCAGCAAATAAAGTTTTTTGTACGTTCTCTGCGCGTTAATTTAATTACGCCCTAAAAGGCAGCTTATTATTATGCCGCACGAATGGCAGACCGTTAACAGCTGTTAACGTCATTTTGCGTGCTTAACTTTAGGGCATGAGTCACCTGCAATTGACGGGCAACCCCTTTTAAGGTACACAAATATTACGCATACGCCACCAACCAGAGAGCTCAAGCTAGAGCTTGAAGAACGTGGAAGCAAGCACAGGTAGAAAGGGAAACAATCAAAGTTTGCCTGTGGCAAGAAATAACGTCCCTTCCTTGCCACGAAAAGTTGGCGGCCCTTTTTAACAGCTTGTTTTTACGTTCGAATTTAAAACAGCTTGCTCTAGAAAAAAAAATCACAACACACAATGTGATAAAAGCCTTACGAAAAAAAGGGGGGCAAAGAAAAGCCTAATGGCTTCATTGGTAGGAGCAGAACGGCAAAACGGGAAGAAAAAGGGGTGAACAAATGGTTTTCGTGGTGGCAGCAAACATTTGCTGTGAGGCTCGTAATTTCCATTTTTTTTCGGGGAGGTAATAAGAAAAATCATAAATAATTAGAGTTGCGATTAGAGGAAAGATTTATGGTGAAATAATGAAGCTGGAAATTTATTGATGATACAAGAAAAGATTTTAGCGGGTTATGATATGTCTTAGCTGTGAAATATTAATCACGCAGTTTAGAATCATTTGCACATGATTGACACAATACCCTAAAGTCGTTGGCATCTTAGAATTTTACACATTTACACCATTACAAAATTAGGTTTACGAACTGGGTCGGAGAAAAGGTCAAATTGATTTGTTTGGTGGCATAATTAACACATTAACGCTCATACGCATAATGGAACTTTAAAAAAATCCGGAAAAATGTACAGATACTTTTACGAGCTCAGTTTTCTTTTCATATTTTATATTTATGGGTTTTTAGCGACCTCTTTTTTGTCAAAGTATTGCATTTGGCTGGCTGGAGGTCAGTGAAGAGTTACAATTCAATGTAATCAACACAAATCAACAGAGATTAGCAGATTGCACAGCCACCTTGCAGAATCCATAAGCAGCAGAAAATTAATTACAGCAAATTGGTAAGCATAAGCAACATTTTCAAAAAACCAGAATTTTAGGCAGCGAAGTTGACACATAGAACCTCTCAGTGCGTTATTCGCCGTCTCTTAGTCTCACTGAGTGGTTGTTTGAAATGTGAACATGGAATACAAAAGTCTGCTGACGAGATGATGTGGTTATCTTCGAAACAAAGATCGTTCTACAGACATACAATAGTTGATTTGTGTTGTTTACATTGAATTGTAACTTTTCACTGACCTGCAGACAGCTAAATGCATTTCAGTTTTCTTTAATAATGCAACCATTAACATAAAAATTGGCATATGATTTTTAGGCCCCATTTTCAGCCAACAAATCAAAAATGAATACTAAAGCTAAATGAATATGATTGGAATAAATATAATTTCAGTAATTGAAAAGACTATTTTAATGAGCAAATGTTAGCGTATTTTGATATTCGGCATAAATAAAATAAAGTCCCTCAGTTGCCTCTCCTTTGCAAATTCAGCTTAAGCTTGACTCTCCCTCTCTCTTACGACGTTTGATGCACGCGATCTTTTTCCTAGCGTTGAAGGGTAAGAACTTTAAGAAACTTACATTGCTTTTGACAGTGCTGACTTCAATATATATTTATAATACAAAATTAATGGTTAAACAACAACAACAACCACATGAAAGTTGAAAAAACTAGGTTATTCTCAATGCTGTAAAAAATCACTCATCAAAGTCACTGTGAAATTTCTTTTTCCATTCATATGAAGTGCTTAACACATTATGGACCTTCACCGGATTTCGGATAAACATCAAACCAGCAATGCTTTGCGAATAACAAGACGAAATGGATGTCGACACGTCGGGGTCACCAATGTGCTTATTACCCCGCCAGCAGTTTATGAAATTTCCGACCAAATTTGTGTCTTTTTGGAGTACTCACTTTGATTAAAGTAGCCATAAATGAGTTCTTTTTCTGTTCCTAAATGAAACTTTTGTTGGGAGAAAATGAAACCCTATGAAGAGTCGTTTACACCCCGTTACTTTGATAAATTTCAACTCATTTTCAAGTCATTTGCGAGTCTTTTTCCAGTCGTCTTTTTAACAAATAACATTATGAATAAAATCATGAGTCATTTTTGAGACTTCCCCTAATCACACATGAAATTAGTTTCTTTTTAATCATCGAGATGAGTCTTGTGAAAATGATTTTCCAAATGCTATCCCAGACAGCATTTTTATGAAATTTTTGATCACATTCGAGTATTTTTTAGAATCCTCTATTTGATTAAAATAGTCATAAAGGTGCTCGATTTCTGTTCCTCAATGATACTTTTTCGGGAGACGACTTTTTATGAAGAGTCGTTCATACCCCGTTATTCCGATCAGTATCGACTTATTTTCGGGTATAATTTCCAATCTTTTGCGAGTGTTTTTCGAGTCGTTTTTAATAAAAACACATTTGGAGCATATGCTTGAGTCATTTCCAAGTCATCTTAAACACGCTCATGAAATTAAACTCTTTTCATTTATCATATGCTTATTGGGATATGGGTGGGTTCTGACTCCGTCAACTCGTTCCCTGTTACTGTCTAAAGTTAGGTCTAAGTATCATGTATCGAGTCATCGATACATCGATCGCTCGAATCACCTCTCTTGTTTTCTCACACTTGTTCAGAAAACACGTATTGAATAAAGAACTCTAGATTTCAACTAACTAATTGGCTTCTTTTCTATCGCTCGGCATGTCTGGCTAACCGCAGGATATCATTGCCCCTATCGGCTGACCACACCAAAGTCGAACAAGTTGATCAAAACTCGTTAATATATCTGAAGTTCAAGAAGAATTATTAGAATAATTTAAAGAGCTTTCGGCACGAGGTCTCTATTGAAAAGTTCTTCTCAAGTTGAAATCGATTTGCAAATTAATATATATCTAAAAATACTCGAGATGGGAAACTGCCACAGACTAATTATGATCTTCATCATGAATTAAAACAGAGCAGCATTGCCTGATCGTTTCTTCAACATTACTATTTTTTTATATATTTTGGCATAAAATAATAAACTAAAGGTGCTCCTCCAAAATTGGAAGTATGTTAAGAATATTATTGTTAACCTTCTCTTTAATAAAACAAAAAGTTCAGATGCATTTGAAATAAAATTATAAGCAATCTCAGAAGGATGTAAAAAATTAACGTATAAATGAAATCTTAAATTTTCAGAATAAAATTCTATGAGTAAAGCCCCCCGTTACGCCCTTGAAGACAAAAGTACATTAAAATAAGGGTTACCTTTTTCGGGAATAGCAAAAATTCAGAGTGCTACACGCTGAACAGTTTGCTCGTCTTATTCATTATACCCGTTAGTCGTAGAGTAAATACTGAATACTAAGTAGCACTGTTGTAACAGGCAGAAGGAACCATTTCCGAAAATATCTATACTATAAATTTGTAGAAAAAAAGTCGTTTCGCCAAAGCTCAAAACAAACTTTTTCTGTGTAATTGACCCGTGATCACGAAAACGCATATAACGCGAAATATACGATAAACGTTTTTTTCGATTTTTCCAAAAATTGATTCCACTCTCTAACATTTTTGTTTTCAAACGATTTAAACAATATAAAAAGATAATACTTGGCCAAATAGTTTGTTCTCGGACAAAAATGAGCTGGGAATTGTGTTGTTAGAGCTATGGGCTCAGATAAAGAAAAATTTTTTTGTAAATTTCAAAATTTACGAAATTTATCGAAAACCTATTCAATTTACTTTAACAGCTCCATCAATTTTCTAGTTGGCTCAGGTAACACGGTTGGTTTGGCCCAAGGGGAAAATCGACTCTCTTTTGTCGAGCAGTGTGTTCCTCAAAAATTAAAAATTAGTCAAAAAATGTAAAATTTGAAAAATGGGGTTTGAGCGCCTATTTTTTTCATTTTGTGTAATACAGAATGCTGTAGAACGGAATATTTTATGATAGACAAATGGAACATTAATTTAATGTTTATTTAATGAATTTACATTTCGTACGCAGCGGAGCGCGGGTCTACTAGGAAAGCATATATATTCATGATCAGCATCAACAGTCGAGTCGATATGGCCCTCTCCTTCTGTACTTCCGTCCGTCTGTCGCTATTAGCACCTAGATCTCAGAGACAAGAAGAGCTAGATCAGCCAAATTGTAAATGCAGACTACAGATTAAGTTTGTTTCAAAAATTTTCCACGCCCACTTCCACACAATTTTTAAGATATATATTTAAATTAATCATTTATATTCGCAAAATCTATAATCCCTCAATTTTTATACACTTGAAAAGCGTATAATAATTTTGCCCAGAAGTTTGCAACGCATAGAAAGAATCATCTCCGACCACATAAAGTATATATATTCTTGATCAGCATGACGAGCTGAGTCGATTAAGCTTTGTCCGTCCGTCCGTCCGTCCGTCTGTCCGTCCGTCCGTCTGTCCGTCTGTCTGTTTCTACGCGAACTAGTCCCTCAGTTTTGTAGCTATCGAGCTGAAACTTTGCACAGAGTCTTCTTTTTACTGCACGCTGCTAATATGTCGGAACCGACCGGATCGGATGACTACTTCTTGTAGCTGCCATACAAATGTTCGTTCGGAAAATGGGTTTTTGTGAGAAAAACTGGTTTGTTCTCAATATTACCGCTCTCAAACACGGTCATGGCGAATATGTAATGTTTTTAAGCTGATCTGCGAAGTTTGGTCAAAGTCGCTAACCGTTGAGACAAGCTATTTCAAGTGTATCAAAACTTCGGTACAGACGAAGTTAGCTTTGCCTTTCTCGTTTTTATAAAGATCGGATAACAAATAGCCGAGTAAAGAAATGTTGCCTACTTTTCAGATTTACCCCCCTCAGGATCGCAGGATAACGGGTATATTGGAGTCGGGCAGGGCCAACTTAAATAACGCTCTCCCTAGGTAGTTTTAAATGAGTCTTTTAAAGGCTTTGTTTTGAAATATTTGGAAGTTGGCGTACAATGCGCAGTTTGTTCAAGTGGGCCAAGCGACACCAAGACGAAGCTTATTACTCTTGAGACCCAGGCAATATAAAAGCCATACTGTCGACCAACAGACCAAGAAAACCGCAAACGAGATGAAAACTACTAAGATTACGGGCATTTAGCACGTATTTAACGTTGAAATAAGAGACACAAAGTGGTTCTTGATCGACCGAACCAAGCTGAACCAAACCATTAATTCGTGCTGGTGAACCTACCAGGTGTCCCTCTAAAATTGCCGAGCCGCAGAAGAAAAGAGATATTAGTTAGGGGCTCTTTTCACTAAAGGATACTAAAACTGAATTCAAGGTGTTTTGGGTATCTCTTTAATCCTTGCTCTATGAAATAGTCCTAATAAGAAAAAATTACATTAAAATTAAGAAATTTCAAATTTTCTTTTCAGAAAGTATTTTTTTTTAATTTTAAGCTCGGAGCTGGGACAAAACTAATCAAATCCGCTGGTCGCTTAGCTCCAAAACCTATCCGGTGAATCGATTTCGTTTTATAAATTCTTTGTAAGCCTTTGAACCGAACTAGACCTAATTTCCCGAGCAGTTAGCATCTGTGGTTTTAAAAGCAAAAAGAAAATCTTCCGAACTAAAGAGAAATCTTAAGTGTGAAACTGATCTGCCTGGTGAGAGTTAATAATTATATTGAAAGATAAGAACAATTCACTTACTTAAACTCAATAACTTCATTTTAAAATTTGATTGCGGTTTCTTAATAAAACTATTTCGACATCATCTTACATCATATGCGTCCAACAACCCTACCCTTACCTAGGATATGCATAGCAAAGTTCCAATCAAACAAAGCTCAAACAAATTAACTCAAAAGCAGCATGCAGTTCCTTAATTGTTTATTTATTAATGTAAATAAATTTCTGAGTACTTCTGAGTACCAAAATTATATTTGTAAAATATTTTCTTAACTACTTTGAGAGTTAACATTTTATGTTTTTACTTTAAAGTTGTAAATATTTGTTTTCAACATTTTTATTAAGTTTTATTCTTTCGACACTCATTAAAGCACTTCACTTTTTTTTTTATATTTTTCCCTGTTACCACATAATTAAAATTGCATTTAATTATTTTATAATTATATTTGGTTCACTCCGCGTGGACTCTTTAATATGATTTATTATGGCCCGCCTTGCCATTTAGCTGCACATAAATTTCATTGAATAATTTGGTATTTTTTATGTTTTCCTGTGTTGACAAGCTCCCCATGCCACAAACACAATCGCTTAGAGCATTTTCCTTTTCAATTTTCTGTGGTATTTACACTTAATTAACTGCATTTTGGTGGCACATAAATTCCACTTGATTAAACCATTTGGTTGCACTACTTTTCCCCAGAAAAAAAAGAAAAAGCGAAACGCAGCAATTAATTCATTAAAAGGCAATGCGCTTTTTAATAGAACAAACACGAAATGCAGAACGAGGAGGGTGCGTTGGGAGAGAAAATGCTAGCCACGCTTTTCTATTTTTCCAATTTTTCCCGTACACGAAACGAGCGCGATCATCAACCGAATGGGACTGAAAGAATCGAGAGCAGCATGGGAGCATCGGTGTCTTCGTACTCCTCTCCAGTTTGGGGGAAAATCTATTTTGGTAAAATACTCGGCAACCGTTTACTTAACTTTTGGCCCGCAACATGTTGCCGAATCTTTGTTGACAAGAAAGCTGAAATGATCAACCTGAAGCCAAATCACAGAAAATTCAATTACTCAAACCTGCGTCCAAAAAAATATTTAAATAACAAAATAAACAATTAGAATTTCGAAAGGGGAGATGTGTCTAGCAGATGCCAGCAACAGCAAACAGCTTCGAAACAATAAAAGGAAAATCAAGAAGAAAGCATTAACATCTACAGCAACAACAATAGTTGTAAAATGAAAATGAATATGTGTGGGGGTGGGAGGAACAGCGTCTGCAACAACAATAAAGAAATACAATCTTACACGGCAGGGAAAAGTTTTCAGTTTCAAGTAAGGAACAGAATGTAAATGGAAGGCAATGCAAATAAGTCAAGTAAAAATTAATTTACATTTCACCCAAAATATATTGACTCAGGACTACAACAAAAAATCCCAGCATACTTTTTGGAGGGGATGATTCAACAGTAATTGATAGGGCAAGGCAAAAATCAAGAAAGCTGTCTCATTTGCCCGTCCAGTGTTTTAGCATTTTTAAAGTTTTTTTATTCCTTTTCAACTTGACCCTCTGCTCATTCTGCTCCCTTCTGCTTAGCCAGTGGAAAATTAGCACTGTAACTGCTAGAAAACAAAAAATCTAAACAAAATTTAGGTGGCTCATGCAACAACTTGCAGCCAAGAAACATGCAAAGTCATTGCAACCATATACAGTCATGGCTAGGCATATTAGGCAAGACTGCTATAGCTCATTGAAATCAAAATTGCAAAGTCGAAAGTATTCAAAACAGACATATTACAATTTAAGCCTTTTGAATTTCGCAATCAAAAGTGTGCTTAATAAATCGAAACTAAACGATTACCAAAAGAACAACCACATAATCGTCGAATGAATCTGACAGGCCAGTTCCGTATTACACTTTAGCCAAGTTTTGTGGTATAGATGTAATTGTATAAAAATGGTTGGGGAAATTGTTTTAAAAAGCTTAATGTTAAATTCGTTTGGTTTGATACCGATTACCATGTTTCTTTATTTGAAAAGGCAAAAGGTGCATCCTCAATCGATTGCACTAAAGTTAATCCTGAATAAGCTTGAAAGCTTTAAGAGTTTTTTGCTGCATTAAAGCTTCATTTTGTAAAATAAGCTGAAAATATTCTAACCAAAGCACTGTTCATCGTCAGCCGTTTTTTTTTTTCTCATACTAAAGGTTGCATACGGATTAGGCCTGGAACAAATTTGTTTTCTTTTGTTGTACGCAGACAAAATCACTACCATAAATTTTTGTTACTGAACAATTATCTGATTTAACTGGGAACCAACAAAAAAAACATAAGAATAAGAGATTCGCAGAGATTGGTTCAGTCTTAACAAAAAACATTGATTCTTTGGAAACGACTTCTACAGCGACAAAATTGAAGAAGCTGTGTACCACCAGCTGGGTTCAGCGTCACGAGTCTGTACTGGTTTCTGGAACTTCAGACAGCAGTTTATGTTTCTCTCGGCAAAATTACAGAATTGAATAAATTGATTAAAACCCCAGAGTTTCAGTGTGCAATTAGATGCAGAGCAGCCATACTCGCAGTCACATTGCCACTTATCGGACTTCTTCAAACTGAATCTGCGGACTTGGTTACAGCGATTATATGTACAGAGACCGTTACAGCCAAGCTAGAAGATATGCGAAAAAATACTGAAATTGAAATATTTTCTGAGGTTTCAGCGTTTTGCACCGAAAATTGCATCTATCTAAGGGTATACTAAACAAGGTAGCCGCACTCGCTCTCTGACAACTTCTTATATTTGTGTAAAAGAGAGCGAGAGTGAGAGAGTAATAAATTTCTGTACTAGCTTGGTGTCAAATCACAAAAAATTCGTCCGCGGAAATGCGTCGCTTACAACGTTTGCTTACCCATGGAGCAATTAGTATTAGAGAGAAAATTTGCGCTGCCTCTCAATTTGGCTGGTGCTAAACTACTTTATAGAGCCAATAGGAAATCACTGTGGTAAGAGCGAGACGACCACATTCCCAAATGTATCCAAAGAACGTAAATGTCAGCGAACAGCTGACACAAATGTATCTAGAGAGCGTAAGTGAGAGCTGTCTAATTTCTGACAGAACCGGTGTCGGCTCAGTAAAATTTCTCTCTAATACTAATTCTCCATGGCTTACCGACTGAAATTTTACAAGTTGTCAAGAGAGCGAGAGGGCGAGGGCACCCACCTTGCTTAGAATAATTTGGGCAATCTAACCATAAATCAGTGTTCCTTAGCTTTAGCTGCATTCAAAAATATAGTCAAAATTGAAACAATACAAAAACAATTTTGGAACGCTATGCTACATGTGTAACCTGCTCAACTGCTGAGGGAAATCACCAAAATAAAACTTTGGAGACGACACATGGCCAACGCTTTAAATCCAAAAACCTTGAAAGAAACTGTGCAGAGAACTGAAGTGGTAGTTTTCCCAAATGTATATATTCTGCTGCAAATATTCATATCATTGCCAAATACAATATCCGCTGCCAAGAGATCTTTTTCTTTTTTGAAGATTTTAAACCAGCTTAAATGGACTGGCCCTTTTATATATTCATCGTGACATTAAGCGCCAATTAATCATCTATTATAATTGGCTAACCAAAACATGGAAGAGAAACCCTTTCAATGAATAACATACATACAAGTATCATTGAGGATCATACTAAATTATCTTTATTCATTGTGCTTATCTATAGTTGCTCAGCGCTGAAAATTGTACATTTAATAAAGTCACTCCGAAAAAAAAAAAAAAAGTTTGTCTAAATCAATTGCTTTTCCCTAAAGGAAGTTCAGAAAATAGGAGTTGGCTAATCAGTCAGGCTGAAGGTTGCATATGCTCGCAAAGGAATGAAAGTAGATAGAATTTAAGTTAAATTCAAAATGTAATTTGAAGTCGTCAAATACATTAATTAAATACTTTACCAAGAAAGTATTGATTAATTGGGGGGTAAGGTTTTACCAAATTGACTTATTATTTTGCCGTAAATCGCGATTTTGACTTAAAAATGCCAAATGAAATAAAAAAAGTTCTTCGTTATTACCTACGAATTTTTTTTCCAAATATAATTTAAAGTTATACTAAACCATGTTTAATTATGACATCTGCTCCGAATAGCTGCTCCCGTAGTTCCTCCAAATCGTCTGCTAAGAATTTAGTAAATATTTTAAGAGACTGGCTCAATGTTGATTATTCTGGATCGTATTCTAGTTCTAGTATTATTAGTACATGAAGGGTCATCTCAGCATTTAAATTGTCCTTCGATGGTACCTAAAAATTCGCGATCTTAATTTTGATTAATTTAATCAATAGGTTTGCTAAAGCAGCAATATGAAGATGTGGGGGTGATTATTGGGGGTTTGAAGAGTTCTCGATTTCTCGGTTCACGGTTTTTATCAAAGGGTATTCAAAAAAGTTCTCAGAGCAAAAGTGACGTGCTGTATATTTAAAGTACTGTATAGTATACTGAACCGCCATAAATACCATGGATGACCAATGAGCACATATCAAATACTGAAACTCAGAAAGTGTTTGAATTGGCGTCACCCATAGTAAATGACGTTTGCAAATATTATTGAATAAGGCTTGTGGACTACACTAGCGGGCTCTTGCGCTAAATTACCCGCTTAAATGTTAGATCTGAGATATTCTTTATGCTTTATCTATGTTCTTCAGCACTGGTCATCCATGTTTCGGGGTTCTGTATTGTCAAAATCTTGACTATGTAGTCATGTGTGGTCATTTGTGGTGTTGAAAATCAGTTTCTTCAGTATTCAGCGGTGTTATTACCGTTGAGAGCCCCCAGATGCGTAATGCGCTTAACCATCGATTTTGCCATGATTTTCCACATTTAATTGGGAGTAAATTTTGTTTGACATTGTTACTATTTTTTATCCTCTTTGATATTTTTCCGCTATTTAACTATTTGTCAGGCACGGAAAGTAGTTTGAAACATTCTTTATAATCTTCACTAAATTCTTTACTATTGGTCATCCATGGTATTTATCGCGGTACATTATAGTTCCGCGAATTCATTGACTTAGAAACCGCGGTCCAAGATGATCAATCAAGGCTATCGTTTGCACATGTTATAATCTAAGCCCATATGAAATAATTTTAACAACAAATTCATCACCCGTTATGATGGGGGAATAATTTTATTTTGAATGAAGCTTGACATTAGTGATGCGTGCCTCAAGTTATTTTCGTGAACTCTTCAAAGTCCCCAATAATCACCCCCAAATCTTTAAATTGCTGCTTTAGCAAACCTATTCATTAAATACATAAAAATTAAGATCGCGAATTCTTAGGTACCATCGAAGGACAATTTAAATGCTGAGATGACCCCTGATGTACTAATAATTGTAGAACTAGAATACGATCTAAGATAATCAACACTGAGCCAGACTCTTAAAATATTTATTAAATTCTTAGCAGACGATTTGGAGGAACTACGGGAGCAAGGTATACTAAACAAGGTAGGCTCACTCGCTCTCTCACAACTCCTTATATTTGTGTCAAAGAGAGCGAGAGCGAGACAGTAATATATTTCAATACAAAGCCTACTAAGCTACTAAGTAAAGCACAGAAAATTCGTCCGCGGAGATGCTTCGCTTACAACAGTTGCTTACTGACTGAAATTTAACAAGTTGTCAAGAGAGCGAACGAGTGAGTAGGCCTACCTTGTTTGGTATACCTTGTACGGGAGCAGCTATTCGGAGCACTTTGAAAGCAAATTGAGCAGCTCTAGAAGCTCTGCGCTTGTTTTGCTCTGATTGCTCCGAGTATTTTGATAGTAGGTTTTTGTATGCTATTGGCAACATTGACAGCACGGAGCAGAGCAATAGTGTTACAGATTTGATTTTGTGCTCCGGCTACTGCTTTGCTCTTTTCACATTCAGAGCAGGAGAAAGAGCAGAAAATTAATACTGCATTTTCAAGCACTGCAAAAAAGTAATTCCAAATTATTAAGTGTTCTAATGGCTTAGTTCCAATTAAAATGTTTTCTATGAGAAAGTTAATTTATAAACTGGCTCTGATGGTGTTCTTTGTTTGGCCGCTTTGGCCATAAACATAACTCTTTTCAACACAATCTTACTCCAAGACTTAATGACACAACCCTTGAACCCTAAACCCTTCTATTGACATTACAGTATAATTAGACTAGACGGTACGGAATCCACGCAGTCTTTTTCACCCTTCGCCCGTCCCTAGAGATTTATTTGAAAATGTCTGGAACTAATGGATTTGCCCTTTAGATCAGAAAAGTGATCAAAAACTGTGTCTTCCACTAACTTGCTGTTGTTTAACAGCTGGGAGTTTAAAAAAACAACCAAGCATGTGGGAGAATTCGAGCGAAATTGAGAAAATGATCTCAGACATCGGACTAATACTTCATGAATTAATTCCGTTTTCGGCCAAGAGTAGTTTTTCAAGTAAATGTGACCGTACAACGAAAGCGCTTATACGTATGTATATGCAAAACTTTAAAATTAAAGTGGACAATAGATCCAGCTCATACTTCAAGTAGGCGGGGCTGGCAAGTGATTTCAACTTGACACTTTAGCACTTGTAGTGTGTGATTTGGCGAATGAGAACTCATTGTACCGCAAATGTTTGCTATTAATAAATGTACTTAAATAAAATAGAAATGAAATACAGACATATGTCAAATGTCATGAAATTAAAATGATTGAAAATAACAAATGTCTAACCCTTTCTCAGACACCCATTCTCATCCCTTACTCAAGTGTTTCGTGTATGTCACGCCACTGATGCCCAGACGTTGCATAGTAAGTACGAGTATCTAAATATATGCAGCATGTTGCCACAACATTGAAACGTGCAACAACCAAATTGTCCAGCTCTCCCTCTTTATTTCCACTATGGCCGCACGCTATTTTTACAAACGATTTTGCCAGGCAGTTTGTGACAAGTAACGAGGAACCAACGACAACATCAAGAAGCACACGACATTGAACCCCAAACAGCAGGAGGAGCAGCAGGAGGACGACTAAGTAAGTGGCCTCCAAGTGGGTTGAGGTTGACTTGTTAGTTTGTTTGCAAATTTCCAGTCGAAGCCAGAACAAATTGCCAAGTGCACTTGCAGACGTTGTCACTGAAGATGATGGAGAATAATTGCAGTTAATGTGGCATGAAAGTAGCGCAATCTATTGGCAGCAATTCTTCAAACCCCCCTCTTTCTGGACACAGACATATACAAAAAAAAAAACTGTGAGTTCACGCTTAATTAAGTAAACTACTCATGTTAATTAACACTAAAGACAAACAAAAGGCAGGAATATATGCATAAAGGAATAGGGCTAGGTTATAAATAGTCTGGAAAGGCACTTTAGAAATTGAATTGTCAAATAAACAAATCGAAAAGCAAGAGTTTTGAGTGAGTTTATAAAATCAAAAATTTCATTAAACTCATGAGTCAATGACTGGGTATTCCCCAGTGTTCTTATTGCTATTTTTATATAAGCAACTAACACGCGACCAGGCCACATGTGTCGCACACTCACACACACACACACACACTCAACTAGGCGTGGCTGGCGCATCTTTTAACAAAATAAATTGCGTCAAGTTCAAACACCGCCAAATGTCGAAGACAAAATAGGGAAACTCGTCGTGCACTAAAAATAAATTATAAAATAGCGACAAGTAGCGAAGAGTAAAGCACATTTTTTTTGTGGAAGGAAAAAAATGTCAACGTGCCTTCATAATTAATTGCAAGAACAAGAAAAACATTGCAGCTAAGGGGGAAAAACTTCGTTAGCTGGCTCGTGCGTGAGAGAGCATCAAAATAAATACAAAATGTGGAAAAACTTTGACTGATCACATGCGGAAGGAACCAAGCAAATTGCAGCGGCATCTGAAAAGAACCCGGGGAGGGGAGGAAAACTGCCGGCACTGGAGTCATAATTTACCGAGTCTCATTAGAAGTTATAATTTTAACATCATTTTTCATAGGAGTTGAAAGTTTTTGACAAGGTGTCAGGAGATACAGTTAATTATAAAGAGAAAAGGAATTTCATGTGAGTACACTTTGTGGTTTAGATAAATGAATAGAACTGGGGCTGAATTTAGATTTATAAAATGGCTGATGTGTGAAAAGTATGAAAATCAGTTAAAACGATTCTGAGTGCTTGAATTTAAAGGACTGGGGCTTAGTTCAGCAAACGTTTTACAAGCCTGCTTCGGATTTCACATAAAGTGAAATCGAAGGACTCTACTTCACAAGTTTAGCATCGATTTATTCAATCAAGTCTAAGCAACAACAACTTGTACCACTTTAGAATTCTACAAAACTTGTCAGTCTAGGCGAAATCTATGGCTTTCAATACCTTAAAGTTTCCAGATGCAAAACCCTAGAACTAGGTTAAGTCAAGTTAATTTTTTTTTTATTTTATTATTATATTATATTTTATTTATTTTGAAAGCTCTCCGCCCGATTTCTTTTATGAACTCAAATATTTTGTCCCTTGCCAGTGGCAACTTTTCTGCCCACATAGACGACCCCAGATTTAAGTACTCAGTCAAAATATATTTATTGTCGTGCTGAGTACTTAGCAGAAAAAAAATGTACGCCCGAACCTGAACCTAAACCTGAACCGGAGCGATAAAAAAATTGAAAAGGGTTTGGTTAAAAAAAAAATTCCTTCAATAATAATTTCAAAAAACGCCGCGCGTTATGATAATTCACAGCTCAAAATTGCAAACTTTTTTACCACCAACAATTAAAATTATACAAATTAAATTATAATATTATTCCGAAATGCAATCGTCCAAATTATATCTCCAGAGTTGCAATCACATTTAAATTATTGGTCACATGCGAAATTTACTCGACTTTGTTTAAAATTATCACTTTTTAATGGACTGATGACCCTTTGACGACTATCGATTAGAAAATGCCTATCGAACTGTTCGGAGCTTCCGCAATGTGAAATTCAAAACACGAATTTTCACGTTTTACTTTTCGCTTTTGCCAGCCTTTAAGAAACCGAAAGTGTTCGCAAAATTTATTACTTAAAAATAAAATGAATTCCGTGTGTAATATTTTGGGATACTAAAACATCATAAATTGACCAAAGAATTATAATTTAACTTAATTTCGTGGGTAGCTTTTATTGTTTAATGTCAGATTTGCAATATACTTTTAATTTCACAAGCCAAAAGGCAAAAAGCTTGAATCCGAAAAAGTCTTTCGTTTTACTTTCACCAGAACAGGAATCAAATGCACATTCCAAAAACTTTTGTGGAAGTGGAATTGAGAACAAGGCCGATTACCTTTTTTCTAGCTGCTATAAATGTTTATTTTGCTATTTTTCGATATATGTAAATACGTAATTGCAAACATACAGGTTCCTGTATTGATGTTTTAAGGTTTGAATGTTCGTACATATTTAGAAAGTTCTTAGAAAAACGTTCTAACACTTTAACTTAAATACCAATTCTTGCATCTGTTTTTTTGGATCTAAGAAACTTAATATTTTGTCCTTAGAATACTGCTTGCAAAGAGACAAATTGCTTAATTGTATAATAGTCAAAAGGAACTAATTAATAAAATCTTCAATGGTTTTTCCCCAAGTTCATATTCTTATAAACATGAATTGGAATCTTTAGCTTAGGATCTAGAAAATAAAGAATTCTGACAAATACAAAATCAACGATTTCTTAGCTTCTTTTGTAGGAATTCAAAGATTGCCTAACAATTCTAATGTCTCAAAGTTCTGGGTAAACTATCATTGTAAAGAACTAAAAAAAAGTCTCATATGTTGAATTTCGAATTTTGTCGTTTTTTTTTTTGGTTAGTTAAATTTGATTTATATTATATTAAAAATAAGTCTAATTGAATAAGGTTGTTCCGATTTATATTCATGTTTTTTGAATTAGCAAAAAACAAAATTATTCCGGAACCCCGGTTCGAACCCGAACCTAGGTTCACCGACCTTCTGAACCCGCTCCGTGAACCCGAACCCGAAAAGTTTCGCGGGTTCAAACCCCGGAGTGAGCCTCTTCCGATATTAGAGGGGTTTGCAGCCCTGCTTCAAGCTTTAATCGCATTTATGTCGAAACCACTTTTTCGAACTGGCGGCCATGATATCTCCAGTTACACTAAACCGATATTGATGAAATCGACGCAGAATTGTCACCATGCTGGACTGACCCTCAATCATAATTTCAAAAAAATGTTTACTATTTTTTTTGTTACACTAAACTAAAAAAAAAGGGATGAAAATCGAATTTTTATTAATCAATGGCCGCCATTTTGTTAAAAAAAATATCACAAAATTTATTTCGAAGGTCAGACCAGAATGACATCTGTACTGATTATTACCCCGTTTTTAGTTTTTATTTCACACAACCTGGAGACGTGGAATCATGGCCGACAGCACTAAACATTTGTTTTTGGACACCCACTTTGACAGCCGAGAACTTTTTAAACAGCCCTCGTATCGAAGCAGCAAATTTTTTTTGTTTACTCTAATCTGTTTGTAACATAATACAAAAAACATAGTTGGTAAAACTCTTTGCGTTTTTAGATAAGATTTAATTTGAAAAAGGTCCATAAAACAGCCTCGACATGGAGAATACCCCCTTAATGCTTTCACTTATTAAGATTTTGTTACATTTGAAATGGGACACAGATATTCTGCAGAGTTGGCAAAGTTTACGTTATCTTGAAAAAACATTAAAAACGTTTCTCAGAGATCCTTATAAAGGGTGATTCATAAGGAGGTTTTATTTTCAATATTCTTAATACTGAAATCACGAGCGACTGGTGTCATTCTGTCATCTTATTTTTGTTAAGAAATAGGTATGACATGGGAAGACTTCAATTTGCGCTTCAATTTCAGTCAATGGGCTCTGCAACAGAGTTAGAGCTCAATGAAGATCCGCTGTTTTCGCGCAAAATTTTGTTCAAAAAAAGTAGGTTTTATTATTTTCTTATTATTTCACTACAATATGGTTTGGTTAAGGCATGGTTTTAAAGAACCGTCAGCCCATCTATTGACTTTGCACCACACGTTTAACCTTCTGGTAGTACACCGGCGTCGCAAGCTAGTCGCGAGATACCCGATTGTTCCCATTAAGTTCCGTGAAGTGCACAGCAGTTCCGTAACAATAGATATTTATAAATATAACATTACAAGAATTTAAATGTTAAAATAACCTAAGGAAATTCATTAATAAACCTCATTCTGTACTTCATGGCATATTCTCGCTAGTTACTAGCCCAACCCAACTTCCATCTATGTCTCCATTCCAAATATTTATAGTTTTCTGGTAGGTTAACACCTAACTCGTAATTCATCGCATCGTAATAGGAAATGGTGAATTGATTCCTTTTGTTGCAGTCATGTTGCACAAGTTGCAGAGTCTTGATGTTGTTTGTTAATTGCTTCTTAGGTTCAGCAAATCACCTCTAACGTACAGAATCGATGTAATGTGTCTTTGAGTGTTTCTGGCAATAGTGCTCCTTTCGTATATTCTGCTGTCGTTAGCACTTGCTTTTTCAGTATAGTTACTTATTTGTTCTTGTCTAAGCTTTTCTGGAAGATTTCCCCGTCTTCTCCAATCCTCTCGAGTTGCATTGTTTCGTAACTCGTCGCCGTAGTGTTCAATATGTCTCTTTTTTCCAAGCAATGTTTCTTTCATAAATTTTATTAGACAGAATATGAGGGAGTCTATTGCTTCTGAACCCGTTCGCTATTACTAAGTTGGGTGTGCAGTCCGGTAGTTTTAGTATCCATTTGCACAAGTATCTATTTATCTTAACCACCTCATCGAAGCACGTATTATCCCAAAATGCCACTTTGACTTCAGTCTAATTTCATTCATTCATGCATTGATAGTTGCTTTGGATTCTTTGTTTCTTGTTTGTATGTATATGGGTTTTAAAAGTTTGTCAGTATATGTTTTTTTGTTCAGTGGCTAAATGGATACGTCAACAAACAAAATTGTCGCATTTGGGCTGATGACCAATCCGAAGAGATTTTCGAACTACCGGTCCATCCACTAAAATGCACTGTTTGGTTTGGTTTATGTTCTGCTGGAACCAGCGGACCGTATTTCTTTAAGAATGAGGCCGGGCACTATAAATTACTTTTTGCCTAGGAATTGAGGCCCTTGATGTCGGCGACATTTGGTTTCAGCAAGACGGTGCTACCCGATACCACGGCTTTATTAAGAAATAATATCGGTGAGCAGCGTATTTCGCGTTCCGGACCTGTCAACTGGCCGCATAGATTAGGTGATATCACACCACCAACCTTTTTCTTGTGTTCGTCAAAAGTCATCGTCGATAAACCAGCTACGATTCAAGACTTGGAAGCTAACATTACTCGCATAATTCGCAAGAATCCCGCAGCAATGCTGGAAACAGTGATCCAAAATTGAACCATCAGAATGCACCATTTACCGCCTAGTCGCGATCAACATTGGATTAAAATTTCTTTAAAAAGTAAATGTCAAAGATAGTTCTTTTAGCCCATAATAAAGATTCCAACATTAAAAAAAAAAATTTTAAGGATCACCCTTTATAAGCCAATAAGATTCTGTTGGGCTAAGTTAAGATAGGTTAACGGATCAGTAAATCACTCTTTTTGTCCCACCTCAGCTGAGTATCTCTTATCGCTTCTGTCCAGTCCCATTAAGTTCAACTGGCGTGCTCATTAAATTAATATACATTTAATTGACTTTATGGCCAGACACGGACACAAAAAGAAGCGCTGCAATTGCGTTGGCCACCCGATGCCATCCTACCCCAGTTAGCGCCTCATAAAAAAAAAAAACACTGACAAGCACTTGCTCCCTATATATGAGTACTTTATGCATACATATATAGTAGTTGGCATGCTCACGCATAAAGGCTTAAATAATGAAGCTCACAGACTGCCTCAGACATGCATCATCATCATCATGCCTCATAATTATGTGACATGGTATAAATAAAATGCATAAAAGTTTTAAAATACAGAGTATGTACGGAGAGAACAACGAGACCAAACTGTCAACACATCGATGCAACGCGTCGCGAGGGACTCTGGCAACAATGTTGCCATCGCGACGGCAGTAAAGTTAAGCGAGAGCCGAGGCCTCATTGTGGTTGTCTGTTTTATTTTATTGATGTTCTGAGAATGGTTTAATATGCTGTAATAATATGTGATTTGGCGGTTCATATGGAATTTATGAGGGAAATTCAGACTGAAGGGTGGCATTTTCAAGATTTTTTATGGACGTTTCGCAACTGCTGAGAGGGAAAATCTTTCCACATTATGTAAGTCGAGAAATTTCATAAACAAATTTGAACATTTTTTTGTATGGTGCGTTTTAGTATGAAAAGAATTTACCTAAATTGAGTTTTTCAACTCATGACAATATAATGAAAGTTTTGAAGTGCAAATCAATGTTTATTTTTTTTTTAAGTAAGCTACTTTTTTTTATTTTCTATAATTTTCTAGACCAAAACCACATTTTTCATGTTTTCGGTTTTTCTAAGGGTTTCAAAATGGTGAGGCCATAAATTCCTGAAAAAGTATCTAACAAAGAAAGAAATGAAAGTTTAGTATTAATAATATTTGGATATTCGTTAAATAACTTCATGGTGTGATATACCCTGGACTTGTTAAGGTTTATATATCCTTGGAATTCCTAGTACAAATTTTTCCTGCTTTGGCACCGAATTTTGAATTGTTTATAACCAGGGAATCACATTGAATTGAATTTCGGTTCCGGTTCCGGTTCTGGTACCTGCTAAAACTTATGTTTCATTAAAAGGTTCTGGTTCTATTTTATTTTTAATTCGGTATACCGGTACGTAACGGTACGGACCGGTAAAATTAACAGCAGTTTTAAAACTTATGTCCAAACAAAGTGGGTAAGCAAGCAATACACATGTATGTGTACATAAATTATTGCCATACAAAACTCAAAAGTTTGGTTGTTGTTGTATTTCCGTCCATCTGATTTCTTAGCGGAGACATAATAAACTTCATACCGGAAAAAAATGGCTCTATGCTTACTGAATTTTGATAGTTCATGCAATTATAAAAACTTTTTGTATTCCTTTTCATACAAATTCATATATAAATCGATTTCATCTCCACTTTCAGACAAAGTAATTGGGGCAGAGCTGCCGCATTGCCACATTGGAATGCACTATTTTCAAAGGGACTGGAATTGTATTTTTCTATTTCTATGTCAAAGGTGAAATACTGCAGATAAAAATTGGATTTTGGCCTTGGCATTTTAGGCGATCGTTTCGCATCACAAGCACGAATAGAAATTTTACAAAAACTGACCGCTGGTCATGTGTAGGCGACTTAAATATTGTGCTCTTTCGTCTTGCATGCAAAAGACAGCAGAAAACGAACATGCAAACACAGAACTTAAGTCAGAGAACGCCAAAAAAGTCTTGCGGTATTTCCGCAAGCTTGTCTTTGCAAGCGCGTAGTTCTAGTTGTATTCGTCGCATCGGTTCACGCTAGAGCTTTTTGGAAAGCTCTTTTCACGCGCTAACACGTGTTTGATTTATTGTTGTTTGTTTTTAGTCGTTCGTGAGTTATAGCGTCGCAAACATGGAGCAAAATAAAGAGAAAATATGGCATATTTTACAGTACTACTACGATAAAGGCAAAAATGCATCTCATGCTGCCAATAAAATTTGTGCAGTTTATGGACCCGATACAGTTTCCATTTCCACCGCACAACGATGGTTTCAACGTTTTCGTTCTGGTGCAGAGGTGATCGAAGATGCGCCACGGTCCGGAAGGCCTGTCGTCGAAAATTGCGATAAAATCGCTGAATTGATCGAAAGAGACCGGCATAGTAGCAGCCGTAGCATCGGCCAAGAGCTGGGCATGAGTCATCAAACCGTTATAAACCCTTTGAAGAAGCTTGGATTCAAAAAGAAGCTCGATGTATGGGTGCCACACGACTTGACGCAAAAGAAACATTTTTGCCCGTATGGATGCATGCGAATCGCTTCTGAATCGCAACAAAATCGACCCGTTTTTGAAGCGGATGGTGACTGGCGATGAAAAGTGGGTCACTTACGACAACGTGAAGCGCAAACGGTCGTGGTCGAAAAGCGGTGAAGCTACCCAGACGGTGGCCAAGCCTGGATTGACGGCCAAGAAGGTTCTTCCGTGTGTTTGGTGGGATTGGCAGGGAATCATCCACTATGAGCTGCTCCCCTATGGCCAAACGCTCAATTCGGACCTGTACTGCCAACAACTGGACCGCTTGAATGCAGCACTCATGCAGAAGAGGCCATCTTTGATCAACAGAGGCCGAATTGTCTTCCATCAGGACAACGCCTGGCCACACACATCTTTGGTGACGCGCCAGAAGCTCCGGGAGCTCGGATGGAAGCTCTTTTGAATCCACCGTATAGTCCGGATCTCGCACCAAGTGATTACCACCTATTTCTGTCCATGGCGAACGAGCTTGGTAGTCGGAAGTTGGCCACAAGAGAGTCCTGTGAAAATTGGCTCTCCGAGTTTTTTGCCAATAGGGAGCGAGCTTCTATAAGAGGGGCATTATGAAGTTGGCATCTTGTTGGGAACTCGTCATCGAACAAAACGGCGCATATTTGACCTAAATCGCATTATTTTAACCAATTTTATGAACAATTGAAAATTCAATAAAAATACCGCAAGACTTTTTTGACAACCTTATATATACATGTAGGAAATCGTACAGGAGAGACTAGGATTAACAAGAAAACAAGAAGCGGTCACACTTGTTAATCCGCTCTCTCTTTCTCCGTAAATATGTGTGTGTGAGTGAAGCTTCAGCGCGGGCAGTGCGAAGTATGCTTGTCAGTCGATGCCGGAATCTCAAGAGCGAAACATAGTTGAAAGCTAACTTTAAGTTATAATCATCCAACATTTGTTAATCTTAAGCAATTAAGTGAATAAACAATAATCTCATTTAAAACAATCGTGTCTTAAATCTTTTGGAAAAGAGGACACCATACATACATACTTTTATTTGCTGTTTTTGTTTCAGTCTTTCACACAGAAACATACCTGCTCAGACCTCAGAAACAATATTTGTTGTCACTCTCTCATGTTTTTCACATATAGAGATAAGACTCGCGCTCTAAATTTTTGGCGCTGGTAGCAGCTCTGAATATAGCGATGACATATTGACTTTGCGACAGCTACGGAAATTTACAAAAATACCTTAGAAGCGAAACAGTACTGTTATAATGTTTAGGTTCTTTTCGGTTCAAAAAATATTCGGCTCTCGAATATCGGTATGCAAAAAATTAAAAATATCGGTTCCGATTCTGGTACCGGTTCTGAATTTTAATCGGTTCTTTTCGGTATACGGTTCTAGTTTTATTCCCTGCTTATAACTTCAGCGTCGATCATCCCTGATCATACTTAGCTTAAAAAATAGTTGCTCAACCGAAATGAACCGAAATTATAAACTTAAAATTTGGAAAAAGATTCAAAATTAAAGGAGTTCGGTTTCGGGATCACTCTGACGGTAATTGCCAATATGTTTTCCTGAGTTTAATTGGGTTCTACCTACTATAAGATTTAACATTTTTGTTTGATTCTAGATTCCCAGTCCCTGTTCAGTTACTTATTTTTCTTAACCAATCCGCATTCGAGCTCACCTTGAACCATACTTACTGAATTTAAAAGCATTTTTCGCCCATATTTAAAACCACTTCACCAAAGCTGCTTACCAACTCATCAGCATGGCTTCACGTACATATTTCTATGGATCTCTTCAACATCTCCCAATCGGCTTACCTGCAATGAAATCAATGAAGCAAAAGATAAATAAAGCATATTAGCCAAGTGCTGCAAATCCAATTAAGGCTCATTTAAATATGGCAAAAACATCAAGCTAATTAGTGGTCTCAAGCAGCAGATTAAGGCTTGAGGCAAATATAAACAGCAATTAGACCGTAAGTAGGCGATGGGCGCCTAATTGACTACAAAGTGTGTAGCATATTAAATTGGAAATTCTTTGAATTTTTCATAGACCCAAACCCAACCAAAAACCCAACACAGGCTTTATTTTCCGCTCCAAGTGTAGTTAATGCCTTTGAAAATTCTTGCTTGGACAAAAAAAGGTTACTCTGTGACCAGCTGCTGGCATGGGAGAGCAAAGCCATGTCACACAGCTTCCTGTCTAATACTCTAATATCCGTTTTACTCGTTATCCCTTTTCGTCGTTCTTGTGTTGGATTTGACATGTGTAAGTGGCTGTCAAGCGTTTTAGAATGATATTTTTCCTGTCCCGTTTGCTGGCTCGCTCGGCACCTTCTGCTTTTTGCTTCTCGTCATTGTTGTCCTTTTTTTGGAAGGGGGCTGTGCCTTCCGCTGTTGATTTTATTTACATTTCTAGCATTTTTTAACCTGCCCCAGGAACCAAGAAGCCCAGGAACTTATGCTAATATGTGTATGCCTGAGGTCAGGCTAGAGAATATTTGTTTGCATTGCCCGCTTTTAAGAGCTCGTAAAAATCCTAGTGTGTGCTCCTAAAGACGTATAGAGGGGGGGAGAGAAGGATGACAGAAATTGTGAAAACCATTTGGCCATAACAAACAGACACAAATTGTATTGCCTACTTTTGGGGCGGGCTTTAAAAGTTCTTTTGTTAGAAATAATTTAAGTTTTGTCTGGTCTAGAAGCACTGATAGAGCCCGGAAGTGAACGTTATTCCAGCTTAGCCTAGTCAACGGTTAAACTAGTTTAAGTCCTGATACACTTCAGTAGACCTTTCACGCTTTTAAGGCGACAGCTTACAAATAAGAATTGTTTAGCCCCCCTCCAACAATCAGTTAACAAAACGTTACGAGCTTTTGTAATGGAATTAAAAGAGCTTGGTAAATTTGTTACTATGGGAATTTCGTTCAAAAATTAGTATTTGATCAACGGAGTGGAAGTTCGTCCATTGAAATTTCCTGGACACCCTTTACTTTGCTGCTATTGAACTAATTAAACGTTCACGAAAAAAAGTAATATAGTGCCTACAATCAAAGCATAAAAATTCATATCTTGAAAGCATTAAAAAACGAGACCATTTGTTAATGTCGGCCCAGCCCGACTTCGATATACCCGTTACTCAGCGCAAAAAAATGTTTAACAGCCTTCCTTAATGTTAATCAACATTGAACATTGTTATTAACTTATTATCATACTGTGTCAAAAGTTGTAGAATTTGAAAAAAGGCCGAAAATCTCGATCCCAAATATATGACAGAAGCTGATATTCTTATAACTCGGATCTTTTTAAAACTTTGAGAGATTATAGATGTTGGGTATATAAACTTGAGATTAAATCTAGAGATCGATATCTTTCAAATTGTGGGAGTTATTCAAAAGAAAACTTAGAAAACTAATTTAATATAAAACGTTAAGTAAAATTTACTTTTGAAACAAAGAAAAATTTTAAAAACATTTTTTTTCAGCGTTTATTTTACGAGCACAAAATGTTTTTAAAACATGCCCAAGCCTTTCATAAAGTGTGCACAAAATGTTCATAACATGACACCCGCTCTTCACGGTTCAATAAAAAGGGGGATTACTCTACTTTTGTCAACGAATGGGCTTGATATCAGTAGAATTGGAACGAATTTTTTTCTAAGTGTATAAACTATAAATATACAGTGTTATGAACCGACCTTATTTCCCGGGTCCAACTATCGGTCGCCGGTTAGCTTACGGCTGACTCAGGGATGAGTACGAACTCGATAGCTGGACTGGTCTGCTAACAACAAAATATTTATCATTTTTCAGATGCCTATCACGGCTTACACTTAAAACACAAAACACTCTGCAAAACTAGCTGGAATTATTTGCCAGACACATTACTCGCCCTACCATAGGTTGACTTACGAATATCAGACAACCCCCTTGACTCTCAGACACTGATCTTCAGACCGCCGTCTAACCCCTAAACAAATTTGCAATAACATCTTCTTTACACTATTAAACAGATATATTTTCTAACAATCCCTGGTTCCAATCTCGTTTATCGGCGGATTAGGATCAAAACAAGCAAATAAATATTTCGGGTCCTGACTTAATATCAGCACATAACAGCACACTCCGGTGCCCGAATGTGCTGTTCGGTCTGTCGCTTGGGATTCTCACATCGCACGTCTTAGGATCATCTCCGGACTCCAGCCCAACGTAGGCCATCGCCCACGCCCTGAGATCTAAGCTGTGCCAAGAAGAGTGCCACTTTTTAGTTAGCCGGGCAATACTCAGCTCTCATCTCCTCTATTTAAGGTGTTGGAAGATCATTTGGACAAAAGCTTTTCTCCTCATGGTAGGGGCTTTCGTATCCTGGGACAACCCACCAAGAAGACGAGCAATGAAAGCTTCCGGAGGTCTGCCCCTGGGGGCGCCAACTCTACTCTGAAGGCGCTCCATTGGCAACCTCACGATCGGTTTCCCCGCTGACTGTGGCTGCTGGCGATGATGTAGTTGGTGATATTGCCGTCGAGTCGATATTGCCTTAGCGTTGTTAAAGATCGGATGAACGATTTTTAAGTTATGAGCAAAAAAGACGAGCGCATCCATGCTCATCAAATATATTTTATATGGTCGAAAATGTTCCTTCTGTTATAGCCACTTTCCACTGCCATCATTTCTCATCATTTTCATTTCATAAAATTTTGCCGTTTCCATTGACAAATCGTCCGACCAACATTTTCTAAAGTAAATTGGACCTTATCACGAAAATCGCCATTAAAAATTTTCTATCGACTAGTTATGAAGATATTATCGATAATCCATTTTTATACTCTGTACCGAAGGGACATAGAGTATAATAAGTTTGTGCAAAAGTATGTAACAGGGAGAAGGAACCACTTCCGACCCTATAAAGTATATATATTCTTGATCAGCATCAACAGCCGAGTCGATATAGCCATGTCCGTCTGTCCGTCCGTCTGTCTGTCCGTCTGTCCGTCCGTATGAACAAACAGATCTCAGAGATGGTAAGAGATAGAGGTTTGACATGTATGGGACAAATGCTTCTTATACTTGCAGGCAGATCAAGTTTATTTTTAATTTTTGCCACGCCCCCTCCCGCCCCCGCAATTTCGAAAAAACGTCATATCTCCCATAGTTTTGTAGATAGATGAATTGTACCTTCTAGAGATAGTTAGTCATTAGCAATATGTATCAATTTGCCCAAAAAATGATAAAGATCGGATGAGCGGTTCTCAAGTTATGAGCAATTAAGTGAATCACCCCCTCCACCCCCTCCCACCCATGCACAACCAACACAGAATCTTAGAAATAGAGAGAGAGAGAGAGAGAGAGGGGGGAGAAAGAAACTCAGAGATGAGCGCAGCAGCAGCTCTGCATTTATCTCTTACTCTAGGTACAGAGTATAAATATAGTCGGGCTTGACCGACTTTCTCACTTGTTTTTTTTTTTAATTTTTCCAAAAGAAGTTTTCTATTATTCTATTTAATCAATAATTTATTTTTAATGCCAATTTAATTTAGATAAAGTTGGTTTGGCGCTGTGGGGAAAACTGTTGTCGAGCAGTGTAACTGATTGCAGATTTTACCAACTTAAAACTGATACTCTGTTTCCATACGTAAGCAATTTTATCAAATATAACCGAAAAGTTTCCTAATTGGGCCTATTTAGTGAATTTTTCATCAAAATTTGGGCAAATTATTTGCCTGTGGGACCTTAGCTTAAGAAATTACATGAGAAACAATAACTGCAGAAGGTTGTACTGTTATAGTTGGCCTTACGCATCTCAAAGGGCAACAACACGATCCTCTAAGTCTCTTGGCTTGTGTGCTTGCAATTTTCGAATCCTAAAGGCAAAGGTTTTTCATGGCTACTTACTTCACAGCTGGTGCCAATAGCTGGTGAAAGTGACAGGTTGTGTAAAATTAAAAAAAAAATTATTAAATCAGAGTTCCCCAAGAAAAAAATCCGACAATATGACTTTGTCTCACTCTAACACACAGTAAAGCATGACTTCGGCAAGTATTCGGTGTGAATTGGCGAGTATGTTCGTGCCCCAAGGGCAATGGCTGGGGAACTCTGTATTAGATGTTCCAATGCGTACCGGCCACCAAAAAAAGTGTAGGAATACCTTTTAAACGGAGCCTTGTTAACTGTGAAAGTTAAAAATATATCTTAGGTTGCTAGATCACATGGTGAAATTGTGCGATTTGGATTCAACTGCTTAAATCTACTTGGCTCTGTACAGTCGGTTTCAATTTGCTGTTCTTTCGGAGGCCTTTTTTTATCCCACTTCAAGCAGTTTAATTTTAAAATACAAGTGTTAATACTAAAATCTCTCTTGATTTCTGTGTGAACCCTTTTATGATTAAAATCAAAAATGGCAAAGGTCTATAATTTTTTTTTTTCAAATTTTCCCGAAAATTATTTGATTTGGAATGTTTTCTTAACTAGAATAAATTTGCAAACTAAGGCTGACATATCTAATTAATTTATTGACTTTATGTTACTGAAAGGACTTTTGAATTGGGTGGTCAGTTACTAAACCTATGACTCTTCCCTCTGGCCTCTTAAAAAAAGCTAAATATAACAAAAATAGATTCCAAATAATTTCATACCTTCAACCTGTCTTTTTTTTGTATGCTCGCCTCATCTGGCGCCCCATATCCCACCTTCTGTTGAACCTTTGTCACTGCTTTAATCCTCAGTAATTAGTTATCCATGTGCTGTGCACTTAAGCCATCGTTTGAAGCTCCCCCTTGAACGCCAAACAAAATACAACATGTAAAGCCACAACATCACAACGTACTACACCATATGACCTTAGCCATTATATCCTCCAATCCAGTCAAAGTAATCAAGTATCCACTCTGGTCAAACAAAAATTGCGCACACAATGTTCCCCAAATTAATTTAATGCCAAAAAAGGGGAGAAAGTGGCCAGGAAACATTATAATAAAATTAATCTCCATTTTGTTGAAGGGCGACTCCAGTCTGGCTTGGAGTCTCGCTTTATTAGCGTCCAAAAAAAGCCACTGGAGCCAAAAAGTGGCAATTATTCATTTTATGAGCTAGCAGGGCGGCAGCATGTGAACCATAAAAATTAAAAATTAGCCCCCGGCAGCTGTAAGGGGATTATGTAACACGCATTTGATGCAGTCAACACAAGAAGGAGAGTCGAGTCGAGTCACCCTTTCGACAACGTTAAAGTCAAGAAAATGAATATTTATGCGACACTCGTGGGAGCTGGAAACCCCCCACATAATCTGCATTGTTATACGGCAAGCACATGTCAAGAATTTTCCTCAAAAGGCAGAAACTGCCAAAAACAAGAGGCAACCTTTTTTGGGGGCCAGTTTATGGTTAGGTGTGACTACTATCAGCGGACGTGTATGCAAAAGGAGACGGAAATTTTAATGGGTTTCGCCAGGGTCCCAACCTCTTAGTCTCTCAGGCTATTCAAAAATTAAATCCAATTATCAGTTTAAGGCCACTCGCCAAAGTCCGCTGGGACAGGAGACTGAGATTCAGACATGTGTGTCTGCTTGTGTGTGTGTGTGAAGAGCTAAAGAAGTTTTATAATGCAACAAAAGTTTCATATTAATGAGAAACTTTTGTTTATGCACCACCTACTACGGCTGACCCTCAAAGGCTCAGTTTACCCTCAAACATAAGCCATAAGCTTATGGAATGGAACTTATAAAAAAGGTTATGGCGTTTATGGTTTTTCAATTTTCTAAAAGCAAAACAAAGCTGAATAAAACCTTAGGGCTTGGCTAAGTTTAAGTGGGAGGAGAAAATATGGTTATGGTCTAAACCAACTCTTGGAAGTTTACTAAAAGCTTCAGCGTAGTCTAGGTTAAGGTGGTTTCCTATATTAAACTTGAATAGAATAATTGAAACGAAATTAATGAATCTTTTCGATATCCTGCAAATTGGAGTTTTAGCAGAAGCCAAATGTGCCTTTAAGCTCATTCCACTCTTCAGGGCTCGACATGGACTATATTTTGTATGAAATTAATGGAATTTATGGTATTTCTGAATTTTTTGGTTATATATTTATTAATAAATTTCTATTATAATATGAAAAAATTGCCTTTTTTCGAGAGTTTTTGCACTTTTGAAGCATTAGATGCCAATTTTTTGGGTCAGTCTGTTTATGCCTTTTTTTCCTCTAGTTTATATCTTTAACTTTGCCCAAGATATAAAAACAAAATTCATAACGGTTTATTATATATGGACAGTTTGGGGAAAAATATGTTTGGTATCAGAAAAGTACCTTAACGATGTGATAGGACCAAGTCCTTTGGGGGATTTTTTAGTTTCGGTATGCTCTTAAAAAATATCGCGGTCCGAAGGCGTAACCAATTTATGTGTTGCACTGTGTTATTTTATGGTATATTTCGGTATTTTATTTTTTAATAATGGTATTTGAAATTATTCGTTGTTATTTAGTCACTTTTGGTATCAGGTCTAAAAACCGGTTCGGAGTTGAACCGCTCTGGAGTCGGATTCTTCGTCATTTTTGGAAAACCCGAACCGAACCTGAACCGGAGCAGAATAAATTTTTCTAGCCGAACCTGAACCAGAACCGGAGTAAAAAAAAGTCGAAAAGGGTTCGGTTCAAAAATATGTTTCTACTAATTTTGTTCTAGAACCATAAATTTCCAATTCACGTAAATGAACTCATATACATACATATTAGATAGTGCTCAAAAAAACGTTCTCACATTAAAAATTAAATCCCAATTTCTACAACTGGATCTTGGGATCAAAGCTTATAAACGTGTTGTTGTTTAAAAGGAACTAATAAATAAGAGCATGAATGATTCTGAACCATATTCATCTTCTGATGAACTTAAATCTTTCTAAGTAGCAAGAAAATAATGAAAAAGTGACAAACATTAAATCGGTAAACGACTTCATTGATTCCTTTCTGGGTATTTAAAGATTGCTTTAATATCCGAATATATTAAAGCATTGGGCTTACAACTGATTTTTAAAGATTTTAAAAGATACCTAGCATGATCGAAGTGGTGTTATATGTATGTCAAGATCCGCCTTAAGTTTTGCGCGCGCTTTTAAACTTTTTAAGTAATTTCCAATTTAATGTTGTCTGAAATAGCGATACATCAAAATTATTATTGAACACGGTGCAAGTAAAGCTCGCACTAATTTTTAGGGCATCTTTTTTTTTTGAAAATATGGTAATTTTTTCTTGAAATTAAAAAAAGAAAATTCTAAAAATCAGAAAATTTGTTCTTTATTTTAAAGCGAGTATTACTAAAAATTAGAAATAACAATTCTAAATATGAGATCAAAACTTTCTAATGACTAGAAAATATATTTCTAATTTTAGGGGTGAAATTTGATTTAAATTTATAAACTCAATTTCTTATATTTACTTGGACATGTTTCTAAAACTAAGAATATTTTTTCTAAATTTAAGGATAACATTTTCTCCAGCTTACAAAAATATTTCTTGATTGTAGGATATTTTCCTTTTAAAATCTAGAAATATTATATTGTATAGAAATATAACTATAAATAAAATCAAATGTTATGTGAATATTTATTTTATTATACATATTTCGCTTTATAATACTAGAATTCTCTAAAAAAAATTTGTGGGTTAATGTAATGATTAACAAAATTTA
Source organism: Lordiphosa stackelbergi (assembly GCA_018904235.1). NCBI lineage: Eukaryota > Metazoa > Arthropoda > Insecta > Diptera > Drosophilidae > Lordiphosa > Lordiphosa stackelbergi. Next base: position 72,312 of record JAEIFU010000114.1, on the reverse strand, counting down.
ATTGGCATTATATAATGTATTTTGAAACCAAATGTTCCAAAGTCGATGTTCCATCAATTAAAAACAGAACTTTAAATCTCTGTTACAAAAACAAGAGTTTTCCCTATTTTAAATGTGGTTAAATTTAATGATTTTTTTGAAAAGCTTGCTTAAGGTCTTCGCAAAATAGTGAATTTTCGGCGGAACACTTTGAGTTGCTGTATAATATTGACTCGACCTCAAAGTTTTGCAAGAAATGAGAATATTGAACACACATTTTAATTGATATAGACGAAATAATGTTATTTCTTGAAGTAATATTTTCGGCACACGACTTAAGCGTTTTGTGCTTAAAAAAAGATTTCTACAAAATAGAAATATATTTCCTAAAAAGTGAAAATATTTTATCATTTAAAAGGCGATTTAAACCAAGAAAATGTTTTCCCGCTTTTTTAGAAAAATTTTCTACTTTTGAAAAAAAAAATTTCTTAACAGCAGAAAAATAATTTTTTTAGGGAAAATTTCTAAAATTTAAGGCAATTTTTTCTGAGTGTGCAGAGTATATAACAATCGGGCTTGGCCGTCATTCTCAGTTGGTTCTTTTTAAAACCACATAGTTTGAACAATCATTTTCCCAATTTAGAAAATCCATCTCTTAGAAATGATAGCGGGGCGGGGGTGGCGTATTTTTACAAAATTCGTTTAAGGCTCTTGAAGTTGGTGACTACCCAGATAAGGCGCCAAATAAATAGAATTACAATTATTAACTTGGGGAATATAAGCCCTGAGCTGATTTAATACTCGGTTTCAATCAAATGAAATGAAGTTTAATTTCTTTGGTGGAAATAGGCTATTACTTTTTAACAATTGGAATTTTTTCAACAATCAACTTTGGTCCCCAAAATTCATTTCTTCTCCAAAATCTTCTCCAATAAATCTATGGATGAACGACCTAGCTATAGCAACTTAAGCATTTCACCGAAATCAATTATATCAATGCAATAAGATTTTCGTGTTCAAGATCTATATAAAATTAATCACTTACTTGTTCATTAAAGTGACCGTAATAAGTATGAAATACAGATAAAAACTTTCAGCCTAGGCCTCTGCAATTGTCCCAATACTCTGTATGACACGTCAACAAAAATAACAGCAACGGTGGCAACTTTTTCCACATTTCGCATCCCCCGACTCTGTAAATATGTGCCTTTTTGTCTATTTGCAAAACATTTTGTTCTTGGTGCGTGTTAAAAAATAATTTCCCCAGATAATTTGCCAGGACGCCTGGGCAAGTCCCTTCTCCTTCGTTTGTTGTTTTAGCTAATAGCAGGCAAAGTTTGAGTTGGCAAAGTTTTGACAAAAACTTTGCCATGTATTTTTGTTTTGATGGGCGCTAAAAGTTTTTGTTGTGATTTTTTTTCGGCCTTCTGTTGATTTAATTGAGGCAAATGTGTTATTAGGCCATCAACTTAATTGGCAGTCGGTATAAGTTCAACTTAATTATTTATTTTGTCCGCGTGTGCGTGTGGGAAAAGCGGCTTATAAACTTCCTACCCCGAAAGTATGCAGGGGCAAAATTTATAACATGCCAATTGACTACGTGGACAAATATAAGGGGGAAGGCGGCGTATTAATTTTACATTTTGTGGCACAAAAATAATAAACAAAAATATATGAGTATCGCTTAAATTGTTTATACAACTTCAGGAATATTTGGTCCTGCAATTTTCTGTTTTGGTATTTTTTTCCTTTTGGGTAGGCGTAAGCCCTGGAACGTGACCCGGGCACATTGTTGGTTCAACTGTTGTTATTATTCCCTTTCAATATTTGCCAGGGAGAAAAAGAGAGAGTGTGTTGTGTGTTTGTGTGGGAGGAAAAATTGGGACCAGGTTCTGTTCTGTCCTTTGTCCTGTGAGTTTGCTTTACGCTGGGGCAACAACCAAATTTCGTTAAGCCCAGGAACTGGTCTGGGCGTGGCAACGACTACATACTCTGCGCCTATTTGTGTAAACAAGTGAAAGTGATTTATGCATAAAAAGGACCACCCCGACAAAAACCCTCCATCCAGCTTTTCGTATCCCGGTTGACTCAGGCGTATGATTGTTTTGGAGTGTCTGGATTTATGCCATATACAGGGTACCACCATATATTTATAGAAATACAAAAAAGAGTGCGGACGTACAAAAATGTTTCAATTGAAGAACTAAAAATAAAAATTTGTAAAATAAAAGAAACTCTTAAAGAAACCAATTTCTTTGGTTACATTCAATTTAAAGCAATTAAAAACGCAACTAAAGGGTTATTTATTAAATCACGACTTCAAGTTCAGTCAACACCAAGTCCGTCCGTACGGATCTTCATTGAGCTGTTACAGAGTCTAGTAGAAACTTTGTGCCCGTGTAAAACTTTCCATGAGAAATTTTCAAACAAAACTGAATTAACTGGGATAACAGTTTTGACACCAGTCAAGTGAGATCTGTTGAAAAAAAAAATATAAAAATAGTCCACTTAATGAATCACCCTATATTTACGAGCTTAGCCACACAAAAAAGAACAATATTATATATAATACTATGCAAATATTTAAAAAAATTAGTATGTAACAAAGTAAACGCCTTATCTAAGAGAACCTGCTTAAATTGACTCAATGAAACAAACTAAACTTCCGTATCTAACCGAAAACAGATGCATTCAGCAAATAATTCCGTTAAGCGATTACTGATTTACGATTCGGGACTGCTGATGAGTCTCTACTGAATGGCGTTAAACTTCAATGTTGTCGGAAAACTTCATTTAAATTTTTGCACAAAAGTATCTCAGCTTAAAACTTTAGTCGTTTCCTGTTGATCAATCAACAATTGTATCAAACAAACTGACGGACGGGCAGACGAACAGCGTCTATTTCGACTCGGCTATAAATACTTTATATGGCCGGAAATGTGTCCTTCTGCCTGTTACATACAAAAGTTGGTAAATGTAACATTTTTCATTTGTAAATTCACCATTTTTGCCCAAAAGTTTTTCCATTTAAGAACAAAATGTCTGCACTTTTGATTTTTATTATATAAAGAAAAAATGCATATTTGTGCGCGCAGCTGGTTGCCTCAACTATTTTGTTATTCCGCTAAACAACGAATTAAACAAACTTATAATTATTAAATGAAAACTTTTTACTTACTCTGGGCGATTCGAAATCGGTTTCCTTAGAATGAAATTCGATATGACCGACGTTTAAGACGACTGTGCCATGCTGCACGTCTGAGACAATGCAAATAAAAGCTTACTTCTATTAAATGTGTGTACGAAATGTGTCTATAAATGCTTGCTTGTAATTCCAAGTTCTAATTCCACATTCAGATGATATAAATTAGTGTTGGGTTGTTCATGAGTGATTGAACAAAATTAAGTTCTTCTTGAAGGCCTGATTCCAGCTGACATAAATATTTATTCATATAATACTACGTTTATAAAAACAAAATTTAATGTGATTAATACCCTTTAAAGTATGCTATGCTTCTAAAAATACTTAATTGAGAATAATATTTATTCTTTTTAGGCTAAAAATTAAATTATTTTTTATACCTTTAACTGGTCCGACAATTTTTGTGAATATTCCGTGTGGATTATGTATGATTCTGCCATATCTGAATACAATGTCTACGTATTGATAATTATAAAATGACATAAAGCATACTTTGAAGGGCATTACTCACAATTAATTTTGTGTGTATAAACGCAGTATAAGACTGCTTTGCAATAGCATTCAGATTTCCAAACAGTTCAAAAGTGTTTCTATTCACATGAACTTCGACAATTTTTTTTGATTGATTTTTACGTCATCTGGAATCAGACCTTTAAACTGAACAAGTGAACATGTTGCTCTTCAGTTGTTAATTTTTGTTTAGCGAGTCTTGTTCAGTCTATCTTGTTCACTCTGACTTGCTCTGAGCTGTTCTTTTGCTCAGAGAGTTGTTCTGTCTTGCTCTGTGAAGTTTATGGCAACTCTGTAAGCAACCTTCAGGTGTGGCAACCACGTCCGTTTTTTTTTTTTAATTCGGAACCATTTCACCGAATTAATTAGCTTTAAATTAAGTTACAAATCACAAATAAATCGAAGTCGTCACCTCAGTGGAACCAGTTATCCGACAGAACAACAACAACTCCGTCCTCGAAAAAATGTCGAACATCTCGGACTTCTAAGCCAACAAAGAACTACAAGCTTTATGTAGGGGAGAAGGAGGGGTTCTGAGCCACTTTGCCAAACAGTCGGTTTTAACTTGCAAAAAAAAATGTTACAATGGTGCGCAATAAAACAGAAGAAAAACGCTCCAAAGAAGTGAAAAAGAAAACATTAAAATAGGCAAACAAAAGAACAGCCACCAGCAAAAAGTGCTCGTATATAAAATAAAACAAGCCCGGTGCCGTCAATCTACATTCACTTTCATTAATATTTCTTAATTCAGAATACGAGATAAATTGTTAATTTTTTCATTTAATAAAGAATAATTGCTTAAAAACACGAATTCTTAACTTTTAAAAGGGTGGCTCACAACCCCCACAACTTTTTTATTCAATATTAAATGAAAAATCCCAAAAATAGGTTTATTTTAACTAATGATGAGGAAAGTCTACATGCATCTTTTAACTAAAATACAAAATTTACAGAATGAAAAAATATAGATTCTTGGCGAAACAATGTTCAAAATTCAAAACTATGATCTGAACCCCCAATTTTCCCCTACAAGCTAGCATGTACATTAGACCGTTATATAAAAGTAATTTTTATATCCTTGCAAAGGGTATTATAATTTTGCCCAGAAGTTTGCAACGCATAGAAATATTCATTTCCGACCCTATAAACTGTATATATTCTTGATCAGGGTGACGAGCTGAGTCGATTGAGCTTTGTCCGTCCGTCAGTCCGTCTGTCTGTTTCTACGCAAACTAGTCTCTCAGTTTTAAAGCTATGGAGCTGAAACTTTGAACAGAGTCTTCTTTTTACTGCACACTGCTAATATGTCGGAACCGATCGGATCGGATGACTATATCTTATAGCTGTCATAGGAACTATCGGTCGAAAAGTGGGTCTTTGTGAGAAAAAATTTTTTGTTTTTAATGTTAACGTCTCCCACTTCAGCGATTATTAATTTTATACGCTTTTACATAGATTTGGAAGTTTTGGTCAAAATCGGATGACTATATCTTATAGCTGTCGTAGGATTTATTGTTCGAAAAGTGGGTTTTATTTAGAAAAATTTTTTGTTTTAATGCTGGCGTTCTTAAACTCTGATGTATTAAAACATTTGCAAGGGTATAAAAACTTCGGCAAAGACGAAGTTAGCTTGGCCTTCTCGTTTGTCTAGTTCTTTGCACAACATGGCTCAAAAAATTCTGTATATTTTATAGAAAATTTATCAAAAATCCAAAATCAGATATATTGAGATTTGATGGCCTCGAAAAGGCTTTAAAAGTTCAAACTTCCCCTTAATTTTGTTTTTGAACTGCTAAATACGACAAAAGAGACAAAAATTTTTAAAAATTGTAAAAAAAAAAATTCTCAACATGTGACATGTTACATGTCGTACAACTGATTCAGCAACACAATCGGACGGCACCAAATTGATGATTATTGCTGATTATGGCATATCCTTATTGCCTTCAAACTACACAAATATGTATTGTAAAGGAAAAATATTAATGGAATATTCAACTATGGACTTGTAGATTGTATAAACAGTGTGTTTACTAAAAATTTAGTTATTTCTAAAAACAATAGGTTCTACCGAGAATTGAACTCGGTTCGCCGGATTCGAAGTCCAGTGTGCTTATCACAACACCATTGAACATATATTTTGACATGAAATATTTAATTTACTTGTTCGACACTTTTGTAAAAGGCCTCTGTCTACGCCTCAAATTAAGAAATTTGAATTTAAGTCGAGGCCACAAACAATAATAATTTGATTTTGATAAATTAATACAGAATTTTTGAGCCATGTTGTGCAAAGATCGTCGCATGTTGAAAATCGTATGGAGAAAAGTCCGGTCTAATGTACATTTAGGAGCCATCAAGTAGACCGTCAATTGGCTTGAAAAAATCAAAAGTGTTAGCAGTTTGAAATCAAAGGGACGCATATTAATACCAAAAATAATAGTCAATCGATAATTCAAATGGTATTTATATTGTTTGTAATAATTAAGATTCATACGAGGAGGACGTAATGTGGGTGGGATATTAACCCTAGCACTCAGACTTCAACTAGCCCATCGTACCTCGGCCGTGTGGAAATAAGATAGAGCAGACTTCACACATTTCGCAGCTCTTAAGAATTTGAGAACTCATTTCTGTTGAGTCATGTATAAATAGCATACAGGATTGGCATGTGGGTAAGTGATAATTCTCAGATTATTCATATTCTCACCTATTATCTGAGCTCTAAATAACCATTAGCCAATTTTTGCAATCTCTGACAGTTGTTACCTATACAATATTCATCACCCTTAAGGTTTAAAAAGAATCCTGACGTATTCTTGCTTAGTATTTTAACAAAGTGTTTGCTATTTCGGTAGCCAAAGCCGTGTTTCGAACGAGACGAAAAGCCCACAATCGACAGTTCTTCCCGGGATGACTTATAAAAAGATTAATCTATTATCTGACTGTTGAATGCACCAGAATCGCCGTATGCCCTTTTTGTAAAATTGGTTTTTAAAACTACATGATCAAAGTAAAATTGGAAAATGATAACTTGTTTAACCCACTTCAATGTTTAAATCAGACCGATTGCCATAGATTGGATTTTCATTCACAAAATACAAATAATAGTTTCTTACACAGCAGTCTTAAATAAATTATCATTATTATGGACTTCTTCATTTTAAATTCTTCTTTAGTCCACAAACTTTTTGGTTTATTCCACAAAATATTGTTTGCATAACTTTGGCGCGTCGGCATATACGAAAAAAGAGTTTGCCAAACAAAACGCAGAGAAGGCAAAAAAAGTTTTATTTCGTTTTTGCATTTCCACTTCAAGTCCTTGGTAAATGTCTTCGTTTGCTTTTGATTAAGTTTTGTAGATGGACATTTTTTTGTTGCTTTCTGTCAACTTCTGCAGTAATAAATGGCATTAAATATTTAGCTAAAGTGCTAATTAGAGGAGACTGAATCCATAGTCGTTACCTAGTAACATGGAAATTTATGATAAGCAAACTCATGACCCAACTGGGGGCTATCAATAACGGTGACATAAATGCCATAAAACTAAAGCAACAACACAGAAAAAGAAGGAAAATCAACAACATTCGTAGACCTTTTGTGAGAAATTAATAACCTGGTTTACTTTTTTTTTTTTTTTTTTGCTGAGGGTTGACTTTGGTTTCTGCTGGGGGATTTATTTGCCGGAAATAAATATTAGCCGCAGTCAAACACACTTAAGCCTACGCACAAAGCGACATCCCGCTGTCCCTTTTAGTCCTGGATGCCATTTATAGTTTTTACAGGATGTGCTTTACACAGGCTTAGAGCTCGCTTTACACGCACGTACAACTCGCACACATTCGACCCTCATGATATATGATGGTATGAGAGAGTGAGGGAGAGTGTGTGTTTGTGTTCGCAAGGCGCTTTGATTCCCATAATTGATTTTGTATTGGCTTGCCATTATTCTCTGCTCCCTTTTAACGGGATGCATATTGAATTTCAAAGAGTTTAGAAACGAAGAAATGCATTTACACTTATCGAATTTATGTCAAATTCAACTAAAATCAAATTAAAAAATTGTACGTTCACAGAAATGGTTCAAATCCACCCCCTGGCAATGTGTGTGTGTGTGTGTTGTCATACCTGTAATAGACCTGCCATAGACAAAAATCCAAAAATCTACAGATCAAAAATGAAACGGAAAAGCCGATGCTTATGTGAAGCTTTAGAGGGTAGTTTAAGTAAAATATGTGACGAATTGGCTTTTAAAATTTGTAGAAAATTAACAGGAAAAAAACGTTTTTAAACATTTTTTAAAGATAAACAGTTTCGGAACAATTGATGTCAAATAATGGTCATTTTGGTTGGAAAGATAAGATGAGACTAGATCAAATACGAATTACACAGGCTAACAAAAAAAGGCAACTTTTGCACCAGGGAATTTAACAAACTCTCCATATGAATTTCTGTCCATTTTCTCCCAGCACGTCCAGTTTAAGTGTTGTGAAAACATCAATAGTGAGCACTATCGAAAGTTTAAACATCGATAGTATTTCACTACTATCGATAGTACTATCGATTACTTTGAATAAATGAACAACAAAAACAAATCTTTTTATTTCCATATTATCCAAGGAATTGCAAATAAAGAAATGAAATAATTCATGACAAATTAAGAAATTTTTACTCTTACTTTGTTTCAATATTAAGGTTGCTCCGATACATCGAAAGCGGGTCACAACAATCGATTGTTTGCCGAATACTTAAACATCGATAGTATCGATAGTGCTATCGATGTTTTCACAACACTAATATGTAGGTCCTGTGGCCACATGAAGTAACCTTTTCAGAAAAACCAAACACAAAGTTTTGAAAACATTATTTTTCGCAAAAAGGGTCTGCACTCAAACAGTGAGAAAATCTCTCTCACTAATAAGACAGCAAACCGGTCCAGAAAAGAGCCCCACAGAGCCGGCTTGGTTGTGGTTTTCAGGGTCCCTCGAAACGGTCAACGTATCGAACCTGCTAATTCTAAGACCACACAAACCTTAACTCGAACCGGACCCCTCTGTTTGGTAAGTAAGTCAGTCAAGCTCGGCTGTAATATACTCTGTACAAAGTAGCGCTGCTGCTGCGAACGTTCCTTTGGTCATAACTTTAGTATACTTCATTTGAACATTATCATTCCTTCGGCAAAACGATAAATAATTACATTTTTTACTAAATATCTCTAAAAGATAGGCGCGAATAAACAGACTTTACGCTCTAAACATCAAACTAGTTCGCCTTCTACTTGTATTCAATCATATTGTTGGCACTATTACCCCGTTTATATGTGGAGAAATACGCGGCAATTCAACGCGTATTTGTGCATATAAGTTACCCTGAATTATTTGTCAACCGGGATAAAGTGATGTGCATCGGTCCGGCAACACTGTTTTTGATTAGAAAACATTTTTGACAATGCTCTTTGAAATATTAAATTAATTTAATATCTCTCTCTTCACATGGCTGAGAGGAGTGGAAGGAGAGCAAGTTGGGCTGATGTGAGGCTAGCATTATTTTTTAGACCGAAGCCTCTCCAAACTTCAAATTTTGGCACTTAGTGCGTTTGTTAAGCCAAATACGTATAATTTTCAACATGCGGAATGCCTCCTTTCCATGAAACGACGCACATTGATTGAAAAAATTAATGGAATAATTTAAAAAAATTTTCCTTATATGGCAACTCCTCCACACAGAGTTGCTTTGTGCTGCACGTATAAACAGCGGTAAATTTTTTACCGCGGTATTGGAAATACGCGTACTGTGCTTATAAACGGGGTATATGATTATAATCATGTTCGTCTTTATTCCAATAAATTCGGGTGTTTGTGAGCGAGAATCACCTCGTATAAATAAACTCTTAAAAAGACGCATAGGCTATGACGGCGCTCCGGACATATATGAAAAAAGAGAGGAAGAGAGAGGAGAGGCCCGTTGTCCAGTCAACGCTGAGTCTTGTTCGATTGAACACATAAACGTTCAATCGAAAAACTGTAGCTCAACCGCTCGATGCGTTTTTCCGCTATGATCTGAACATATCCAACTCTGAGTTTTGTTGGTTTTGAAAATAAACTTGGTCTGCCTGCAAGTATAAGAAGCTTAAGTTCCATACATGTTCATACAATTAAATTTCATAGGACAGACGGACAGACATGGCTATATCGACTCGTCTGTTGTTGCTGATCAATCTCTATAAATATAAAAGAGAGTGTCCTGACTGACTGACTGATTCACTGATTGGCAATCAATGCACAGCCTAAACGGTAAAAGATAGAAAGCTGAAGCTAAGACGGGCTTTTGGAAAATTCCACCCGGAAAAGTCGGAAAAGTTTGTATGGGAAAAATGTTATTTTTCATCCGATTGACTTGAAACATGGTTTTGTAAGCATAGTATGTGAAATAATTCGACACTTGTTTTCCCGATTTTGGAAAATGGCTGGAAAATTCAGCATGCAAAAATGTATTTTTCATCCGATTGGCTTCAAACTCGGTTTGTAAGGATAATATTCGAAATAGTTTGAAATGTGATTTTCTGAAGTTGGAAAATTTGACCTGACGGTCTGAAAATTCCCGGGAAAATTCTGCATGAAAAATATATTTCCACCCCACACCATCCGTTTGGTCAGTTGTTAAACTCGGTTTTGTAAGGACAGAATACGAAATAATGCGAAATGAGATTTGTCGGAAAATCCACGCTTAGGAGTGAAAATTCCGGTAAATTTTACATGCAAAATAATTTCTGATTGACTTTGAACCTCGGTTTGTGGGTCAATTTGGGCTTGCAAATAACGCTGGATGTGGGTGGGAGGGATAAATGGGATGTGGGTGGGATGTGGAAGGGATGTGGGTGGAGTGAGGGTGCTGGGGGGGAAGGAGGGGGGTTAGAGTGGGTGGGTTGTGGGAGGGAGTTGGAGGGAAAACTTATCAGCAAAGTTCGATTTCTGGATTCTACGGAATATTATATCTAATATTGTTTGGTTCTACAAGGCGAAGCGAAGCGCGTCGGGTAATTTGCTAGTAAAATATATACTTTATAGGGTCGGAAATGACGTACTCAGTGTTACTAACGGAATATACTCTGTGCACCTTTGGTACAGAGTATAAATATGTGCGTATTGTTAATACCAAATATTTTGGGGGAAAATATAATTTTATATTATTGGCTGAGCGCATTGCTTTTGATTTTGAAAAACAAAGCATTTGATTATAATTAATAATATGTCTACGAAAATGTCTCAAATACTTTATTGAAGAAATTTATTATATAGCGAAAGTTTGTCAAATGCTCTTTTTTCGACTTCCTATATAATCATTCAGAGAATCCCATTTTGTGGCCTGCTTCTTATATAAGTGCGAATTATTTGCCTGTGCGTCCTAAGCTTTAGTATAATTGCATCTATTTCTACTAATTCAATGTAAGTTGCCTCTGTGTAACAATAAAATTGAAATAAATGTTAAACAAAATAATCTTTGTGTTTGCTGTTGCGTACCATTCGACTAGTCTTTTTGAAGTAGATTGCTAATGTTAACCAAATTGCTGAAATTTATTAAAAAAAAAAGGCAAAGTAAAGATGGTCAGCTTCGAACCAAACCGTTGGTTTGCCAAATTTTTGTATTTTCAGAAGGCTATGCTATCTTGACTTGCATCATTCAGAACACCCCAAAAACATCCCCTCAATGACTCTTTCAACTATACATCAATCATTTAGAACTACAAATAATCTTTAATGGATATTACAATTTAAGCGGCGATCAGGCCATCTAATCCCTTTTGTAAAATATCAAACACTTAGTTAAACCCATGACGAACAAAAGGCCACCAAAGTCTCAGTTTTTATCCCTCCCCGATAACATCGAAAATGATCAAATCTATCAAATACATCAATTTTCCACTCACTACTTTGGCAACCCTCGCCGATTCCTGTTTTGGGTTTCAGCAACCACCCCCAAAAATACAATCCGTCGAGAAGGAGGAGGGGTGCGTCCATAACAACAAAGAGCAATCTAGAGAAACATGCCCAGACAACCAGGAAAAACAGAAGCCCTTCCACCTCTAAAAATGTTGCACAGGTTGCTATATCGACGATGTCTATTGCAGTTCTCCCAGTTTCCGTAGAATAATTTGTTTTTTTACCACCCACCCTTTGAAAACTACAGGGGGGTTGAACGGATGAGGGACTTCATCAAGAAGAAAGTATAACAAATATTTATGCTGTGAGCTGTGTTATTAGATTTTAATTTCTTGCACCCCTTAAAATACTCAATTTTGGGCTTAAAATGCGTGCGAATGTTTCCGGCTTGTATTTGCATTTGATGGAGGTTACCACCCCCCATCACCCCCGTAGGCAATGTCTGTAAGGTGTCATGACCAGTAATTGAGGGTATGAGTATGAGGGTTCTCTAGTGTGTTCCGCTTGTGTCATCATTTTGTTGCAGCAGCTTGCAAATATTTGGCTAACTGCCTTTGTTAAAATACTTTCCCCTAATGCAAAATTATTCACAAGGGGAGGAAATTTTGGGGCTTTTGAAATTACAAAATTACATTATTAGAAATTGAGGGATTCCTCTTAGCACTTGAGTTTAAAATTCCTTAAATTGTTATGAGACCAAAAATGTGTCAGCAGGGTGAAGAGAATTACCTTTGCTGTTCAATTTTAATTTCAACAAGCCACATTTCAACTGGATCTAGAAAACCTGCCACCCACCTTTCAACTGTGCTCCAACCTCAACTTTACTCCAATTTTTTCTGACTCACGCATTCCAAAGAGTTCCAAATCCACATGGTAAAAGTAGTTTAAATATGCGCTCTGCTACGCTTTTCTTCCCCCACATCTTCTCCTTTTTAAATATTGAATGAAATACAGTGTTGATGGTGTAAATGATGCTCCAACAAAACGAAAAAGCTTTTAAGCTGCATGGCTTCAATTGCATTTGGTGGGTGGGTGAATGAGTTTCTTAATGGAAAAATGTATTCATTATAATTTGACAGCATCACAACTTAAATTATAAAAATTAAAAAAAATAAAACTAAAATATGCTTTAGTACTCTAAGAGAATGAAAGCCCATGACTACTGACTGCTGCACAAAACAGGTAAATATATCAGCAGCTCTGTTGCCTTAATTTAAGAACAAAAAGTTGCTAGAACTAGCTTCCAAAAAAAAGGGGGAAAAAAGGGGAAAATAAACTTAATTATTACACAGTGCAACTCATAAATTGGCTACGCCTTCGACCCCGATATTTTTCAAGAGCATACCGAAACTAAAAATCCCCAAAAGGCCCTGGCTTTATCACATCATAAAGGTATTTTTGATCAAAACATATTTTCAAATTTTGAAAGAAGGTAAATTTTTATGAAGTTCATATATCATAAACCGTTTGGAGTTTTGTTTTCAAATCTTTGGCAAAGTTGAAGATATAAGCTAGAGGAAAAAAAAGTCACGAACAGACTGACCCAAAAAATTGGCATCTAGTGCTTTAAAAGTGCAAAAACTTCGAAATAGTGCTATTTTTTCATGTTTTTTGCCAGAAACGGCTAAACTGCTGGGAATTTGACAAACCTTTCTTCTGCGAAATTATCCCATACAACAATATAAACAAATCTCTAGTGCACGCCAGCTTCATACGAACACCCCTTCATACCGTTTTGATACTATAAAAGTTGTCTTTTCTAGATAACACTTTGCATTTATCATGAACTTTAGTTCTCAGTATATTAAAGGCTAAAAAAAAAAAAAACGTAATTTTAACCAAAGGTTAAGGTTTTAATATTTTGATACTGGTTCATGGACTGACTCTGTACTTCCAAAACTAGAAAGATGATCCAAAGGCGTGGTTCAGCTCAGCTCGTCATGCTGATCAAAAATATATATTCTTTAATTAAAAAATATAAAATTTAATTAGAAAATATCGTTAAGAGGGCAGAATAAATTTCATACCGGAATAGCAAATCATATCGTCTATATATATTTTTTATGAATACGATATTGACATCCCTAGTCTGAACTTTTTATTTGCCATGACTGCGTAGTGCATAAAATTGGATAAGCTAGTAAAAACAAGTTAAAAAGTCGGTCAAGCCCGACTATCAAATACTCTGTAGCAGCTGAAAACACCGCTGCAGCTGTGCTGTGGCTGTGAACTTTCTTTTGCTATCTTATGATACCTCCCCATTTTCCTTTTGGGTTCCCTCCCTGTTGATTAACAAAAATATATTTATTTTATTTATTTATTTTAGGTTTGACAAAGTTCTGTCAACATTACTGGGTACAATTCAAAAAAGACAGTAAATTATTTCTTACATCTAACACAGAAGAGTGAGCAGAGAAAAGATGGTAATACAAATTATAATTAATACACAAATTACGGAAAGGTTCATAGTGGGCAAAATTTGTTAGGCAAGGCTGTAGGTAGATCGGAGAGAAATTTCTAGTTAGGCGCAAAGGAACCGCAAGATTTATTTGGCATAACAGAGCACAAGAGTCAATATCACCTGATAAAAGTTTGTGAACAAAAAGCACACAATGGCACGTCCGACGGTTCTTAAGAGATGGAAGATCAATTAAGAGTAATCTATGCTCGTATGGTGGAAGATGGTTGGTGGGATCCCAGTTGAGGCCGCGGAGGGCAAAAATTAAAAACTGTTTTTGAACCGATTCAAGTTGGTCTTGATATTTTTGGTAGTGCGGAGACCAAACACATGACCCGGATCGATACGGATCGTTAAATTCCTTGGCCCATCTTTTGATAAACCCAAGAACACCCATAGCTTTGTTAGAGATGACAGAAATATGATTATTAAAGCTTAGTTTAGGGACAAAGCGTATGCCCAAATCGTCAACCACGTAAATGCGTTCGAGAGGTTTGCCATCAATCGTATAGTCAAAAAAATACGGCTGTGTGCGATGAAAAGTCATACATTTACACTTTTCAGCGTTTAGTGGGAGGCAATTAACCGAACACCATGTATGCAGAGAGTTTAAGTCCAATTGAAGAAGGAGAGGACACATCGGTTCGTTATAAGACAAGCAGAGTTTTAGGTCATCGGCGTACATCAAGGAATGTGAGTGAAGCAAGACATGAGGGATGTCGTTAATGAAAAGATTAAAAAGTAAAGGTCCAAGATGACTACCCTGAGGAACTCCAGAGAGTACGCTGATGGGATCAGAAAGCGTCGAATTGAAACGGACACGTTGGGAACGGTCTGTCAAATAAGCCTTTATCCAGTTAAGAAGATTAGGAGGAAATCCAAGTAGATACAGTTTGTGAAGAAGGAGATCATGATTGACGGAGTCGAAAGCCTTGCTAAAATCTGTATAAATTACATCCGTTTGCAGTTTATTAATGAAACCCGAATTCACAATGGAAGTAAACTCAAGCAAGTTTGTAGAAACCGAACGTTTTTTATAAAGCCGTGCTGAGATTGTGAAATAATTGAGCGACAGGAGTGCTGTATTTGAGAAGTAATAAGCATTTCAAATAGTTTAGGAATGTCGGATAGTTTGGAGATACACCTGTAATTTGTTACTGATGATTTAGATCCCTTTTTATGAATAGGAATGACAAAAGATTCCTTCCAATCGTTGGGAAACTCACCTAGTTCAAGAGATAAGTTAAACAGCTTTAAAAGCGGAAAGCATAAAGAATTAGCACAATTTTTAAGCACACAGCTTGGTACATTATCAGGCCCGGGAGTATATGACGTTTTAATAGAACGAATACCCGAGAGCAGACACTCTAAATCCAATACAGGTGGATGAATGCTGTTAGAGTGGGTAATAGAATAAGGATATGGGTTGAAGGTACCAAAGCTAGTCGATGATGCAGAGTAGCAACGCTGAAAAAATTTTGCGAAAAGATTTGCGATGTCAGCAGCATTATTAGCAGTCACATTATGGAGGGAAAGCGATGGAGGAAACTGAGAAGATTTGAGTTTGGAGTTGACGACTTATATTTGTTACTTTGAACAAAGGTGTCACGGAAATCTCTTCCAATCAAATTTAAACAAAAATCTAATATTCAATTTTCCCAGAAATTTCTTTAGTTGGTTTTAAATCTATCGTATTTGGGGAAGATATTTAGCAAAATTCACTAAGCAAATAATTTTGACAATTTGCCTCTTCACCTCAGCTGGCATTGTGGCATAGAGTAGCAAAGCTGTACTTCAAGACTGGAGCGAAAATGTTGTAAAATTGTTCATTTTATTATTAAATAATACTTAAGCTTATAACACATTTAAAAAATTCCACTTAAACATCAATTACCTCATAACTAGAAAATGGCAATCTTTTTTGGCAGAGATGCAACCATGTTTGAAGAAATGGACCATTATCTTGGACACAATCCTTCTAAATAAATTTTCAAATAAGTAAATAAAATCTCGTGAAATTCTGTAATCGGAATTTTTTGAGCGAGGCCAAAATTTTTTTAAGAGTTTTCCCAGGACACCACCCAATGTGACACTTAGCAGCTAGCAACAAGACAATTGAAGTAGAAGAATTTACAGAGTTAACTTTGTTTTTAACCCAGATCCTTAATTTACAAACGTACAGTCAAGCTCCAATTTGTTACAAATTTAACGCAATTTTTTTTTAAATATAAAAATGTAGTCTTTCAACATTCGATTTTCTTATTTCAGCCGTTGCGACTTTTCTTAATACTTTCTGGATTATGTGAAGCTCATTATTTTTTCATTATTTTTATACACTTGAAAAGTTTATTATAATTTTGCCCAGAAGTTGAACGCAAAGAAGGAATCATCTCCGACTACATAAAGTATACAAATTCTTGATCAGCATGACGAGCTCAGTCGATTAAGCTTTGTCCGTCCGTCCGTCTGTCTGTTTTTACGCGAACTAGTCCCTCAGTTTTGGAGCTATCGTGCTGAAATTTTGCACAGAGTCTTCTTTATACTGCACGCTGCTAATATGTCGGAACCGACCGTATCGGATGACTACTTCTTGTAGCTGCCATACAAATGTTCGTTCGGAAAATGAGTTTTAGTAAGAAAAACTGTTTTGTTCTCAATATTACTGCTCTCAAACACGGTCATGGGTAATATGTAATATTTTTAAGCTGATCTGCTAAGTTTGGTCGAAGTCGCTAACCGTTGAGACAAGCTATTTCAAGTGTATGAAAAGTTCGGTACAGACCAAGTAAGCTTTGCCTTTCTCGTTCATTATTGCTTTATTATGCTTTAATTTAATTAGTGAGTTCTAGCTGGCTCTAGGTCCGAAAAAGTTGTGTTTTGTTCACGACTGAAACAACTTATGCATTATTGTACACCAAAATGAGCTGGTTGCCTATACGGTACCGTTCCATCTCCCCCGGATGAATCTTCAGTAGGCTTATCGCTGGAGAAAACATCACTTCAGCTGCTTTTTCATACAATCAATGTTTTTAATCAGTTGGGAACCTCAAAAAACAATGAAAGTAAAATAGGACAAGCTTCCATGTTTTCAACATTTTGGTGTACATAAGCTTAACCAAGTTCTAAGCCAAAAGCTACAGCTTTTTGAGAGAGTACTTAGAACTGGTCGTTATACAAGCCAACAAAATTTCGTTGTTTCTGAAACTTTTGAGCACCATCTGACGCTGAGGTTTGTGGACCGTTTCTGCATTTAGCATAAAAAAAAAACGCCATGAACTAAAAATCCCGCAAAAGCCAAACTCACTTGGAGAAAAAAATTGTCGAAAGGTATTACAAACTTCTTTTTGTGCTCTTTTTATGGCATAAATGTTGCTGTATTTGGCATAGATTTGCATAGCAATAAGAGTGGGAGGAGAGTTTACCCCATATCAACGGGCGACATATTGCCATCGACTGTGGCATCCGTATCCGTTGCAGTTCCGGCGAATTTTCGGCAACGGTCAGTGTCAGTGGCAATAAAAATGAACTATCGCATGGCGGTTGGGCCAGGATGTTTGGTTGGCTCTTAGATAAGACCTTTTCAGGTGACGCTTTTGTCGGGTTAATTGTTTGTTTTTCATTTATTTCGCCAGACAGGCAGTCCCCGGATTTTTGAGACAGCCGACCACTATTAATCAAGTTGATGGAGGGCAAACGCTGCTTTGTTTATAATTAATGTTCCCGATGTGCTCTATGCAAATCCCCAGACGCAGTTCAGTCTTTTCAACCCCCCCAAAAAATGTCTGTTAATGAAACGTCATCAAGTTGTGAAAGTCAATCTAAAACTTGCAGTAGTTAAACTTGGGTACAATTTGGGCAAAAGTGCAACGAGCAAGTTTCAAAATTGGCTTACCCTATCGCTCTCTCACTCTCTAAACGTCATTTACACGCTGGCCACAATTAAATTGAATTAAGTTGGCACCTGATACCCCAAAGCGGAAGCCGCGGCAGGAGCAGGTCTTAAGTTTTCTGCTTGTCAAATTGATATTTGATTCATGACCAAAACATTTGTCAAGTCATTCATCTTTTTCCGACCAGAGCCAAGAAAAAGTGAGCTGCTGCCTTTAGCGCCATTTTGCTTTCGTGATGAATGGTCGATGTTAACGTTAAGGGCAAACCATTGAGGGAATTTCAGTGATTTCTTACTGGAAGAGGGCTTATGCACTATGCGGGGCTTTAACTAAGGAGCTTTGAGTATAATAAATTAAATCATTTACCAAAAAGTGACTATGGTGGACACAAGTTAATCGAAAGCCTCTAAAAGTGTAAGAAAATGTTATCTACAGAAATGATTTTATGGTAGACACAATTGGGTCGATCACTTCTTCTTGACTGCTGTTAACTACCATCGGCTTATATATGGAGCAAGCTGAGTCATTAAGTAGGTTTTTGACAGACTTTGAAAGCAGACAAGCTCGTGAATTGCGAGCGAAATGAAAAAGGTTAATTTTGTTTGCTCATTAAGAAATTTTTTTTGAGTAGTGAACAGAATAGTTATTATTTTTTACATCCTCTCAAATTAAGCTACCATATTTCTATAGAGTATTTAAAAGTTACCTTTAAAACTTCACATTTTCCATAGATAAAATTTTAGATATATGTATTTTCGTTGATTTCACTTAAATGTAATCCGCAAAGCCCCAAAACGTATTAGAAACCTGATCCCGCTGGGCGTTCACTTATGCCTCATCATCATCAACCAGCTACTGGCCATAGAGAATTCCTGTTGGTAACACGCGCACGTAATTTCAGTTGGACTACAAAACAAAAAACTTTCCCGTATAGGCTTACATTTCATTTTTGCACGATTTGTCAAGTCAGCGGAAATCGTGCTAGCCTATCAGCGTGGCATAAAATTGAAAAATTACTTTGCGTGCAAAACTTATGAAAAAGTCATAAAAATGTCCCAGGACTTTTGGGTATTTGCTATTTGGTTTGCTGCTTTTGATTTGTGGCCGAGTTAAACGCAAACTTGCCTAGCCGCAGGTGCCAAGCCACAAGTTGAGAGCTCAGACAGAGAAAGGCAGACAGAGAGGGAGAGAAAGAGAAAGCCTGGCAAATTGTAGTGCAAATATTTTCGGCTGCTTTCCAGGGTTAATTAACGGCAAGTTCGGTGTGTAAACAGTCAGCAATTTTCAACGCCCCTAAAAGTAGGCTATGTGAATGCTAAATAAACTGGTTTCCAAATTGTTGATATTTAAGTTGCGTCTGTTTATACAAGGGGCACATCGCCAAAGTGGCGAACAAAGGAGGATTTTGTTAAGTGAATCAACTGATGGTAATTGCTAATGAGTGATTCAAAATGTAATTGACAGCACTGACAGAATTGTAGAAGGAATTGGATAGAAATGAAATAATGCTTAAACTAAGTATTAATTTTGCGCCCAAAAGTAACTGGATCATTTTTTCATTTAAGAACAAAAAAATGAGCCTAAAAAAATTGTTTAACAATATTTCCAAATTAAGACCAAAATAAGTACGTGCTACACTAAACCAACCTTACATATTTTTCTGGCATTAATTTTATGAATGAATGCGTCCATTTCTAAGGAATCAGCTATTATTGACGACTTCAAGCCATGTTGACATGTTTAACGACATTTCTAATGACAAGCTATCATGAGCAATGTTTTTCTTTACAACATGGCTCTAGCAACATCCAAAGATCAATTATATTCTAGCATCATGAGAATTTGCTATCGACTGCAGAGCAACAGTTGCGTTTTCAAAGGGTACTTGCTGTAACTTCTAGGGTAGTTTTGTTTTTCAAACAAAACTTCGCCAAAAATCTTTTCTAATTTTTGTATATTATTTAAAAGATGCGTGTAACTTTGCACATTATTAGATTTTGGAAAAAGTGTTTAGTTTTTTTCATTTAATTTAAAAAAAAGGTGTTTTTTGACATTTCGAAAATTTGTGGGGTTTAAAAGGCCACCCGTTTAAAAGATTAAAATTTGTGTTTTTTTTAGGTGTTATTCCTTATTAAATCAAGACTTTTCTCTCAAAAGTGAAAATTGATTGACGGCAGCCGGCTTGTTATTTACTACGTTTATGCTATGTAATTCACGCTTTCTTCAATTTGCAAAATCAAATTGTTCCTGTTTATGCAGTTTGTAAATTCACAAAATTACCACCTTTTTGGCAGATGTGGCAGCACCAACGCAAACTTAAGTTGGCTGCGCCTCTAGATTTCAACAGGGTGGTAACGCATAAAAGGGGGGATCATCTGTTCAATTGTAAACAAAGGAAAATTGAAATTGATTGCAATGGAAAACATTAAAATAATTTTGATTAAAAAAGAACAACGTACAGCCAGTGGAGGCATAAGCGAACGATGACGTTGGTACAAGCCAGACGAGCATTCCAGGCAAAATGCAGCCTCTACTCATGCAGTCCGCCCAAAACGATCGCTTGCTCTGAAAATTCATATTCATGGATATTTATGTGCTTGAAACTTATTTTTATGAGCGTAAACAATTGTCTAAAATTAATGAACAACTGTTTGCTAAAGCACAATGTTACCAGACATTAAGAAAAACAAGATGGTAGCATCTGCCAACTTAAATTGGCAACGCCACAGCATTTCATGAATTGACGCGTATAGCAATCGAAATGGTGTTTATGCACGGAATATTTCAGAAATGATTTTGCAAAATGAGCATAGCATAAACGTAATGATTGTCTATTTAAAATCACTTTTGCTGGTAGCTTTTCTTTTGTTTGCCTTTTTTTAATGTTTTTATATTTTACTTCGTTGGAGCGTTTTTCTTCTGCCTTGTTGAGTATCATTGCAAGATTCTCTTCGGAAGTCAAACTGGCCCACAACACCCCATATATCACTTTTTTCAAATTTGGGATTTTTAAGTTAATCTAACACGGTTTTCCAGATGCGATTTGTTTATAAAATTTGTTGAGGATTTAAAAGCATACATAAGAAAATGCAGAATAGAAATACGGATAGTTAAGGGTGTAGCTGGGGGGTACATCTCGCGCACAAATCGTGTTGGAAGAGGAGGAAGATAATAGAGATGAGGATGCCAAAAGCAACCATCAATGTCTCAGAACTTTCACACAGAATACGTAAAATTCACGGTTCCCTGTACGCACTGAAAAATGCATACGATACAATAAGCCTGGCTGGTGGCTCCCGACTAGCGCCCCCAGGACACCGGAGTCTCCCAGATACCCATTTAAAAAGCTAACTGTCGGACGTGACGATTCTCCCATGGCGCGGTGAAACGTCCAACTAAAACCCCTGCTGATCACACTCGGTTGATACAGAACTCCACGTCGAGACTCAAGAGAACTGGGCTCCTTCAGTCCTCTTCCGTCAGGCCCCTTATGATGTCGCTCGTGATTATTCCCCTTTTCGGGTCGTACTTTCCCACAATAATTTGAGACGAAACTTTCCAAACTTCCATATGAGCGCCAGCAGTTTTATTAGCCTCTTTGATTTGTTGGAACAGCACTTGGCGCCAAAACGAAACACCCTCTCCAGACGCAATACTATTCTGGTGGTGTGCAAGATCAATCAAAAATGTAATTTTTCTTATAAAAATTATATTATTTTTTTTGCTTGTTGCAGATCTTTCTAGACTGCAGCTGGAAACTCTTAATTTCAGCTGCATCAAAATTATTTTTATTGGTGAGATCCCAAATACTTATCCTTGCCTCTACGGTATTAATCAGCGCAATTTATTCATCCTCATAAAAGCCCTTCAAAATTATTTTTACGCGCAACCCTTCTTTTCGGACATTTTTTTGCTTCTGACCGTCAAAATAAATAAATTTGATTACTTTGGGCGCCCAAAAAAGGCTCGAACAGCTGCAGATACCATCCACAAATTCAGAGTTCGACGTTCGGGTTCGATGTATAGAATGTGATGTTAGAAGTCAAAACTAAATTTGCGTGGTTTTACAGCGTTACTTATTGTGAACTTTTAATTTCGGTAAAAACGCATTATTAAAATTTATAATTAAACCCCTAAATAAACTATTTTAATAATTAACAATAACAACCAAATTTTTTATTATTACCCCAAACACCAATGGTTATTTTATTTTTTGGCATTTTGGGGTGACCTAGAGAATATAAAGGGATGGCAAGTTGTACCTCATATTTAGCGCCAAAACATATTTAAATTTTTAATTTTATTTATGAAGAATGTGAATTAAATTTGAACTATAATATAAAAATGCATCAAAAAACATTCATCACAATCAAAAAATTTCAGTTGAACATAAATTTACTTTAACAATCATATTTGATATTACAATGCCGAATTAAAATCAGCTAAATTGCTCTATAATTTAACTAAAAACTTATTTAATCACCAAATTTTCTTTGCGCTTTATAAGTGAACTATCTGGGGAATTTGAACTTGAGAATTACAAGTGATCTCATGTTTTTAGTCAGATGGTAGATTCAATTCAATGCAAGTAGTGTATTAGACAATTTGACACCAGCGAGTGCAATAGCGCAACCAGTAGAGAGAAACGGCATTCCAATTGTTAATATAAATTCTTTTGGATTTCAGAGCCCAACTGGTGGTGGCTCTTGATTCAGAAAAACTACTTGGCAGATTAAAAAAGAATGATGTATATTTTCATATTTAAATAAAGTGTACACACTTTATATTTACGAATTCCATACTTAACGCTGAAACATTGCTGAAAATATTACAGAACAATTTTCCCTGAGTGTTTTAGGATGCCACAAACAATGTATGAAACGATTTGAATCGCGTTCGTTTTCAGACTTGCATTTCTTTGTTTCAATTTTGAGAAACTCTCATGTCTCATATCTGTTTGTTTTTTATGCACTCAGCTAGTGTGTTGGAGCCGCCTGGATAGGATGATTTAGATAGCACCCATCGATCAGGAAATAGGTCCCAGTGAGAAAAACTTGTTTGTTTTCAAGTACATCATTCTTAAACTAGGTGTTTATGTTTTTAAACAGAATTTCCAAATTTAATCAAAATCGGAAGACTATTTCTTATGGCTGCCATACGACCGATCAGTAGGAATACAGGTTTTCAATTTTATCGTTCTTAAACTCGCAGATTGTTTATTTTATATGCTTTCAAAGAGATTCGGTAAATTTTGTCCAAATTGAAAAATTTTCAATTTTAATGTTAGCGTTCTTAATCTCTGATATTTAAAAAATTAGCATTTGAAAGGGTATAAAAACATCGGCACAGATGAAGTTAGCTTAGCCTTATAGTTTAAGATAACTACAAACAACAAAAACCAATTGTTTGACTTAAAAGTCATCAGCATTTGGCTGGTAGGTAACAAGGGTATCCCTGGCAACATTTATGTTTTTTTTTGAGCTCTAAAACTGTTTTCCTGTCGTTTTCTTTTTCTTCTGTGCAACTTTATCTCTTTCATGTCTTTGGGCAATGCTTTTGCTCAACCCCTCCCATCTACTCTCTTAAGCAGTCTGCACTGATTTATTTGCCATGTTTTTCTACCTTTCAAATGCACAAAAGCAAACACAAAATGCCAAAAGAAATGTAAATAATTGCATAAATCTCGGCCTTAAGAAATGCATAGAACAATGCAATTATTTTCTACTTTTTCTATGCATTGACTTGTGAGCTACTAAGTTGAGAAATTAATTGCATATTTTCGGGCTGGCGGGCAGGCTGCGAAACTTTTTAATTAGTTACACAAACAAAAACAACAGAGCCAGCCGAGTGCAGTCAACCGGCTGCCTGATGTTGTTTGGCCACTAGCAAAATTTAATAAATAAATTTGCCAATAAGCCCAAAAATGCGCAGTTGGTGAGAAGCTGCACCAGGCCTCTGTTTCATGGCCGGAAAAGTAGTTTAAAATATGCATTAAGCGTTGAAAAGTATGCAGCATGAGCAGTGAGATGGCGAGAGAGAGAGGGACAACACTGCCAGCCCTGTTAGTGGCCAAAAATTATGGCCATAATTTTTCACAGAGAAAGAGCGAAAGGATGTGAAAGGAAAGGCAAAGTAAGGAGAAAGAGAGAAAGCTGCCTAACTGAGCTCCAAAGCAACGCCGATTATCTTATAAGCAAAAATCTAAAAAAAAAAGAACGCAAACTTTTCCCTTGCATCTTCTTTATACACTAAGAAGAAGTGAGGACATTATAAATCTGTCATGATTATTGTAATATAATGCAACAAGCTAGCGGCTGTGATTTATTAACTATTTAACAACAAACTGAAATGTAACTAGAAATATGAAAACTTGGCAAAATAAATACTCAACCAAATGTGAAATGGATTGCTTTAACAGCTTTAAAAGTAGCTTTGCAAAATCATTTGCATTTCAGGGAACCGGTTTTATACAAAGCAGAAAACCGGTTTAAAACCGTTCCCCTGAGCCGCGATTTACCTCGGGTTCTTTGTGTCCTTTTACCCGGACAATTAAGAATCTTCTTAATGTTTGACTTCATAAACCTGAACAAAGCCGGACCCCCTCGTTTGGATCTCAAATTTACTTGGGAGACTTTTATAGGAACTTTTATAAAACCGATTTGATTCAAAAGCTTACATTTAAACCAATTTGGTTGGATTATGTTACTTTTTGTGGACTTTATGGGACCAAATATCTCTCTAGCCTGATTTGCTGTGGTAAAACACACAGTCGATTTGAGTTTATCGACCAAAAATATATAAGGCACAATAGCTAACTTCTCTGTTGCTAAAACTTGAAAGCCAGTGTAATTATCAGGGGTGCAAGCCGATCAAAAATAAAGACTTTTCGTTGCATGCTTTTTGGGACTTATTGAACCGCGATTATGGTTCGGTTTGCTCTTTATTCATTTAATATACTAAAGAAATATATTTTTGATACAAGTAGTTAAGTTATTCATTACACAGGCTTAGCAGCTTTTTTAACAGAGAATATAGCAATCGCTCTTTATGTAATTTTTATGCAATTCTTCAAATTTCAAAAGACTCTATTTAATTGGTCTGATGTTAGGAAAAATCTCCTCTAATATAGCATATTTTAAGTTTATTGTGTGGCTGGCACTGCTAACACGACAGGGTTTTTATATCAGGGGAAATTCACCTGTTGTGGACACGCTCCGGTTGTGGACACCACAGTCTATTTTTTGACAGGTAACAGAAACTGAGTAAACTACAATTTTGGCAGTACACATAATCTGAGCCAATACCGAAGTGTAAACACGCATTTGGTTTCTTGCTGTGAGCAAATAAAAAAAATCGTGAAATTTTTGCAATTCAATTTTTTTCGATTTCCACATTGCGTTAAATCGAAGAAAAACATTAAAAAGACGTGAGTATTATACTTTGTTAGTCAGTGCATTAAGTGTACTTTGTGATGTGATATCAAGTTTCAGTGAAATGTTTATGTTGTTTAAATTTGCTGAACAAAATAAAAATGGCTACCATTTCCAAGAATGGACACACTTTTGCACCGGTTGTGGACACCCTCGTTTTTTGTGTTTAAAGCGTGTGTTTGGCCATAAAACTATCAAATATCGTTGTTAATGTTCAGTGTAACATATTTAAACAGCATTTTTGTGAATTTTGTGCACTTTTAGCCATGTCAACACCAAAAAATCGTCCGATTAAAAAAATCAATTTAAATGGTCTGGTCGATGCCATTAAGCAATGCCTCATCGATAAGAAGGCCGTCAAAGCTAGAGCCTAGGAATATGGGCTTCGTCGAACCACTTTGATCCGGTATTTGGAGAAAGTCAGAGCCAATTTTGCAGATATTTCGTCCGTTGTTGATTTGGTATTGTTGGCTGTGTTAGGTGCTACTCGACTTGGCACTGTCGCCAAAAACAATCAATTTCGGTTTTCGTAAGCCCGGTATATTCCGTATGACCCTGATGCTTTCTCCGAAGCTAACTTCATTGAGGCTGACGAACGAAATCCAGTAGAAGTCGCCACAGAAGCTGATCTTGATGATTGGGCGAGAAGAAGAGGTGTTAACCTCCCCCAAACCATCCACTTCACGAGCGTCTTCGGCTAGCCTTATCATTGTTGGATGAAATTTTGCCGGTGCAAGGAACTTCTCCGAAAAAGCCATCGAATCGCGGTCGCAAGCCAATGCAAACCGCTGTGCTAACTTCTCCGGAAAGCGTCGAGGTTTTGAGCGAGAAGGCAAAAAAATCAGCTGAGCGAGCAGCCAAGCGTGATTCTGTGTCGTAGAAGAAGGCGTCTTCGTCATCGAATTTTGTTTGGAGCTCTTGCCAAAAAAACTGACCGCTGCAAATTCGATCCAATGCGATGTTTGCGATTGTCCTGCGCATTTGAAGTGCGCTGGCATTTTGTCACTGAAGGCCATTATTTTTTTTTTTTTGCCACTGAAGGCCATTATTTTTTGTGTTTTTTGCCACTGAAAGCTTCTTAAAATTCATGGCCATTTAACTTCATATTTTTCCAGTTCTAGCGATTTTACAAGGGTGTCCACAACCGGGTACAATAAAAATTTTGGCCAAAAATCATCACTTCATATACATGGCTGCAAATTTTTTTCCATTTGTCTAAATCAATAGGTAGAGGAAAGTTAGCTAGAGTGTCTAGCTTTACAATGATGTTCAAATCACCGCATAATGTTGACTTGGAAAAAAGTTATTAGTGAAAAACGCAACTATGTCCACAACCGGAGACTCTCCCCTACCATTTATACTACACCATTTCAAAATTTTTTATTCTCGACGCTATCACCCTTTATGAGTTCAAAAGTGTCTCACAGTGTAATAAATACTTTTAGTCGCTATCTGCACATGATCCTTTATATTTTGCAATTATTGAGTATGTACTTACTAATCCTACAAGTATACAGACATTAATAATTGCATTAGTCAATAATCCTTTTATTCGGCCATTATTTTCTTCAAAGGCTAACAACATATACAGACGAATTGTGGCTTGGCGGTTTCACAAAACGTTTGCGATAAAAACGAGCATTCCACCAATTACACTTGGCACTATCCCCACATCCACAATCTCCCTGGAGCACCTCATCTACAGCCTGTCAAAAGAATTCTCGTTATTCCCCCACTCAAAGAGCATAAAATGAGTAGAAACGACCGTATACACAAGCCAACAAGTATGCAACACTTTTGGCCCAGCATTTGTATTTCGTTTCCTTTCCAACAGCCTGTCTGTTGGTCTGTCTTTAGCTCTTTCTCTCGGCCAGGGTCTGTCTGTTTGAGTGCTGTCTACGCCGGTCTGACATGTTTTAAGCATAAGTGCAACGCATTTAGCTGTCAGAGATGCATTTGGTGGTACAGTAGCAGTGGCAAGTGGTGTAGAAACTGGGTCTTGGCTGACTGCCTTTAAAGTCCCACTCAACGCACACCATGTAAATAAAGTGGACCAAATGCGGAAAATGGCAAACTTAAAATGAAGAAATTATGAAATGTGCATTTAAGCGAAACATTTGGAGGAGGAAGTGCTTGGCCATATGTGCCCAGAATGGAGCATTAATAACAATGTTGGCGTCCATTAAACGGCTCAGGCTTCCGTCGCTGACGCTGCCTGCCCATAGTTGGATGTGACTCAGCTGGCCATAAAATTAATGCAGAAAATTTAAGCATATATATTTTTATTTTTCATACAAAAAAGGGGAGTGAAAATATTTTCAATATAAATTGCGGCTTAATGGGAGTGGCAATGATGCAAATTTTTACGATATTGACAGTGGCAGTTGCTTATCAGCTCAGCTGCTTTAATTGTTGAACTTATTTCTCTTATTTTTTTGTGGTTGACATTTATTAAAAAAATTTCGATTATAGATGGGATTAAAGGCATTTTCTGTAATGCGCTTCAGTAATATTGCAAATGGACTACCAAATGTGCAAATAAGGGTAGATTAGCTGTTGTAAAGATTATGACAATTATATAAATCGAAACCGACTACCAAATAATCATTTCGAAAATACAATTGATATCGATAAACGAATTTGCAATATATGTACCAGTGGGGGTCAATAGTAAAAGTTGTGATGGGAACTCATGAGGAGATGTTAGTACACAGAGAAAACTAAATTGACTACACGTCGCGTGTAGAAACGGAACACATTTCGGCCTGGTAAATTGCGCTCGCTGAGTATAGAATGCAGGACGCTACAAGTGGCGTGCAAAAATACTATATGCAACGTGTACAAATGCAAAATATAATCCCCCCATGTAGACAAGTTAAATGCTGCGTGGGCAAAGGCAAAGTCTACACGGCATTGGAAAATCAGCTTTTTTCCTCTTCTGCTCTGAAATGATGCTAAAGAAAACCAGAAGTGGAGATTTTTTTTGTACCTTATACAAATAATTATATGTGCATCAAATTATTTTAATATTTAAAAAAAAAATACGATATTCGCTATCGTAATTTTTGGTACGCCGTTATATTTGTAGTTAAATTCTATGGAATAAATACATAAAATAGTAACTTTTTCTGATTTAATGTGAAAAGAAACTAAAATTATAAATTGTCTTTATAGTACATAAATTAAAATGTGCATTTTGAGTTTTGCCCTCGTTAATATTACACTATGCAACAATTTTTTGATCCCGGCTTCTAAATAGTTGAATCGCTAAATTTTCAATTTTAGTGTTTTGAAAAAAGTTAGGTCTACTATTTCCATAGGCCATTTTCTCTGATTTTAGTCAACCGATATGTATAAACTGAAACAAAAACTAAAAATAATAAAATTATTTCTTAAAAAAACGGCAGTTGTTTAAAATCCAATCAAAAATGACGAAGTTATGGCACTTCAAAGTTGGATTTTTGAAAATTTTTGATAATATATAATTTTTTGCTGCCTTTCATTAAGTTTTTTTCAATCTTACCATAAAAATTGCTCAGGTCTCAGATATTGACAGGATTGCGTAATCTCTTACGAATATTTTTCGCCCTTGGTCATCGAAATCGGATGAAAATACTTCCGCATTTGCAGCAATTGGTGAAATAACCCAAATTTTATTTTTTATGAAAATGCAAAAGTTTTGCATTGGTCGCACTAAATATGCAATTTTTAGAGCGAAGCTCTTTAACGGACGGTCGAATGCGGGGCAAATCCAGATAACGATGGTCTTTGCGACTTTGGTTCCGCTTTTTACTTTGCAAAGTCAACAGCTTTGATTTTTGCAAGACAGCAATAGCAATGGTGGATTAGCGGTGACTAAAACAGTGACCAAAACAGTGACTAAAACAGTGACCAAACAGTGACTAAAACAGTAACTAAAACAGTGACAAAAACTGTGACAAAACAGTGACTAAAACAGTGACTAAAATTACTTTTACCCAGAGATTAAAACCGTAACCGCTAAAAACACTTTAAAATTTGAAACCGGTTGTTTCCTATAACCGTAACCGTATAACCTTTATTTACAAAACCGGTTATCAGTACCGTAACCGAAACAAATATATGGGTTAATTTCGGTTTTCCTCTACTAGCACATGGAACATATTATATATGAATTTATTCAGTAAAGTTGGATGCTTATTTGTTATGCGCCGTGCTGTTGGTAAGGGCTAAACAGTCATATAGTAGATACTCAGACGCTAGAGATTTGGCGGGTTGTTTTATCCGAAAATGTTGTGCAACAACTTTCGGATACATTTTGTGTGGGGCTGGAGGTATAAGCAGTGTTCTTTATTTGAGAACAGACTTTGACCACTGAGACATATAACGACAACCCCAAACGCACGGAAGATTAGAATTAGACATTTAACCAGAGGTAATAATCCAGCTCCATGGACCAGAGGCGGAAATATTTGAAAAATAAATGTTTTTATTTAATGGAAGTGTGTTGCTAATTTTTTGTAGCAAAGAAACATTAGCTTCGTGAGTAATTTCGGACGGGCGTTTTTTAATTCCCTATCACAAGTACCATGCTAATGGCCATTGCCAGTTTTGGCTTTTGCGTGCTCATGGTGGAATTAATAAGGTGAAGCTCAATATAGGCAACATTATTTCGATTAAATTATCTTGGGAATAAGCATCAATTCAATTTTGACAGAAATTTGCAGTGCAGTATACGCGTGTATGATCACGCTATCAAGTGCAAAAAAAATGTGAAAATTAAACAAGGTTGTGGGGAAAAAAATCAACAATATTTCCAGATCTTTTTGAGTTATCAAAAGTTGTGTTAGCAGAACCGCACACGCAAGTAAGTGTTGATTGTTTGTTTTCAGGAGTAAAGTTTATAATGACATCTCGCTTGGACAATCAAACTCTAAATGCTATTATGATATCTAAGTGTAACTACAATCTCGATTAAGATGTAATTTCTTAGACTAACCATTTGTTACATGAAGGTACATAACGTATTTAGTTAATGAATGCATGATGAATGAATAACAAGTGAAGAAGTTTATTATATTTTAGTTAAAACTTATAATGTTAATCTTAAAAATAGGCGAAAATAATGGTGAAAAGTTGAACTAAGTACATTTCCGAATAAATGATCGATACAAGATTTCAAAGTAATATTTTATACTAAACGAAGCCGAAACAGAATAAGGCTAACAACCGTACTAATAAATATCAGTAATAATAACGCGATCGACCAAAACAGTAACCGTAACCCAAACCGT
This sequence comes from Lordiphosa stackelbergi, assembly GCA_018904235.1. NCBI lineage: Eukaryota > Metazoa > Arthropoda > Insecta > Diptera > Drosophilidae > Lordiphosa > Lordiphosa stackelbergi. The sequence goes on along the minus strand of JAEIFU010000114.1, from coordinate 41,630 downwards.
TATTCGTTTCGGTTTTAATCTCTGCTTCTACCACAACTTTTGTCAACGCCAAAATCAAAGAAGGCGTATTTGTGGGTTCGCAAATCATTAACTATAATGAGCGACATAGAACTCGGCATTATCACCAGACGAGGCAAAAGCATGGGAATCATTTTGCGCAGTAGTGTCTAGTTTTCTCGGAAACAAAAGAAGTGAGAAATTGTTGATGATTTATTGGAAAACTACAAAAAAATTGATATAATCTCAGTCTGTTTTTCATCGAGTTTTCATATTTACCAATTTTATTTCTTTTTATTTTTTAAAGGTGTAAATATGTCCTTAAAAATTCACTTTTTGCACTCCCATTTGGATTTTTTCCCGGACAACCTAGGCGACGAAAGCGACGAGCATGGCGAACGCTTCCATCAGCAAATGCAGCAGATGGAGTTTCGCTACCAAGGCAAGTGGGATCCGGCAATGATGGGAGACTGTTGATGGTTCTTGTTGCAAGGAGCGGTCTACATCATTTGAGTACTTTTATCTAATCTTGAACTGCAATTAAAACTCCTAATGCTCAACGTTTATTCTTATTTGTGACTAAGATGTGATTTTTATACTGAAAAACTAGCAAAAACTCGGTATTTTGGTTACATTTCAATGTCAAAGAGTAATTTTTTAAATGGTAGTATCTGAAATTCCTCTCTGATGTGACTTTGATTTGTTTAGATACTCCTATGCGATTTATTAACCAAAAAGCGCAGAGTTACGGGTCGGAGAGCATGCAAAACAACAATTAATAATACTCTCAAGAAGAGGTATGTTTATTTAATTGTGAATATAGCGTTTATATTTTATCCGATTTTGATGACCAAGGGCAAAAAATGTTTGTAAGAGATTACCCAATCCTGTCAATATCTGAGACCTGAGCAACTTTTATGGTAAGATTGAAAAAAACTTAATGAAAGGCAGCAAAAAATTGAAAAATCATCAAAAAATTTTCAAATCCCAGTGCCATAACTTTGTCAACTGTCGTTTTTTTAAGAAATAATTTTATGATCTTTAATTTTTGTTACAGAGACCAGAGAAAATGGCATTTTAGTAGACCTACCTTTTTTCAAAACACTAAAATTAAAAATTTAGCGATATCTCAAAAACCGTTCTACTTTTGACATATCTGAGAGCAGATTTGAATTCAGCCTGAAATTTTACATAAGAATCAATTGCTAAAAGTACCGGATACAAAAACTTTTGAAATTTTGTGACATAGTGTTATTAACGTTAATGTTTTAGTAGTTAGTTAATGTTTAGTAGTTTCCATATATCATTATCAATTGACGATTTAAAATGGCTAGCTGTCTTAAACCGCCTTCCATTTTTGAAAGCTTTATCAGAAAGGATTCCCCAGAGACTCTCAATGTGATTCAGGTCCGAACTTAAACCTGGCAAGTTTAATACAGGTAATTTCCAGAACAATTGACCAATTACACCAACAAGTACATCCAGCATTTACATTTGCTTCGTTCCTTCGTCTCCCATTCGAGTATGAGCCAGATATGGAATATTCCTCTCATCCAAAAGTCCTGATTGGTGCTATGGACAAAGAATGTCCCAATTGTTATGCGCTTAAACTCAAAAATGAGTCGCACATCGGCACGGATCCAGCATGAATTTAATTGCATGCTTTCAAATGACTTCGTTCGGACCAACAGAAATAATGCACAATACAGCGGCAAATGGTCAGCAATTAAACATTCAAAATTAAAGGCCAAGAGTACCATAAAGTACGCTCATTACTGTCAATGCCAAACGAACAAGTACGTCAACCCACAGAAAAAAATTTATGAGTAAACTTGTTCGTACATTTTGCATAACTGTGTGGAAGGTAACACAGATTCGCATTCAACAGAGTGAGACTAACAAAGAGACGAATCATTTGAATTCTGCAACAGCAAAGATCCTCCCTTGTAGGTGTGGTAATTCCAAAAAATGTTGTCTCTGACCTAGATCAATGTATGTACAGACTATTCCCCAATTGTTCAATTCATTCAACCAATTAGGTTAGTGTATACCCAAGTCATTTCACACTTCAGTTTAACTTAATTTACTATTATTTTTTTTGCAAAAAATAATAACAATCTCCCTCCCGTTCATAATTATGTGCCATTTGGCACATATGGCATTGGCAACCCATACACATTTGCCCACCAAAGAGCCCGAAACATAATTATAAAATGCATTGAACATTTATTGCCAGTCATAAATCAAAAAGTTATCCCACCGCCACCGCCGTTGTAGATAATCACCAGGGGACTGCGCGACACTTTTTACAACTTATTGGACTAATCAGGGAACATGAAGGTGCTGGCTCGCTGGTCGACAAAAAGGGGAGTGTATGTGTGTGTGGCCAGGATCATAAAGTAGCCACGAGACACGCGACTTGCCCTAAAACCGTTTGCATCTGCCCAGGCGAACGACTGAAATTGGATGCATAATCAACCCCGTTTTGGGCTGAAACAGCAGCCGGGGCTACGGAACAACAACTATGCCTGACAGTTGACAGCTTAGCGCCTCGCGACAATTTTTTTTTTTTGGAACAAGCACAATGTTTCATGGCGGAAATTGCAGGCCTCAGTGCTGTTGCAATTTTGCAATTGAGACTTGATGCTGAGGCCGGATGGTTAGAAGGGGGTAGAGCAATGTACGATGGATATGTGGAGGCAGCTTAGGTGCGATTAGAAATGGGTGGAGAGCGTTTGGCCTAGGCGGTAATTTATGGTTTTGCAAGAGGCAAGTGGTCGCTGTTGGTCGGCAGGATGCTTGTCAATGTGACCGTTTGCATAAATTGGAAATGTTTTTGTTTGGATTGACTCTGCTAGAGCAAAAAGTGGGGGCTTGGGAAAGCATCAATTTGGAGGTCCAACAGCTGCAGTTAAATGGGAAATTATGCGCAAAAATTTGGGTTAAATGCACGCTAAAGCGAAAGATGCTGCTCTCAGTTTATTTGCTGAACTGGAAAAGGCCTGGAGGGCTGAAATAGTACAAGAACTTATTGGTGTTTTGTATTGATAGGCTTTGGGTCAATGTATAAAGACTAATATCAATTTCAAGAAATGCATGAATACATAGAATGGAAACAAAAATTCCGGTGCGGTTGAAACATTGGCAAGCGACTGTAACCCGAAGGATTACTAACTCTGAAAAAATTATAATCTAAAACTGCTCAAAAATTTAAAATTTATGGACATAAGACCGAAAATTTCAGCCCAGGAATATTTCACTTAATTTTAGAACTCAATTACCTAATATATTTTCTATGTATAAAAATATCGTTTGAAATGCAAAAAAAAAAAAAAACAAAAAAAATAACACACGTTGTTTATGGAATATATAAAACATTTACTTTTTATGCTTGCAGGCATATAAGGTTTATTTTTAGTTTTTGCCAGATTGGAAATAACAACATATCTCCCACAGTATTATAGATACACTAGCTAATACCCGCGGCTTCTAGTTTCCAAGTCCAAGTTTCCAAAAAAAAGTCAATATTATATTTATGGAATTTTCATTTTTATTAACATTAAATTATGTTGAATTCGATCGAATGGTAAACAAAAAACGGATGAAAACTAAAATACTTTCATACAACAGTTTGTAAATTAAAACAAAGATTTTATGCAGTTATTGTTGAAATTTCCTAAAGATGTTTTGAAATGCGTTCGAACCTACCCGGAAGAAAAACAAAATAGTTTCATACAACAGTTTTCCACCCATTGGAAAAAAAAAAAGAATTTTTATATACCTTGGAGCTATATTGACTGCCAGTTTGATATGCTTATATAGTCATCCGATTTAAATCAAACTTGACAAAAATTGTGTGGAAGTATATAAATTATTAAAATTTTTTTCAGACCTATCTTTTGTATGGCAGCTATACTATATAGTTTGTCCGATTTGATAAATCTCGGTGAAATTATGTGAAATCATAGAGAACTTATAAATACGGGGTTGGAGCGATAGCATTGAAAACAAAAAAGTTTTTTCTACTAAGACTTTTTTCAGACCTATCTTTTGTATGGCAGCTATATTTTGGGTTTTCCGATTTTATTAAATCTCGGTGAAGTTATGTGAAATCATAGAAAATTTATAAATACGGGGGGTTGGGAGCGATAGCATTGAAAAAAAAAAGTTTTTCTCACTAAAACTACTTTTTTCAACCGATCGTTCCCTATGGCGGCTATATGCTATAGTCATCCGATCCGGCCGGTTCCGACAAATGTGCAGCGTATTTATACCAAAAGACTTCGTGCAAAGTTTGGTTGAGATAGCTTTAAAACTGACGGAGGAGATAAGCATAAAGAAACAGACGGACGGACAGACGGACAGACGGACATGGCTATATCAACTCAGCTCGTCATGCTGATCAGAATATATACTTTTTATGTGGTCACGGAGATGTTTCCTTCTGTGCGTTACAAACATCCAAAAAAAAAAAATAAAATATTAAAAACTTATAAACAATATACATATAAAAAAAATACCATAAAATATATTATTTATCGATTTATTTCTTCATCTTCCCTAAATATACCTCTCCAAGGAGTTCCTTATTTAACATAAAAAGTTAAAATTTAAATAATAAACAAAATTTTTTTAACCATTTCCACCAAGAATAATTGAGGGTGGTTTGGTACCAAAAAAGTTTAAACTAAGTGTCGTACAACAGTTTTCCTGCTATTTTACAACATTACCTAAAATTTTATTCTCAATATTTATCATTTATACCTCCATATCATTTCATATATTCAACATTTTTTTTTTCTTACCATTTACACTTTATTTACAATATTTCACTTAATTTATTTATTTATTAATTCATCTCTATAAAATTAATAAAAAAAAAAATAAATAATAAAGTAAAATAATTTTACAAACAATTTTGACAGTATAATAAGACTGAGTTAAAACTAATTTACATAAATCAATTTTTAAACTTAATTTTTACAAATATATATATATATATATATATATATTTATATTTTTTTAAAAATTGTAATTATATATTATTATTATTTTTAAAGTGTTCCATTAAACTATTAATAAATTTATGTGTGCTTGAAATTGTTTTTTCAAAGGATTGGGTAAGTTGTTCCAGAGCTGAATAGCATGTAATAAAATTGCTTCTTAGAGCTCTCCAGATTACATCTTATGGATACCAAGTTATTCGTTCGTCTTGACGACGCAAAGTTCAACAAATCAAATAAATATGACGGTTCCTTAGTATATATTATTTTGTGTAGTAGTTTCAATACCTTGCAGTAAATCCAATTGTTGAAATTAGTATTAAGTAAGTTGTTTGTGTGGATTGTGACATGGTCAGTTTGACTAAGATTATATACATATCTAGAAATGTTATTAATTGCTACTTTTAATTTATTCTGACTACTCATATCACTGCTGGCAAATATCTCTATTCCGTATGTCAGTGTGGGAATTAGGAAAGCTTTCACGATCAGATACCTAAATTTAGTAGGCAGAAGTGTTTTTGTAAGTTTAGCTGCCTCAGCAGACCATACATTTTCCAGTGGCTTTATTAATTTGATCAGTCCATGTTAAAGTGCTATTAAAAGTCAGTCCCAAATTTTCGGCTTTTTTCAACATATTTAATGGTCTGATTATCTATAGTAAGTTTTTGCAAATTTTCTGTTATTCTCTTTCGTTTATAGATGATCAGACATTTTGATTTTTTCGGGTTTATAGCCAGTCCATTCTTATTTGCCCAGTCAGAAACACGTAACAGATCAGAATTACATATATCAATACATTCACAAAGTTTACTTAACGGTCGACTAACATGCATTTGGACGTCATCTGCATACATATGAACATCACTAATTAATAAAGATTTGGGAAGGTCATTTGCATAAACAGAAAATAGTAGTGGCCCTAACACTGATCCCTGTGGAACTCCTAGTGATGAAACAAGTTCTGATTCAAGTCCATTCGCTACTACGGCTTGTTTTCTGTCGCTTAAATAAGATTGTATTAACTTGAGTGCAGTCTCAGAAAAATTATTTAAGTATCTAAGTTTAGTTAATAGTATTTCGTGGTTTACCGTGTCAAATGCCTTACTATAGTCGAGAAGGGTTAGAAAAGTCACATTGCTGTCATCCAGTTTTTCTCGAATATCCTCAACTACTTTTAATAGCGCTGTGGTGCAACTTCTATGCTTACGAAAACCAGATTGCCTATTGTCAAGTAACTTATTTTCCTCAAGAAAACTGTAATTTGTTTGGTCATCAACTTCTCAAACACTTTTTGAAAGAAATGGCAGTATAGATATTGGCCTGAAATCATTTGAAGTCTTTGGTATTGGGATTATTTTCGCTATTTTCCAGTTGTCTGGGAATGTAGATATTGTGAGCGCTGTATTTATTATGTGAGTAATATGATCTAAAATTTTGGGTAGTAGGATTGAAAGAAATTTCGGATCCAGTCTATCTAGTCCTGTTGCATTTGACTTAATATTAAGGATAGACTCTAGGACATCACATTGGTTCCCTTTTACAAAGTTAAAATAATTATCACGGTTAATTATGGGTAAGTTCAGGTACGGATTAGATGAAACTTCCGGTATATTTAGTTGCACAAACTTCCTATTAAGGGTTATTAACGTTAATATCTTCTGTGATCAGAGGGTGTTTTTTCTTATCCCAATATTCCTATTATTTTTCCATGTCTGACTAGTGGATATTGCACTATTTAGCTTATTTGCGTAATATGTACATTTTGTTCAGATCAGGTTATTAACTATGCGTCTGGAGTTTGAAAATTGAGTATATAATTGTTCAGTTTTTGTACCTCTTCCATTTTATATATGTCTTATTTCGTTTTAGTATTGCATCTTGTATGCGCTTATTAAACCACGGCTTATCCTTGGGTCTTATTATCTTATTTCTAACAGGTACGAACTTATTATATAAATAGTTTATATTCATGTTTAGACAGTTAAGTTGTTCATCCACTGATGGCGTCAAGTAAATGCTGCTCCAGTCACATAGTTCAAATTCATGATTTAATCTTGCATAGTCAATGTCTCTAAAGTTTCTATAACTAATCACTTGGTCATGTTTTTCAATTAATATGTCAAAATGTAAAATATATTAAGTCATGCTTTGAGAAATTCGGTACTGAGACTTGGTCATATAATAAAATTTTATCCCGCGTTGCTTACAAAAAACACATCCAGCAGAGTGTCAATAGTGAGTGGGAATGCTCGAATTTACTAGATGTAATCCTAAGGCTTGTATTTCGTTGTACAGTGGTTGCTCTTGAGCATATTGCTGTTTAAGTCGCCCGTTAGTATTACGTCTGTATAAAGTCAAAGTCAGAGCAGAAAGTTCATTAATAACTTCTGGAAGTCAACATTTCTGTGAGGTCGGTATAAGCACACGTAACATTTTGTCATTGTTAATAATATTCAAGAGTTCAAGGTATATATTTTCAATTTATTTATTTGTTGCTTTCTTTATTCTCTACTCTACATTGATTTATTTAATTAAATTGCTTTGCCCCTCCCCCTCCATTGCATTTATTTTTATAAAGATATTTCATTGCTTTTTTTTCTTTTCCCCATCGAGGGAGCTAATATATATGAGACATTTTTTAAATGATCTTTTTTTCCCTTTTTGCAGTGTTGTTTTGCTCTTTTTTGGCATAAACTCTAGTTTTTAAGTTATTGACCCCCAAAGATTAATTTGCAAATTTGCTGCAATTTCACAAAAAACACGTGGCACACAAACAGCTGACTTCAACCGCCCCCCAAAAAAACCAGTGTTGCCACTAAATTTGAATACAGTTTTATACACTTGAAAAGTGTATTATAATTTTGCCCAGAAGTTTGCAACGCATAGAAGGAATCATCTCCGACCACATAAATATATATAGTCTTGATCAGCATGACGAACTGAGTCGATTAAGCTTTGTCCGTCCGTCTGTCCGTCTGTCCGTCTGTCCGTCCTCCAAATCTGTCCGTCTGTCTGTTTCTACGCGAACTAGTCCCTCAGTTTTGGAGCTATCGAGCTGAAACTTTGCACAGAGTCTTCTTTTTACTGCACACTGCTAATATGTCGGAACCGACCGGATCGGATGACTACTTCTTGTAGCTGCCATACAAATGTTCGTTCGAAAAATAGGTTTTAGTGAGAAAAACTTATTTGTTCTCAATATTACTGCTCTCAAACACGGTCATGGGTAAAATGTAATGTTTTTAAGATGATCTGCGAAGTTTGGTCGAAGTCGCTAACCGTTGAGACAAGCAATTTCAAGTGTATCAAAACTTCGGTACAGACGAAGTTAGCTTTGCCTTTCTCGTTTTTAAGCTAATATGAGTATGGAAATATTAAAAAACCAGTTAATATTTGAAATCTGAAAAAAAAAATTTTGGGGTTTATGCCAAAAAAAAGCGAAAAAAAACACTGTGCTGTGTAGACTTTACAAAATTTAAATGTCCCGTACTGCATACTTTTGTATGTGTCGCTTTGAAAATGAGTTTGGACAACCTTGCCCTTGCCTTTTTGAATTTTCCAGAAAATTGGTATGCATTTATCGTTAAATTTTCATATAGATCTTTGAAAATGAGTTTGAACCTGACCGAATGAAAAAACAAAAGAGTTTTATACAATAGTTTTCCACGCATTTTCTGACATTCGGCGTAGATTTTTCAAAATTTTGAAATCTATTTTTTCAATTTTTTCTATGTGTAACATTGAAAATGAGTTTGTAGCTAATTGCTGGCAACTAAACTTTCGTTCAAACAACCTTGACCACCCTCTTTCGGCCCAAGAAGGGGAAGTTTAATTTTCCGAAAAATTTTTATATAGATCTTTGAGAAAGATCCGATCTAAGGACTCAATTTCAGCATAGAATAAAACTTCTGTGCAAAACTCAGCTGCCTATCTTTTATAGCACAGGCTGTGCGGCACCCGCCAGTCAGTCAGGTTAAACTCTTTTAGATCTATAGATGGTATTAGTATCTTGTATTAGTCATATTATTTTATATTAAATATATTAAAATTACTATAGTAATCAGGATTAGTTATCGGTCCGCCAAATTGGTATTGAATTTGTAAAGATCGGATGAACAATAGCCAAATTATAAGAAAAATAAAGTTATCAACGCAGAAGCAAAATTCGTATTAATTCGCAGGTACAGAGTATTTTCCAGTCGGGCTTGAACGACTTTTTTACTTAATTTATATTTTCAGTAATATATAGTGGGATGACACTTTTAGTTTTTAGGGACAATTTCAGTCACAATTTTTCGTCTATGGCGAAAAGTCGTTGGTCTAAACGAGTCAGAGTTTGCATTAATCTTTCGCACAATCTTTTTGAAGAGCCAGAGATTATACACAATTGTTCCTAAAAATTGAAAGTGTCTCTCCAGCCTTAGTTAAGGAAAATAGTATATTTTTAAGGCGAAGGAGGGCCGATACGGGGCACACTCAAAGCTTTTGTGATTTTGGCGTTTGCTTCTAATGTCGGATTTTGCTACAAGCTTGCCAAGCGGTCATAGCTGTCATGAGGTACCTTCTGCCAGCTTATTGAAATCAGGTTAAGACTGCTGAAGATTGAATTGGTATTCATGAAATAGCGTTCCAGTCTCCTTTGTGGTGCAAAGCGTGTCTTGTTTTAGAAAAGTTATGGACAAAATCATAACTTAATGACCTAGAGCCTGCTAAAAAGCTCTACGATTGATAATCAAAAAGGTCACTAAAACACTCACATTGCGAAGGATTCCTTAAAAATACTTTATATAAAACAAGATTTTTTTAAGGTAAAAATTAAAATTTTTTAATCAATTATCGCCTGAAAATCACATTTTCAGTAGTAAAACCCATTTTACTAAAATATAAAGGAATATTTTTTCTGAATTCTCTACAACGATAAATCGATGCACGGCTTTTTATAAAATTGAGTTTTCGATTATGAACAATTTATTAATTTTACAGAAGTTGATAAACCGAAGAAAACCGTTTCGTTTTGTGGTTTTCGGGTCGGTTCAGCATGTTTAACAGAAATTGGTTTGTTTTGTGGTTCGGCTTACGAGCATGAATACGCTAGGAATAGTTCGCTACGGTTTGTTTCTGTTTGGTGCAGAGCAGACTATTTTCGGGAATTTAAGTGTAATGACATTTGATAAAACTGCAATCCTTCGAATTGTGAGGATCTTATTTTAACTACGGGACAATATTCTCTATTTTCGGTCGTGCTTCTTTACTGTAACTCATCTCCAACCAATAAAATTTATTCCTTCGTTTGTAAGCAGCACGGAGCTGAGGCTCTTGCTAAACTGTGACCACACTCTGTGATTGATAATGTCACTGTTTTTTCTGAACATGACTTTACTAAAAATGATGTTAAAAAATATTTCTATAAATTAAATTCTAAACAAATTCTCCCTTACTTTGTCTTTGCCATTGTCATTATGTACGCAAAGATTTGAAACTACATTACCATTCCTCCACCACACATTTGTGCCTATATCGCAGAGAATAATTCCCATATCTTAAGCTGGTAATGATTGCGGCATGTTCAGTTTGTCGCACTTGTCGCCATTTGCCGGCTCACTTATCTTAACGACCGGCCAACTTAACAAGTCTTATTATGCATCTTGAATCAACCCCGGGGAGTGCTAGCTGCTGTTCGGCTTACCCCCTGGTTGCCAGTGGCAACCCCGCTTTGTCGTAGGTATAAATTATCAAAACACCCATGAAACTGCAGTTTGCAGCAGCGGCACAGAGGGGTTTGGGGTTGGTTTTCGGGGTTTTGCTCTGGTGATTGCTTCAACTTTGCTATTTTCTTTAGTGTCAAGTGGCTGCCGCGGCGGCGGCTGCTGCTGTTGCCTCCAGGGAGCAATCAATCGTCGCGTATTCGCTGCTCGCTTCATTAGTTTTTCCACTGCCAAAAGAGAGTCAGAGAGAAAAGAATGCTTTTCGCACCAGCTGCTTACTTGCAATCTTTCTGCGACTTTTAATGGAATTGAATTAAAAATTCTTGCTGACTTCTCACACACAAACACACACAGCTCATTCTACTCTACAAATTCATTCACTTGCCACAGGCATTTTCCATCATTTGTAAATTGAAATGCTTCGGCTGTAAATTTTTGCTTTGAGCCACGCAGCAACAAAAAAAAAAAAAAAAAACCAACCAGTTTGGAAACGAAATTTATTTTGCCCTAGGCCATTTGTAGTTGTCTGGACGATCTAATGAAACACTATGGGCCGGGGGACCTCAAGTGAAGCATACTTTTTGGCGCATTCAAGTGGCCTGTGAAGTGTCAAGTGCAGTGCTTTTCATATTGAAATTGAGGGTCGTCGACGCGTTGACTGGGTATGGGGGATGAAGGAGCAGAGTAAATGGATTGTAAATACTTGGCAGATGTAAACGGGGGGTGAATGGACAACGAATCAGCTGTTTATGTGAAGGTAAAATTGAAATTACCTCAAAGTAATTTCCTAATTTCTGAATTTGATAGTTGGACAATTTACTCACCTCAATATAACCTTGAACACTGTCGCACTGCTGCAGCACCAAAATCGCAGGATTACCCCTCACTTCGTCTGGCGAACAGGGCGATAGAAATCCACTGTCCGCATCACTGTGTGTAGAGAGTGGTCGCGGTTTCTTAATCTTATACTGTACATGTCGACTAGGAACAGGACCCGGATTAAACAACACATAATTCGACTCGATGGGCACGGTATGCGAACGTTGATCTTTTCTCTGCTTCTGTAGTAATTGCTGTAGATGGAGCATATGATCAGTGCTGACCAGTTCCGAAAGAGCACGCTGATCCGTAGACGATTTGTTATTTGCACATTTTTTACTTCCCCCAAAGGGGGAGAGATTGAGAAAAGTCAATTTTTTCTTAGCCGGATGCGAAGAACTGGCACTCGAACTGGCAGATGTGGTCGACGTAGAGGACTCCACCAGAGCAGTGGAAGTAGTTTCGGTGTCCTTAGACTCTTGACTGTTCGACATGCTGGGGGTATTTTCGAAATTATTGAAAAGTTTTTCCAAATTTTGCTGCTCCAGCTTGGCATTGACCAATTGCTCGTTGGTATAGGGATTGGGTATGCCTATGTCCATTTCAAAGTCACCGGGATCAATGACAAAATAATTGTGATGCTCGTACGGGGCTTCAGTCTCCACCTCAGGCAGAGCTGAGGTCTCTATGATGATGGTCTCTTCCAAATCCTCCAGTTCCTCATTGTCATAGATCACTTCCGGCACCGACTCCTCTTCATCTTCGCAAACCAAATGCTGACGAGAACTGAACAGGGGATCTCTGAGGCCATGAGAAGAGACAGTACTAGGATAACGCATGGCTTTCTCATTGATAAAATCCACAGGATCGAACAGACAATAGTTATCCATGTGAGAGGTGGCCACCTTACGTTGACGCACTGGCAAGTTCTTCAGTTTGTCCGTATAATCGGCAGAGTCCTCATTATTGTTGGCCAACTCCGGTGCGGGCGGTGGAGGTGAAACCTCTGGGGGGACCTGCACCTCGTGATGTGATCTCTCTCCTGTGGGTAGACTTTTTTGAGAGCCACGATGTAGGGTGGCCAGCAGACCCCTAGCTATACAATTCTTAAGCTCACTTACGCGTCCCTTATAAGGACTTGACTGGGCACTGCTGACTGTAAGCTCCTCCAAGCCCAATTGTTTGCTCAGCTCTTTCCTTTCCTTTTTACTCAAAACCACTTTACCACGACTGGGCGTATTGGGTGCCGAGTGCAGTAGACGCGATTCTCTTGAGGGTATTTGAGATAGTGGCGGTGGTGTGGGTGGCGGTGGCTCTCTATAGGGTGGTGGTCTACCCACTATACTTGTGGCATAGCTAACAGGCAACTCATTAGTCTCTTGCTCCTCCTCCATTTGGCTAAACTCCAATTCCATGTAGTTGGCATAGGCCAAGGGAAGTTGTTGTTGTTGTTGGAGCTTCTTTTTGGTGTTTTGCTTGGGTCTGGCACCCAAGTGTGTCTTCTCCTCATTGGCATTGCGATCGGATTTCATTGCTGACTGACTGGAGGACATCATTCAAGCATTTTTTCTCACTTTCTAATTTAATTTAATGGTTTCATAAATCTTCATCTTTATGGAGCAAAAAAAAAATAAACACACCGGCGTTAATGGGTTTTCCTCGGAAAAAAAGGGTCACTCTCTCTCTCTTTCTCTCGCTCTGTGTACATTTGTTTTGTAATTGGATTTTTGAGCTGATGCATGTCAAAGTTAAATTAAAACTGACCCTTAAAAACAAACATTTTTTCACTGTCGACGTTCTGTTGGGTCGTGGTTTTGTCTGGTTTTGAAGTGTTGTAACAAAAAAAAAGGGCAACTCAAGCGCTTTATAATTTGTCTAGCAAAGCAATTAACAGCAGAGGAAACTGCAATGCTTCCAGAACCTTGATTTCAGCTGGAAATGTAAGAGAATTCATTGTTCACAGCACACAAAGGTGTTGTGGAAACATGGGTAACATTTTTGAAAGTGATAAACCAAATGGAATTCATGAATATTGCTTTAAAGCTGTGAAGGTTACAAACCAGTAAAGAAAGGGTTTTATTTATATATGTGCATAAGTTTAAAACACATTTTTCCCCAGCTACCTAAAAACTGCAATAGTTCGAAACAGCTGACCCGGCGTGACTACCATTAAAAATGCTTGACTTTATAGCCAAGCCAAACTTCTTACAATCAATTGGCTTAAAATCTTCGAACAAGAGAAAGGACCTACAGTTAAACGCCGAATCCGAACGGCAAAGTTTTGAAAAGCTTTTAGATGGCTAGTTACTTTACAGCTGGCGCCAATAGCTAATGAAGGTGACCAGTTGTGTAAAAAATTTTAAAGAAGAATCTCTTTATTATATTTTCCGAGATGGGATAGAACCCATGCCTCCTGTAAAAAACGCAAAAAATATTTTGGGGGGGGGTGTTTTCGATTTTAATCTTAAAGCTAAAACTCAAATAAGAAAATTTTTATTTAATCTGATATTTCACATGAATAAAAACAATTTCTTATTTGTAATAAGAAGCCTTTTCAAACGTATTCAGATTTCAAAGATGTACAAAATTGTTTCTATTCATGTGAAATATCGTACCAAACTAAAAATGTATCTCATTTGAGTATAGGCGGCTTTAACATTAAAATTTCATTATGCTGAAGCCCTAAATTTTTTAATGCCCAAAAATTTTCATTTCGGCCAACAAACCAGAAATTGACGAAATGTAGGCTCGGTGAGCAAAAGATTTAATAACTTTAGTTCTTGTTTCTCGATTTTCTAGATTTAAAATGCATACTTAAGTTAAATGAATATACTATTTTAATATAAATAGAATAAAAAAAATGAATATTAAATGTTTGAGATTTTAATATTCGGAATAAATTAAAGAAAGTCCCCCAATTGCCTCAACTTTTGAAATTAAGCTCGAAACTTTTTTTCTGATTTTTAATACAACTAACATATCCTACAAAAATGTTCGTAGGCTTTCGAGCAAGGGATTCCGGTTCCTCCGGCTTATTCTGTCCATACCATGATTTAGTAGGTGGGAACCCCCCGTCTGGTTTAATAGATAATTTATATGATTATCGGAAAACACCCATCGGGGCCCCAGAGAGAGTGTGAACTAACCCTATTCAATCCACCATAAGCTACTTTAACATATTAATAAAATTTTGAACAATTTTTCAAAAAACGTTGTCTAAACAATGTATCAGGTCTTAGGTTATCCAGTTCAATCGTTTGTTTAGTTCTAAGTTAAATAGTTCTTCATTTAATATATTTTTTTTTAATTAAGGTATTGGTCATGGCTTCAGTTAACCGTGAAGTATGTTTATTTTACAATCAATTTGACGAATACATTTAATTAACAAAACAAGCAAAAAATGTAAATGATTTTAAAAGCAAAAATTTATTTATTGAAAAATTGGTAGAAAAAAAATGTGTTATTTGGCCCAACCCAACCACAGGCAAAAGCTATGCGCAATGCTCAGCTACGCAAACGAAATCAAATAAAATGTTAGACATACATGAAGTATGCTAGTTTTGTGCTTTCTATGTTTTCTTCCAAACGGAATATAACGATATAAATTCATAGCTCACAAAAAACGGAAAAGAAAAAAAGATGGAGAGGCAAAAAATGCAAAGAAATGCTATTCAAATATGTGTCGAAGTGCACAATAGAGTTTTACACTTGATTACCCGCCGCAGACAAAAAGATATGCGAAACAGTTGCAAGCGAAATGACGCATAAGTGTAAGGGTAAATCAATTGTAAATTGAGATTTTTTGATGGAAAAAATTCTACTTTGAGCTAGGTAAGGAGGTAAAGAGAAATACTTGCGAAATCAAATACTCCATGTCAATAGTGTGTCTTGAAAAAGAAGAAGCTAAATGGTTTTATTGGTTGACAGAATTGACACCAGCGCAATGAGTACATTCGTATAATGGTTTGAAATACCTCAAGAGAGTCACGCCTTTTATGAACAAACTAATATGCTTATATTTCGTACACTTTTCGTAGCTTTAACTTAAAGCATTTATAAGATACAAAAACTATGCTACCCAACAATGACAAAACAAAAAATTTGAGTAGACCGAAATGAAATGGAAAAAGTTTTATTGCGAAGCAAATTGAAAACGCGCCTGACCAGGCCTGCCATGAAAAGGACAACCAACAAGTTGCATAATTGTTGGCGCATGATAAAAATTAAATGCCAAATGGGCTCAACTCCCTCCAGTTTACAGTGGGGCCAGAAAGCAAATTTTTTGACCAAAACTTTGCTGAAAGCTAACAATTTTGACGATGTGAAATATAGAGAGTTTAATATGGCTAAAATAGCGACCTATTTCTTCAATATAAGATTGATTTTTAATATTAACATTTTCAGGTAGGAACATATTAATAAATTAAAGTCAGTCTCCTTTTATAAAAAACTTCGTACCAGTCAACAGTCAATAAATTTTGTGATACCGTTTAGCTAAGTTGAATGTATGCATTTAAGTTAACGTTATACAATAAATCCACAAAATTTATTATCATTAGGATAATTCAGATATTAGGATAATATATTTTAAAAAAAATTGCATCACGACAAGACATTTGCGTTGATGAAACTACGTATTTTGCTGCATAGGTTACACTTGGGTTGTTTCTCTTCAGTGCAGAACCTTGTGATGTATGAAATTGTTTGTTTTATTATCAGGCGCTAAAACAAATAAAGCGGATGGTTTGCCGACGCATGAAGATAGATGGGAATAGATGTATAAATAGACGGGTAAATAGGAAGTGTCTAATAAATGGCGAAATTTGCAAAATGGCAGCGTTAAATGTGCGTCCGTGTGTTTCAGTTGGTCGTTTCACAGCTCTGACCACGACTTTGTAGTCATCATTTGGCATGTGCTCCAACGCAGTCTCGAACAGCCTAACCAATGCATGATATTCATGAAGTAGTTGCTGCAGATCATGGGGAATTACTCTTTTCATTTTTATGGGAGTACATTTGTAAGAATTTATGCTGTGCATCTTCAAATAGGTTGCAATGATTTGATGGTGATTTCGGCCTTGAATCTTAAATGCCGGATCCGTGTTTTTGGATAATGTCTGTCCCAAGTGAAGTCATTTAAGGCCCTCTTCTGGTCATTTACATGTTTTTTAAAAATTCGTGGAAAGAAATCGGGAGGAGATTTTGTAATTCTGTTTTTTTGTATTTGGTTGTAAAATTCCTTATAAAAAAATACAAAATTAAAAATTTGTGAATGCGAAGGCTGTTCAAAAAGTTCTCGGGATCCAAAGTAGGCTCTTCCAAAAAAATTATGTGTCGATGGTGCCCACGTTTCCGGGAGTTAGAATTATCAGAAAGCAAAACGGAAGATGGAAAGTCGGTTAGTATGAATGTCTTTATCGTCCGTAGCAGAATTGTGAAAATAGAATTGAGTTTGAAAAATAGGCGGTCTTCTAAAAACGAAAAATCGGTTTTTGACCATTTTTTTGTTTGCAGTCAAGTGTAAAAAAATAATAGTATTCTCAAAAATTGAGTTAATTTCGCGCCCATAAAGCCCTACATCATTAAAATCGGTTTGGTAGAACTTGAAAAACGTGGGCACCATTTTGAAAAACGTGGTTTCGAGAAAAACGCGTTCAAAGTTTGAAAGTAATTTGAAAACTTCTTGTATTTGTGAACAAAAAAGGCTATATCTTCTAAAGTATTTCGAATTTTGAAAAATCCTTTTGGGATAATATTTTTAAATATCTAAGCTTAAAAATAAAACAATAAAAAAAATTTGAAAAAAAAAATTTCTAGACCAGAAGGAGGCCTTAAATACAGCCATTGTATTTTTGAGTATTCTCTAGAAACGGTCGGGATTCTGGTGCATCCCCTCGAAGAAATGAATGGAATTTCTCAAGTGGGGGAAGTCAATTCTGACAATTTTATTGCCATTAAGGCAACACTGTCCGGCGTTTCTCCAGCAATCTCACAATGAAAAGATGTGAACCAATGAACGAAAGGATGCGAGCTGTAATTTATTGTGCAATCGTATAAAAACGCAGCTCGATTCAATACAACACTTCAAGCATTTCTGTTTGGTAAATTTCGAGAATTTTTTGACCGATTGGCCTATTTACCCATCGACAATTGGCAACTATTAAATCTTAATGGATTATCTTTTTGAGAGTTTTTAATTGCTATTCCACTATTCGGGGCGGAAGCAAGCCCAACATATCAAAGATCTTAGCCGTTCTGGAGATATAAGTGGTGCAACACACTCGACTTTGTATTGTACTATATATAGATACCTGAATCGTCTCAGTCAAACTTGTCACTCTGGGCTGAAAGAACCAGCTGAAATAAGGCGCTTTGGAGCAAAAACTTCAACTTTTCCCTTTTGAAACGAATTGTCGAATTCGATTGTGGTAAAGTAGCTTTGTATAGAATGGACTATAAAAATCGGTTGAATCAGTCAGTGGAATTCGTCGAAATAAAAGTACGCATAACTGAAAGTTTTGATACCGAATGCATTCAAAGGCTGATTAAAAAAAATTTGTTTTTAAGTAAAACATTTTACATTATCGTGAATAAACTTAGCCAAAAACCCATTGCCATGTTACTGGTAAATTTCTAAGAATGCCCTAAGGCCCCCCACACAGATCGCTGAGCTGAGCAGAGCTAGCGGAGCTTACGAATTTTACATACAAAATGCTCCGCTCAGCTAAGCTGTTGGTGTGCGGGCCCGCTATGTGCTCTGTGCGTTTGATTTTCCAAAGCTGATATGCTACTCTCCGCTCTGCTATCTCTGTGCGACGGGCCTTAAGGCGGAGCATTTGGTACGAAAAATTCGTAAGCTCCGCTGTCTGTGTGCGAGGGGCCTCAAGGTGTTTAAGTATTTAAAACAAAGCTAAATGTTTGCAAAGATAGATTTCGATTTAGATTTATTTGACGAAAATTCCTGGTGCTACAAGTATGTAAAGGGTGATTTTTTCGCTATTATCTTTTTGGCAACTTTGGTTTAAACAGCTCACACTCGTTTCGTGTTTTGTTTCACTGTCAAACATCTTCAGTTTGGTCTATAATTTAGTCATGAATCGTCTTACAAATGAACAACTCATGCAATTTATTGAATCGCGCGCTTCTTCCATTTTATGGTCAGTTTAATCGACTTACTGAAGCGGCTATTCGGGCTATTGAGACTAAATTTCGCACCAAATTTACATTGTTGGACATTAAACCACCAACACGCTTACGTAGAAAACGATCTGAAGAAAACATCGCAGCTGTATCGACCATCAATTATCGATTCGTCGCCGTTCGCAGCAATTAGGCCTCTGTTACTCAACAACGTGGAAAATTTTGCGGAAGGATTTAGGTGTGAAGCCTTTCAAAATACAGCTGGTGCAAGAATTGAAGCCGAACGACCTACCGCAACGTAGAATTTTTGGTGAATGGGTTCTTGGAAAGTTGGCCGAAGATCCACTTTTTTATCGAAAAATTGTGTTCAGCGACGAAGCTCATTTTTGGCTCAATGGGTACGTAAATAAGCAGAATTGTCGATTTTGGAGTGAATATTAGCCAGAAGCATTGCAAGAGCTACCAATGCATCCAGAAAAAGTCACAGTTTGGTGCGGTTTATGGGCTGGTGGCTACATTGGATCGTACTTCTTTAAAGATGATGCGAATCGTAACGTAACTGTGAATGGTGAGCGCTACCGTGAGATGATATCAAACTTTTTTTTGCCCAAAATGCAAGAGCTTGACTTGCATGACATGTGGTTTCAACAAGACGGTGCCACATGCCACACAGCACGAGCAACAATGGACTTATTGAGAGGCGAGTTCGGTGAACATTTTATTTCACGTTCGGGACCGGTCAATTGGCCGCCTAGATCGTGCGATTTAACGCCTTTAGACTATTTTTTTTTCGGGCTATGTTAAAGCTCATGTCTATACAGACAAGCCCGCTTCAATTGACGCATTGGAAGACAACATTGAAGCATTTATTCGTGAGATACCGGCCGAAATGTGGGAAAGAGTATGCCAAAATTGGACTAAGCGGATGGACCATTTGAGGCGCAGTCACGGTCAACATTTGCATGAAATAATCTTCAAACATTAAATTATATGGACCGTACTATCGATTCAAATAAGGATTTCATGCATTTTTCTGAATTTTATGTGTGGTTATGTTAAAGCTCATGTCTATACAGACAAGCCCGCTTCAATTGACGTATTGGAAGACAACATTGAAGCTTTTATTCGTGAGATGCATTTTTCGACGTGTTTATTGTGTGTTTATTTGAAAAAACTTTCCAATAGCTCTTGAAAAATCACCCTTTATACACTTATCAATTATTGCTCCAGTCACAAAAGCCAGCTGTTTGATCTTTAATTAACTTATCCTACTTAAATCTATTAGTTGATAATACAAAAGCGTTGTTTTTAACACCTTTTAAAAAATTGATAATTTTTATCAAAATTTCGTGTTTCAGGCCCAATGTGCAACTGTTTCAGGTAGTCTTCAAGTTACTTCATTAAATTGCCGCCTTGCCTTTTTGGAAAGTTTTTGCAATTAAAATGTTAATTTATAATTGAATTGCAGGCAATAAGTAGAGTAAGTAAGTAAGTAAGTAAGTAGGCATACTGAATCCAGCTAATTAGACACAGGGCCAATGCACTGCACCGCCAGCACTCTCGGTTTCTATGCCAACTTCCCAGAAGAAGCAAAAAAACGCACAAAAAGCATAAAGTGTGGCAAAGCAAACGCAAAAGCAACACTTAAAGTTCAACACTTCTTATTTTAGTTCTGCTTTTGCATCTACTTCTTCTTCTTCTATCCCAGCAGGCAAAGTTGACAAAATACTTGTCAAGATTTGTGCATTGAGTTCGTCCTTTCTCCCACTTGTTGTTGTTGTTGATGTTGTTGTAATTGCTGTGCCCTGAAGTTTGAAAGCCGCATGCTTGCTGCGGTCTCTGGCAGTTCGTGCAGAAAAATCACAGCTCACCCACCCCCTCTGGCCATGAAGCCGCAAACTTTACGAGTTGATGGCTGAAATAAAGTGGGGCATGCATTGCGGCGCTTTTAGTTTGCCCCTCACCGTCAACCACTCTAACTGCTGCCACTTCATGACATCATTTTATTTGCACTCAATCTTCAGTCCCGCGCAAAAACTTCATCCAACAAGTTGGTTAGAAATGCTTTTGGTTTTGCCCATTTGCCCAACTGTGTTCCTCAAACAGAAAGAAAGAGACACGCCTTCATTCTTTTCAAAGGTCTGGTCCTCTATTTGAAGTGAAGTTGAAATGACTGGGACGAAATGTAGATACGCTTTAGATGGAACAAGATGTAAGCAGCATTTTATACATATCTAAATTTGGCCGTTATTGTTCAGAAACAACATGCAATTTTCTAGCTTTATTTACTTAAAAAAATTAACTGTTTTTGGTTTGTATATTGTATATTGATCCTAAACTGAATTTAGGTATATATAAAACAGTAACCATACTTTCGGCAAGAGTATAACAAAAAGGCCAAGCCTGTTTGTTGCTTGCATTGTTAGGGCCCAAAACGGGAGAGGCTAAAAAAAATCCACTATGTTCGTATGCGTATGACAGTTTCAACCACTTCTAAAGACTTTTAAGTTATGGGGCAAGTTGGCCCAGAAGGCGTCAAAACTTTGCCACGTCCAAAAAAAAAATCCCGCAAAAATCTATGTGCAATTCAATTAAAGCGCAATTTGCAAGCAGTCATCGTATTTTTGTTAGTTAACGAGCGTAGAGGGAAGCCAGTCGTTCTCCCTTCCCAGCTAACCCCCAACCAACTTCAATTTAATAAGACTCATCAGTGCAAACGGAAATCGCTTGAGGAAATTGTATGTTTTAAGCAAAAGCATACATAATAAACTCATATAAAAGATTGTTGCATACTTTGGGGAGCAGACCAAATGGGAGGGTAAGCTGCTTGAAGAAGAGGGGGTAGTGGTGGCACATAAATACCCATATTTGCAATTCGCAGAAGTGGAAGTAGAAATGAGAAAAAAGACAGCCTGGCCCCAGGCGGACAACGGCGAAGACTCCAGCGACAGCGACGACGACAACGAATGTTATTAAAAAAGAAAGCAAAGCAAAAGCGGTGTAAAACCAGCAGCAGGCCTCACTCTTTCCACTTCTTTTTTCTAGAGTCATAAAATTTATTAAATGCCTAAAAGTATGACAGCCACGTTATAGACAATTTATGGTGGGGGTAGAAAAATAAAAAGTTCGTTAAAAAAATGTAGAAACTAGAAAAGAAGATGAGAATATTAGGCCAGGAAGAAGCTGACGATGCGCTATGAAAACGCAATACGAAATTAAGGTAATTATTCAAAAGGAAAAATCTTATGGAAAAATGTAAATATTTATCAAGTCAAAAATTAAATATTCATAAAAGTTGGATAAATGGTAAAGGGAATTTTAAATACCCTACCGGAAGTCCAGGAGAAGATTGTTTTAACATTAAGTGGGAGGTTTTTAATTCGCTTCTAGCTGGGTATCAAATAATAAAGTGTAACACTCTTTTAAAGATTTAATTTCATGAAGGCATGTGTTTGAGATAACTATATGCTTAAGCCACTGAGAGAAAAATCAAGAATTTACGTACTTAAATCAAGAGTTTTCAGCTTCAAAACTTAAACGGACCAGAAAAATCTTGATTTAAGTACGGAATTTCCTGATCCAAGAGCGTTTTTGAAAATTTCTAAATTCTTGATCTCAAGAACGTTTTGGATACGCACCATTTTAAATTTTTTTAAGAACTTTTTTTAAGGGCTCAAAATAAGCATGATCTAGACTTAGTTATGTTTGCTAAGAGCGATTTGTACTTAAAGAAAGAGCTCGATTTTACATCAAGAACGAAATGATCCTAAATTAAAACTTTTTTTCTTGAATCAAGAATTTTTCTCTATTTTTGAATTTTTAACGATCAATTTCGAATTTAAGAACCATTCGTACTCAAAGTAAGAATTTTCAGGAGCAAATCGTTCGTACCAAGCTCTACACAGAAATAGGAAAAAATCAAGTGTGGGATGAAAACTAGAAAAATTAAAAACCAATCACACAGTGTCATATTGTTTTTATTTAACAGATACCCTCGGGTTTTGTATTTCAAGCAATTGAATCAATTTCATTACGACTTGCTTTTAATCTTTAGCTTATCTTTATTAAATTCCTAAAACTAAAATTTTTTGATAATATAACTTCTTCCTGGGTTAAGACGCACGATATTCTAGGAGAATACCAAGCTGGATTCAGAGAGGGCTACTATTTTTTTCTCTCCCACCTGAAAGAAGGAATGTCGCTTGTCTGTAGACTCAAAAAGAAGATCTACTTAAAGCTAAGTAATGCTGGAGTATAGACCAATTTATTGCTATAGTAGAAAGCCTTTATAGAGGTTTCGAAAATATTATCGATATTTTTGCCCAAAATGAAGAATGTCATTATCGAATATTTTCGGAGGCGATATATCGGATATCGAATATTTTTTGGTAATATTTTTCGGGGATATTTTGTTTTGTCCTTTGGTCACCCTGTTACGAATAACTCTTTATTGTGATTGGTCATGTAAAGCAAATATTTAAAAGTTATTTTATTATATTTAAGTTGATGCACAGAAAACGCAGTGCAATAAAAAACAAGATCAGTAAAAACTCACAAAAAGAGCAATATTACCTAAATCAACAAATTACCATATGTCGTATATTTAGATACACTTTTGCAGACATGACAAAAATCGATCAGAGTTTAGAATATCGATTTTAAGCAGAATTCATAAGTTTCTTCTATACTTGTTTCGTTGTATTATGGCCCATTCTCCGATGGTCGAAACTAAAATCTTTTTTGTTAATATCTGACTTATTCCCAAACGATGATGGTAGCCCGGCATGATAGAGTCGTTGGGGCCAGTATATAGGCACAGGTCACTAATATTTGGTAGAGATACCAATGAAACAGCTGTATGACCAACTAGCCTCCTTTGTGGTGTGTTGTGTTTCTGCTTTTTGATCTTATCTTTTATTAATTTAACAATAAACATTGTATATTTTTTACGCAGTCAGATTGTATCTATTACGCGTCAACGCCTTAACAATAGACCTGTTTATGTTAAGATCCGGCCTTTTATTGAAAATATGAAAATAGCGATAATATGATGTTTTTGACACCAAACTATTTACATCGAAATGATACTTTTTCAATATCGCCAAAAATATCGATATAGATATTTTTGTAAGCCTAAATAAAACCACAGTATGGGATGGAAACCCGAATGGTTCAAAACGAACGAGGCGTAGCAGGGAGGTTGTTGAGTCCACTACTATTTGCATTGTATGTGGATGATATTGTTGCGAATCTTCCCGAGGAGTAGAATTTGGATCTCAACGCATCAAGGTCCTCATGAATGCCGACGACAATGTGCTTTTTGGCGGAAAGCCCACAGGTGATGGAAGAAATGATTGATGCTCTCAGTAGGTACTGTCAGACGTGGAGTCTTCGTATAAATATCGAAAAGTCGAAAATATTGATAGTGAAGGATGGAAGAGGACGAAGAGCCAGAGCTGATGAATGGACACCGGATGGGGTATTGCTAGAAACAGTAAATGAGTACAAATACCTAGGCGTGCTACTGATATCCAATATGTCATTGAAGAAACATTTGGCACAGAAATTGACAGACGCCAAAGTCGCTATTAATAGCACCTGAAAACATCTGCTTGGGAAGAAGAAAGTCAACAACAGCACCAAATATAAACTGTTTCTAGCAACATCCAGGGCAATTATGTGTTATGCCGCCCCAGTCTGGGGATTTTGTCGATTCGAGGATGTAGAGCGATTGCTTCGTTTCTACATTAAAAAGATCTTTTATCTGCCTGTAAACACACCGAGCTACGCATTATACATTGAAACGGGACTACCTACACTGTTCCAATACATCCTTCAGCTGCACTTTAAATACATAGGCAAAGCTATGCAGATGGACTATTCACGGCTCCCAAAAATCATAGTTGAACAACTTTTGATAGACCGATCACAGTTCTTCCATGAATGGGATAGTATGGCTGGAGACCTCAACGTAAGTACATGTACAAATAACAGCAGAACGTGGGATGCGTGGCAAATGGAACTGTTACAGAAGATTGACGATGAAGAAAAAAATGAGTTCGAGCGGCAGGCAAGGCAGAGTGATACACGATGCACATATAAGCGCCTAGAGTACAAATTAGGAGAAAGAAACTATTTTGGGGATGATGTAGATACATATGCAATATCGTTTCTTTTTCGTGCAAGAGCTGAAGTGCTCTGACTAAATTATATGCCACACAGAACGACGGAAAGCCGATGCACCTTATGCAACATGGATGAAAGAGAAGATGTTGCACATTTCATAGCGCGATGTCCAATACTAGGTGAGCTCCGTTTACTGCACTTCGACAAATGGACTCTAGAGAGAAGAGAAATGCTTGACCTAATGAACGGTTCCAATTGGACCTCTCTAACCTCATATCTGAGGGAGGCCACAAAATATAGGCAGGAGTTTTTAGTGGATTTCTAAACAGGAGTGTCAATTTTATTTGTAGAGAATTTTATAATGTTTAATGTCAATTAATGAATATTTTGTAACCTCAACCTATGTATTATAATGTTTATTTTTGAATTACTGTTAATGTTAATCAATGAAGTTATTTCCCTGTGAGTGGTTCTCTTACGCACTATTACCGGTGAACGATTTGATATCTCGGGACGACCGGGCAAGTCAAGTGTAGTAACTGGAAATGGAGTATTGTGGATCCCTTAAGGGAAGTATGGGCTAAAGGCCTCAATTGCCATGCTCCATAGGATACCGGCATTTATTTATAATAAAGTCACTATGTGCATTTTTGTTTGTTAACACAAATTATAAATATTTATGAATAAATCAAACTACTACTACGACGACTACTAATTTCTTCCCTTATGTAAAGTGTTCCTTATATCTTAGTTGTTTTTGATTTATGCGTGATTGCTTTTTACTATTTTTTTTCCTTCCAATTGCTATTTTGATCTTCTACTAATTATTGGGTACCCTATTTTTTCATCCCTTTCCCACCATCTTTTGTCATCGTTGTGCTTATCTGCTTCTTCAGAATTTCCATTTGCTGAATTTGTAACTGACTATACTTCTTTGCAGTGTGTTCTGTTGTCCATTTATTGGGTATTTCCTTTGCATTTGTTTTACTTTTTCAACTTTTTATCTTATAATTATATTGTATTCAAGCTCTATTTTAATCTTTTATAATTTTTTCTTCTCTTTTCTTAATCCTACTCTAGCCTGTTTAATTTTCATTATTTTGTTTTAAAGTCCTCATATGAATACAAAAACTTAAATCGAAGTAGAAACTTGACTCGGAAACAGGTTCAGTTCAGTAGTTCAGAACTGATTTAAACCACAGCACACTGGGCCGAAACCTGGCCAAAAGTCCCAATTTTTTGTTGGGGAAACTGTATAAAACTACCGTCGGAAATGATTTTGAATACATTAAGCTATTTTGTGCCAAAAATTGGAACCATTTCATTAAATAGTTTTTGCATGGCAGCCGTACAAAGTTGATTTGAATAAAAAATTAATTGTAAAAACTATGAATGCAACAGCTGCCGTAATTTTATTTCTTATTTTCGTCTTCAGACTTGACTTGACTTGAATAAAAAGAAATATAAAGATGATTCCTTCCGTAAGCGTTAATATAAAAAATGAAAATTATCTTAAACTTTGTAGGTGTTTTCACACTTGGCAACTTAACGCTGAGAGTTTCCAAAATAACCCGTCTGAATTCACTTGAAACCATTTTTATTATTATTTTTGAATATTGGACTATGGCTGTAGGTATGAGCTTTTGCAGTTTTGCTTTGGTTTAAAAAAAAAATACGAATATAAAGATTCAAATACATATTAAGGGGTAAGGGCGCTATCTAAAAAAAAAAAAAAAAATTTTTTTTTTATTATATGTAGAAACCATTTGCTTGAAGCTAAAGAACAACTATATTTTTTTTAATATAAAAATTTTTTCTGTAAGTTTAAACGATATCATCAAGATTTTGCGGGATCGAGGTCTCGTTATGTTTGCACTATTTATAGGCTAGCTAATCCTACAGCTGTTTCATTGGTTTCTCTACCCAGAAAAAAGAATGATATGATCTGGGGCTCAATATTATATTTTTTCATATCAATAAAAAGCCGATATGACAAACTTGAAATTGACCTTTTCAAAAACATCAAAGTGAATTTTCGCGCCATTTCAAAATGATATTTTTAAGATTAAATTGATATTTTATAATTTCATTATTACAAAACGAAAAAAAATTAATTACAAATGGTAATTCAATAATTCTACTAAGTATTATTTTAGCTAAGTACTAATTTTTTTTGTTTTATGGAAACAAAATAAGAACGAATTTATAATTTCTTGACCCCGCCTTGACTGGGGATCGAACTCGGGACCACCTGCACGTCACAAATTGGCATGGCATCTTTCCGCACTAAGCTATCAGGCATGCGTGTGGACACATGGCTGTGAGCCTACTTATACATTTCTTTACGTTGCTTGAAGTTTCGATTTGCAACTCTATCTGTCTCTTTCATTTTCGCATTTTCTATACATTCCTTTCCCATTGTGAGAGTTTCGAAAATAAAAAAAATATCCGTTTAATCTTTTCTAATATCGTTTGACAAATTGATATTATTTACGGTTAAAATGAAACGTTATTGTTTAGAAATGATATGAAAAAAATGATATTTGACAAAATGTCAAATTAACCAGCTCATATCAAATTGATATGGATCTTATTTTTTTTCTGTGAAAAAAAAATCCGGCATTGCGGACAGCAATAAGCTGGTGTAATGAAAAGAGCTACGGCCAAATGAGATTTCAAGCAAGAGAGCACCGGTTCGGTTCATGGTAAGGGTGTGAAACTCGGCCTGATGTTTAATCAGAATCGTTCCCGAAGTTAACAATTGTCGACTTTACTCAGAAAAAAAGGATCTCCCTAGAATGCATATTCGAGATATTTACTATATGATCCATTTTTTTAAATATACTTTTCACATTTTTTAGCTCCTTTGGATGAAGACTAAAGATCAATGAAATATTATTTTCTGATATATCCTTTTTAGGCGAAAATAAATCGACTTCGAAAATATCCAAGGATACCGAAAATATCCTGAGGATCATCAAAAACTATCCTTTTTCTCAGTGTATGAATGTAATTTCAAATCAAATTTGCAGTTTGATTCTGTTCGCAACTTTAATGAAAATATGTGAAGGAAATTTGGACAGAGAGTAATGAAAGATACCCTGAAAAATGCATAAAAAATATCATTTTATTTAAGGTATTTTCGAATCAGATTCAAAGATTTTTTTGTGTTTTATTTTGTAAGTTTGAGTACATTTTTCTAGTCATAACTTTACTAAAAATTCAACAGACCCCAAAATTTATGGCTCAACAAAACCAACTTGTTTCTTCATTAATGAAATGACCATTTACTCCCCGTCCCCAAACAAGAAAAACCTTTGCATATTTACAGACTGCTCTAATTTAAAGTTTATGCCCTAGAGAACAGTGTCTTTTTTAGCCATATGCCAAGTAATTTTCACAGTCATTGTCAACCTGGTCACAAACATATTTTTGCTCTGTTTCATAAATTACGTTTAACTAAGAGATATGGTCACGTTTCCACTGCCAAAATAGACTATTAAATTTAACACCCAAAGCCATTTGTAAGGCTTAAACAGGTGCTAGTCACCAGCTGTCTCGGCTCCGGGCATAAACATTGAACTTTTTAATTACGTAAGCGCACGTCTTACGTGTCTTTGTCGCTAAACCATTTAAATGCGTTGGAAAAATTGCGTATAATCAATTCTTGTCTAGAAACTTGAACTTTCACTTGGCAGGCAAACAATACAATACAATTTTCCACTACATCGGATTAAAATGTGATATGTTTGGGCTTGTTTACACACACACACACAGAAGAAGACAGAGTCGAGACATGTGTTTGTTTACGAACTTTTGGCAGCTTTGTTTTGGGGGGCGTCGCTTCTTTCAGCTGGAGTGAGTCTTAATTTCCGCTTCGTAAGCATTTTTTTTTCACACACAACAACGTTTGTTTATTTTGGATTTGTTTGCCTTTTTCTTTACATGATGCTTTCTCTTTTTCTTCTTTATTTTTTGCTTGAGTACTTCCGCTTACGCCGGAAGTAAGGATACGCATGCAGCATGTCAAGAGCTTGGGGACTTTAATTGTTACGAGTGGAAAATTGAATTGAATTGTACAGTCTACACCAATTGATCCAAGAACATATTGTTAAGCAGGCCAAACTTAAAGCAGATTTTTGCTTTTAGTGCACGCACACACTCACACACAGACCACACGTAGCAAAGTTTTCGCCGCTAAAATTAGGCAACACGTTTTTGTTTCCTGTCGGTAGAAGAAAACATTTTCCGCATAATAAGTAAGGCAAATATAAATATAAGAATAGGAAATAAACTCCGCCATAAATGTAATACGGAATTTGTTTGTGGGCGTTAGAATATGTGGAAAAGAATTATGCGGAAATTGTTTGAATTGATAGAAACACGACTTTTGGATACACTTGTTCAGTTACTGCACTGAGAAATTACTAGGGGGTAGTTTGGAATTTTAGGAATTTAAAAGCCAGATAAAGTAGTACCTTTTACTGCCTTTTAGAGATATTAGGTATTTAAGAATATTTATCGATTTGCCGAAGAACTTATAAAGATCGGATCGAACTATACTCAAGCTATGACTAAAACCAATTTTGTTGCCAGAGCGCAGCAGCTGCGCTGCTTTCAGCTGCTACTGCAGGTACGTAGTATATTACAGTCGGGCTTGACTGACTTTTTTACTTGTTTAAAAAAATTTTCATTAGTTTAGACTTTTGTTTTGTTCCTCATTATTGGTTCTGATCTGGCTTTCGCTCACTCCTCATATTTACCAAAAGAAAATGAGAAATACAAAATAAGTTTTGCAAACACTTTAAATACTAAAATTTGACTTTTAGTTTCTCCACTCACTTTTTCCTAAGCGTTTGAAAATTTAATTTCTTGCGATTTCGAGCAAAAATTGTTTGTTTATTTTGTAAGATTTCCGGGGTCCGAACCCTTTAGAACCGGTTCGGTTCAGGTTTTTTGATTCCGACGTATATTTTTGACTCCTAGAACTCGAACCAAACCACATTTTCAAAAAAATTAGGTTCGGTTTACAAATTTAAGTACTTTTTCCCACGACACATACAGGGAAATATTGAAATTGTTATCTGACTGCTATCATTAAAGAAGTTCTTAGAACAGATTTATAATATCACCATCGTAAATGGTTCGAATATGATTCGCGCAGAAGAACTTTTAAATGACAACTGAAGAGTAGAAAAGGAATGCAACTGTGAGGAATGTGAATCCAAAGCATTTCTTGATTTGGACGATGCTTAAGTTACCTCAACAGATTCCCTTAAAGTACAGTTCGTTCTATTTTAAAGCTGTCGGAATCACAATTACTACCCAGAGATTTTTATTACGCTTTCTTTCATATCGAGCAATTGTATTCTAACCGTAAATTCTGCAGCAAAACATTGAGCGTGTTCAGCAGCATAAATTGATGACATAAAATCTACTATTTTTGTTAGATTGTGCTGCTGAACGGGTATTATGCGCAATTATTTTCAGACCGTTCTTTGCGTGGCCCTGGATGAAGTAATTGCTAGCGTAACTCTTAATACAAGCCAGAGTTATGTTATTTGGCAGCTGTCAAAACAGAAGTCCTTCTTAATGGTAAATGTATGTTTCGTCAAAGGAAAAATATCTGGCCGTCGGATATTCGAGTTTGATGTGCACATTCTCGCCGGACTTACAACACATATAAATGACTAACAAAGTCTTTAGGAAAATTCGAGAGGGATTCCAGGAGCAGTTAGTGCTAGTGAAGACGGTCATATATTTTATTATTATAACACTGGCCAACAAAATGACCACTTTTGTGAGGTCCAGCCCTATTTGTATTAAATTCTGATCCCGTTTTATGCACTGACTCCAAAACTGGTCTCGGGTTTTCTCCATCAGCTCTTGTTTTCAAGATATCGCGGAAAAACCATTTTGCTGTTTTTTTGGCTTTTAAAAAATTATCGAGGTTACACCGAGCAACAATATCTGAATTTATGAGCTCTATTAAGGTCGCCTAAAAAAATCAATGGAACATCATCAGCAAACCCAAAAGCGCCTAAATTGGATTTTGAAGAGAAATTTTCATCAAATTATAGCAAATTTTTCAAACTTAATCGCCGTGTACCAGCCATTTGGGGTGCTTGCATTTTAATGAAAATCACTTTAGCATGCAGACGAATAGTTCTTCTGATTTCACAAATTTTGTTTCATTTAAATCTTCTTGATGGACAAAGTTACAGTCGGTTAGTCCCGAAAAAATGAGTTAAATATTATGGCAGGATAACTAGATTGATACACAAAAAGTGTATAGGAAATATTAAATGACTACTTAATCGAACATAGACCTAACATTAATTGTCATGCAAATGTACAATAACATTCAATCACTACTCGGTGCTCGGTGTAACCTCAATAATATTTAAAAAGCCAAAAAAACTGCAAAATGGGTTTTCCGCGATATCTTGAAAACAAGAGCTGATTGAGAAAAACCGAGACCAGTTTTTGGAATCAGTGCACAGAACTGGATCAGAATTTGTCATCAATAAGGCTGGACGAAAATGGCTGTTGGCCAGTGTAATTTAGTTAATTATATTTAACTTTTTGTTGTCAAAAATTCAAACCTTCCGCCAACAAAACTATTGCGATAACTTTGTGGTCTCAAAATTCTATTAAACTCTTTCACCAGCAACCAAACACTTTTTTGTTGATTGATGATTTATGTTAGATGATTGGTGTGTGCTGCTGAACACGGTCATTATTTATCTTAGTGCTTCGATCAACGTTCTTCTATTATGAGCACAGTACCAGTATTGGCTGCAGTGTTTTTAGACCCCAGATTTTAAACTTTGATAACTTCTGACCAAAAAAAGTATCAAAGCAGCGCATTGCAGACATGCTGAAGTGCCAAAAATAAATTCTTTATGAGACTTTCCAAAATTCTTCACTTTCATGAGAAGTTTATGAAAGCAATAAACAAATATAAAATATAAATTCTGTAAGTGATGGACCGCAGCAGTTTCGGTCCGGGGGTTAAAACCCGCTGTAAAGCCTAAGGTTCGGTTCGCGGACCGGTTCTAAAAAAAGTTTTGGTTCGAACCTGGGATTCCTTAAACATAAAAGAAAAGTTTCGATTTATAAATACTTATTTGTTATATCTTTAAATTCTATCTCTATAAATAAAAGAGTTCAACCTGACTGACTGACTGGTGACCGTCGCACAGCCTAAACCATAAGAGATAGGAAACTGAGCTTTTTGCAGTAGTTTTATCTTATACTTAAAATGAGTACTAAGATCGGATTTTGGAAAATTCTGTCGGGAAATGTGGAAAATTCGCGGAAAACTTTTGTATGAAACTTTTTTGTTTATCATCCGATTAAGTTCAAACTCATTTTGTAAGATCAATATGAAAATTGAACAATAACTGCATACCAAACTCCCGGAAAATTCATCCCCCTGGGTGGAAAGTGGGTGGTCAAGGTTGTAAGGGCGAAAGATTAGTTGCCAGCGATTTGCTCCAAACTCATTTTTAAAGTTGCAAAATATAGGAAAAGTGGCTTTGAAATTTTGGAAAATCTATCCATGAAGACGAAAAATTCACGGAAAACTGATGTATGAAACTTTTTTGTTTATTATCCGTTCAGATTGAAACTCATTTTCAAATATCTATATGAAAATTCAACAATAACTGTGTACCAACTTTCCGGAAAATCCCACCCGGAAAAGCGTTGGAAAAGTTTGTATGGTAAAATGTTTAATATCCGATTGACTTGAAACTTGGTTTGAGAGTAAGTGAAATAAAATGAGATGTGATTTTCCGATGTGGGAATATTTGACCCAACGGCCGGAAAATTCTTGGAAAACTCTGCATGCAAAAAACTATTTTTCACCCAAATGACTTGAAACTCGGTTTGAAGGGATAGAATACGAAATAATTTGTGATTGCATTTTCCGATGTTGGAAATACCGCGGGGAAGTGGGAGAATAGTGGGCGGGAAGTAGGAGGGATGTGGGTGAGAAGTGGTTGGGATGTGGGTGGGAAATGGGAAGGATGTGGGTGAGAAGTGGGTTGGATCTGGGCGGGAATTGGGTGATAAGTGGGTGGGAAACGGGTGGAAGTTCTGTAAGAAGTGGATGGGGAGTGGGTGGGGTGTGGGTGGGATGGGGGTGGTAAGAACGCAGCAGATAAGTCGTAACGGTGAAAAAGCAATGAAGTAAAACGTTGATTTTAAGCCTGTGTATGCATGATTCGATTTCTGGGCTCTACAGAGGAAACAAATTTATAGAATATTTTCAAATTTGGTAAATATTTGACTCTCACGATTGACTTCAAACTGATTCTGATATTGGTTTTATAATGTTTAAGGCGCAGCGAAGCGCGACGGACCTTTTGCTAGTATTCTATATTTTAATAATGTAACTTTAGTTATCAAATATATAAGCTGACATTCACAACTTTAGAGAACTGCTAAGTTTAAGCTAATAAGCATTGTCTTCTAAAAGCTGTTTACCTAGCTCAGAAAGATCAAACTTAAGTGTTGAAAAGGCCCGTTCAACTTATACTTGAGTTGGTGGAACAGAAAGTATAGTTAACGGAATTTTTTTGTTGACCTTTCCAAAATTTTTATATATTTGTCGATGTACGTTCCCTTGGACAATTGTCGAAGGAATCTATGACATCATTTACAAATTTTTTATTTGATATTTTTAATTGCTTTCGATTGCTTTTATAAACTTCGCTTCTTCGCAATCAGAAGTTGATTCCTTTAAAGGTAAATTTTGAAAACTTTCATTGAGTTTTTTTTTGTATCTTTAGAATGCTGCTTTTTAACTTTTTTTTGGTCATAAGTTGAAAGTCTCGAGTCTAAGAGCACTACAGCCAATATTGGTACTGAGCTTATAATAGAAGAACGTATATCAAACTTTTATGGTAATAAACACAGGATTTTAAAACATTTGCATCAGCATTACATTTATTTTATTATGCATTTCTTTTCTGCTCTACAGTTGTCATTTAAAAGTTGTTCTGCATATTCGTGCCTTTATCGACGGTGATTGTATAAATCTGACCTAGAGAAATGTCGTAGGAGAACTTCTAGAATGAAAGCAGTCAGATCACAAGGAATTTCTATATTTCGCTGTGCGTGCCGTGTCGAACCTAATTTTTTGAAAAAGTGGTCTTTTGTATAATTTGGGATTTTGATTAGTAAAGCCGGAAATATCAATCTATCCTGTTCATACTGAAACTCCAAAAGTCTTTTTTCAATAACATAGCGTGGAGTGGTAAATTTCTTACTCCAAAGCTAGCGCTTAAATAAATTTAATGCAGAGATTAGATCGCAGTAAAATTTGTATTTTTACATAAATTTTATAGACTTCCTTCAAAATTAGCTACATGGTACAGTGTACCCACACTCCCACTACTTCTCGCATCAGCTCAGTGCACATGTTCATTATGGCACATCATCTAATCTAATTTAAGACATATGATGGCTTGTTGTTGCCTACATTTAGGCGCAAAAGAAAGATTTCCAACTGATTTTTATTACACACACAGACACAGACTAACCAGCGCACAACGAAAACGAAAAGAGCAATAATCGAGTAAGGGCACGCACTGACGATAACAGGGGGCGTCGAAACAGTAGACTTGGGAAGACTTTACGCTAAGCCAAAAGACGACATTACTTTTTATTATCTATTATTTCGCAGCGCCTAAAATGCCACTACATTAGCTCAAAAATCCACATGACACAGAGAAAAAGAGAGACAGAGAAAGCGAGAAACCGAGGCGGAAACGTGGCCCGGCCACAAAACGTAAACATTAAAACAGGAAACGGAAGTCACGGCGTGCCAAACAGCATTTTCGTAGACATAGTAATGTCTGAGGCGGTTATGATTATTTCGGCCTGGCTTATTCCACACTCGTGCACGTTATATGTTATGGTATGTCCTATGTGTGTTGGCACATTATTTGCCTAACGTGTTTGCATACACTTCTTGTTTTTTTTTTAGCAACTAATTTTTTATGCATAAAGTGTTGCCCACGATGTCACAGCGATTTTTGCATAGCAAATCAGATTGCTAAAAAAATTTACACTATTTTTATTATTTAATTTTTTGTTGTGCCTTGGCAAAAACAAAACATTCTTTATGTTAATCCACAGTTGCTAAAGAATGTTATTTACCAGACACACACTCGCAAAAGAACGTAAAAATTACGCGAACATCCTGCGACAGCGATTCGAGCGGAGTACGTGCGCAGAAACGAAACGCGTGCTACCAAAGCCCAACAAGCACTGACAAGGACCTCGCACAGTTCTTCTTAAGCAACAGCATTCAACAGCAGCAAACCAGGGAAATTTCCTGTCACGCTCACTGGAAGTCCTGTGACTCCCCCGTTGACTGCAATTGACCTTAGCCTTCTTCGTCTGTGCCGGCTTTTGGTTCAATGCACCAGGAAACTGGGGGTGGATTTCCCCAGGTTCAAAAAATTTCCCTTCCAGCTGGAGTAGGCATTTTCGTTTGTCCTTGTGTGAGGTCTTTGTCATTGAATAGGAAATGACCGGAGGTTTAACAGGTTGATTCTGTGACGTCATGGTTGCACAGGGGAAATGTGACTAGAGGACATTTTTCTGTTGGCTGGAGGGAAATTTATGCAAAGCTAACAAATATTTACAGAAATTACACTTTTATTTTAAACTTTGTTAACTAAAATGCTGTTTTATATAATAATAATTGATTTTGGGTGAATCGGGAATTGAATATTTTGAAATTTTTGATATTTGTTTGAGAGAAAAAAGCGAATGATCTTTAAAAACTTTGGGTAACTACCAATAGATATAAATAGATAGTATATTAAAATAGTACGGATGTAGGTAACGCATAGAAGAAAGCATCTCCGACGACATAAAGCATAAATGTATATTAGGGTGTACCAAAAACAAAAATTTGTTTTGCACCGGCATTTTCCAAAAGCTTATAGAGTAAAAAAATGTTGCGATTTTTTTTCAGATTTTTCGAAAGATGTTTAGAGGTCGCACAAATCGAATTTCCCCCCAAAAATGGGGGTTTTCCGTATTGATTTCTTTTTTTTACATTTAACATGGTAAATAACCACGATTTTCTTAGTTTTAAAATCAACATTTTTAAGAAAAATGTCAAAATAAAACCAGGGTTTTGGCCTTGCATTCTTGTTAGGTACCACCATAAATTAAATTTTTATGGTAAATTTTTCATCAATTTCGTAAAAAACGCATTATAACTTCTAAAATTTCGATGGTAAATTAAATTTAAAAAAAAACAAGTGAGAAAGTCGGTCAAGCCCGACTATAATATACTCTGTACCTCTCTCTCTCCTCCTCTCTCTTTCTCTCTTCTCGGGGGTGGTTCAGATTCACTTATTTGCTCATAACTTGAGAACCGCTCGTCCGATCTTTATCATTTCTTTGGCAAATCGATACATATTCCTAATGACTAACTATCTCTAGAAGGTACAAATCATCTATCTACAAAACTGTGGGAGATATGACGTTTTTTCAACATTGTGGGGGCGGGAGGGGGCGTGGCAAAAATTGAAAATAAACTTGATCTGCCTGCAAGTATAAGAAGCATTTGTCCCATACATGTCAAACCTCTATCTCTTACCATCTCTGAGATCTGTTTGTTCATACGGACGGACAGACGGACAGACGGACAGACAGACGGACAGACAGACGGACAGACGGACATGGCTATATCGACTCGGCTGTTGATGCTGGTCAAGAATATATATACTTTATAGGGTCGGAAATGATTCCTTCTCCCTGTTACATACTTTTGCACCCGGTACAGACTATAAACTAACTATCTCTAGAAGGTACAAATCATCTATCTCAAAACTGTGAGGGGGGGGGGGGGGGGGGGAACCTCCTGGATCTGTTTGTTCTCGACAGACGGACGGACGGACGGCCCCGTTCAAATTAAATACTCTATGTACCCGGTACAGAGTATAAAAAACTGAAACTAATAAATTCAAATTTGCTCTTACCGTTCCAGAGTTACACTCTTTTGAAGTTTTGTACCAATTTCATGAAATTAATAATATTAAAAGATGTTTTCCAGTTTTGCACCGGATTTGCTTTAAACTTTGAATTATGATACTTTTTTCGAACTGTGTTTTCATATTCACCACGGATGCTTTGCTTCGGGTTTCATAGAAATTTTGTATTAGCGATTCCGTTTGAACAACATTTACCATTTGGGTATTACAAGCTACCGAAAAATTATACAATAAATCGAATGAGTATAGTTCGTCATTGCCACCAAGACTAATAATAAAATTTATTTCTTAATTTTGGTGAAGCTTGTTTTACCCTAAATGGTCAATGTTGTTCTAAGGCAATTGCTAGTACAAAATTGTCTATAAGTCGCGAACCAAGTCTTTGTTGGCAAAACTGAAAACGCAGATCTGTATATTATTAGATCTAGTTTATGGCCTATATGAATTGATTTGTGGGTAAGTCTAAGAATGGTACTCCAACTCGCGGTTTTTTTGATGTCGAGTACCATTTCTTTTGGTTATGCAATAGCCCATTATACCATCATAAAAAACGATTTTAATGAAAATCTACCGTGCGCTTTTAAAGTTATAAGTTTAAAGTTATTTTCGTTTTATATTCAAAATTAAGGTTTACCTTCTTCGGGAGGTACCATAATCGATTGCACGATTGAAGTGAATTTTGTATATTGCGTTTCCAATAACCCTGTCCACATTTGCTGAGTTTTAGAGAATTTTATCTTAAACCATTAAAATCTAAGTTAAAATTGTTGTCGTTGTGGGTTGCAAGCCGAACCGAGGCTTCATTTAAAAAACTGGGTATTAGGTTATGCATACAGAGGTCCCGTTTGTCATAATTAAAGGGTCTTATGCCGGTGTTTTTTCGCAAATGAAAAAAATATCAGGAGTATTGGACTAACTAACTAAGCAGGAAAAATAAAGAGTAAACGCGAAAAATATCATAATTCAAAGTTTAAAGCAAGTCCAATGCAAAACTGGCAAACATCTTTTAATATTATTAGTTTCATGAAATGGGTACAAAACTGTAAAAGATTATAACTCTGGAACGGTAAGAGGAAATTTGAATTCCTTAGTTTCAGTTTTTTCAAAATTTAACCATCCTTTAATCTGTGCGTTTTTTACATAGTTAATGAAAAATTAAAGAACTATTTAATTTATGGTACCTAAACAAGCAAATGCCAAGCCAAAACTCACGGCTTATGCTTATAAAAGTAAAATTTTGACATTTTTCTTTAAAATGTTTTTTAAAAAACTAAGAAAATCGTGGTTATTTACCATGTTATCCATGTTATAAGTAAAAATCAAAATCAATACGGAAAACCCCATTTTTGTGGGGAACTTCGATTTGTGTTTAGTTGTCCTGAACGTCTTTCGAAAAATCTGAAAAAAATCTCAAAAATACTTTACTCTATAAGCTTTCAGAAAATGCCGGTACACCCGTGAAAATAAAAATAATGTTTTTTTTTGGGACACCCTAATGTATATTCTTGATCAGCATGACGAGCTGAGTTGTTATAGCCATATCCGTCTTTCCATCCGTCTCTCTGTCCGTCCGACTGTCTGTTTCTATGCGATCTCCTCCGTCAGTTTTAAAGCTATCTAAACCAAACCTTGCACAATGTCGTTTGGTTCAAATACTCGTTTTTTTTCAGTATACAGCTTGATTACTCTGTCACAAACCCTTGCCTGCTGCTATCTTCTATACAGACCCAGTTATGGCCTTTTTTCCTTGACAAACTCTTGGTTATTTGATTTTTGGTTTTCATTCTTTTTTTTATTATGCGCCACATACATTCATCATGTATATCTATTCAATGCTTTAGATACTTTCCCCGTTGCGACTATAAAACAATAGAG
The DNA here is from genome assembly GCA_018904235.1 of Lordiphosa stackelbergi. Classification (NCBI taxonomy): domain Eukaryota; kingdom Metazoa; phylum Arthropoda; class Insecta; order Diptera; family Drosophilidae; genus Lordiphosa; species Lordiphosa stackelbergi. Next base: position 2,939 of record JAEIFU010000114.1, on the reverse strand, counting down.
CCGCAATTTCCATGCAAACAAAAACAAAATAGAATGTAAATGGCATAGAAATTGCTAAAACCATCTAGGGAATTTTCGGCAATAACTATAAAATGTCCCAACAGCGACGCGTCGCGTGTATGCAGTCAACCAGGACAACACAGGAAAAAGGGTCGTTCGTAAAGGATTAAAAAACGGCGACAAAAATTATTATCTCAATGGAACAATCTCAGGGACAAGCAAGGACAGCACAAACAAAAAACAAAAAAAATTAAGGACCAGCATTGATAAAAAACAAAGTGAAAATTTATGCAAAACAAAGATAGAAAAGCCGGGCAACAGAGTACCTCAGAGCGTAGGTGGAAAAAGGATTGAAATTGTTCTCCAAAGCGGCACTCAGACAGTTGAGACACTTTTTAGTGATAATATTGTTTATAACATCTTTTGAGTTACGAGACAAAGTTTGCAGACAAAGTTTGCATGGATTTTATTAGAATAATTTATTTATATAAAAGAAATCATATTAAATCTTTTAATATATTTTATTTGAAAAAAAAATGGGCAAAAAATCCTTGGAAATCATTGCATCTACACTATTTGTACCGAAACTAAGAAAATATCAGATTTTAGGTATTTTCATATAGAGCTCGAAAATGGAATGTTTTAACAATGATTTATAGATATTTTAGATGACGCATGTGAAACCAAAATGATTGTTTTTGGGAGCGGACATTGGATCCTAATTTTTGCTTCTCGCTTCCTTTACAAGAAAAAAATTTGAAAATTATAAAATAAAAAATAAGGAATGGAGAAAAAAAATTTATAAATATTAAAGGAGGCGGCCCACAATAGAAATATGTGAAAATAACTCCCACAGTTTGAATTTTTTTATTCGCAATATCTATGGGGAAATTAGGGGACTGGGGTTTGGTTTGGGGTTTTACACAAATTTTTGACCCGCGGAACAAGGTTCCAAATCCCAAAAAGATGGCCAAAAGACGAAAAAGTATTTGATTTGGCTGAAAGTCTGTACTGGGGTATTTCAGGGTCACTGATCATGAATCCGAAGTCAAAAATTAGAAAAACAACATGGCGGACCCAATATGGCGGACAATTTCTTCAAAAATAAATTTGATTTGACTGGAAAGTCTGTACTGGAGTGTTTTAGGGTCGCTGATTACGAACTCGAAGTCAAAATTCAGAAAACAAAATGGGAGAATCAATATGGCGAATAATTTCTTCGAAAACGTATTTGATTTGGCTGTAACATCGAAAAACGCGCTTTTTGATAATATCCCGATAACTATTTGACAGATTTTTTTTTCATATCGATTTTCGTGCTCAGTGGACCAAAATACTTTAGAAAAAATTTGGTTGGTTGAGTTGGGGGAGAGTGGCACAAACATCATCACCGAGACTAAATCTGCAGCTATCCGCAGCTAATTTTTCGATATGTTGTAAAGAATTGTCTAAACAACAATTTCTTATTTGTTTGAGAGTGGGATCTGGTGGGAGTTTTGACTTATTGCTTTTTCTTACACGACTTTTCAGAATGTGACCAACAAAACACCTTTACTTTTATTAACGATTAACTATTTTAAGCATTGTTAATAATAATTTTTGAGCAATACATTATAATTAAATTACTTTCTAGAGTAGAATCCATTTTTCAGAATCCAAATCGGTTAATTTTTCGCGAGTCTATACGCTTCTAAGAGGGGGGCACTTGCTCCTTATTAAAGTCAGAATACAAACTAGATGTACCACTACAACTATTCCAATCATTGAAATTCTTAAAAAAAAAATTTGTGTTTCGACTTTTGGCTAGCTTTTTAGGATTTGGGACCATAGTGCGCCGGTTCGGTTCATTGTATGGTTTTTGGGGCTTACTGAACCACGGTTATGGTTCGATTCGGTTCGGTTCGCTCTTTATTCATTTAATCAACAAAAGAATCGTATATTTGATTCAAGTATTCAGATTATTCATTAACAATGACTCAGGTTTTCAGTTAATCGGGTATGTTCAAAATTTGGATGGCAATTATAAACGTTCTTATTTCGTTTTGAAATCCTGCAACTTTACATATCATGGGACGAATACATCTTTGGTCACTTGATATTGTTTAGAAACTTTGACGGTTTGAAATCGACTACTGAAAGTCAAGCGGATCAAAATCGTCATATACGGGGGTGTCACAGAAATCTCTAGAGATTTTAACCTCGGTTGGTTTGCAAATCGCTCGAAAAATCCGTCGGTGTCGCAGAACTTCAAGAGATTTCATTTTCTTATTTGAAAATCTTGTTAGAACAGAAACTGTTCCAATAAAAGTTCCATCGCTAAAAATAGGGCTACATCTTTCGCAAAAAAATTCCCTAATTTTAGTTATGGGTTAATTTGATGTTCAACTGAAATTTTTTGATTGTGATAAATGTTTTAAGATGCATTATTAAATTAAAAGTTCAAATTTGATTCATATTCTTCATAAATAAAATTAAAATTTAAATATTTGTTGGCGCCAAACATGAGGTATAACTTGCCAGCCCTAGATTAACATGAAAGACTTTGGTTGTTTTTTTCCTAATAATTATTAAAATGTAATTTTCAACGTCTTAACTAATTTAATAGATTATTTATTTTAAGCCACCTTATCCAGAAAATAACTTTGTTTACAGTTCCAAAATTAGTTTTGCTTGTCAAAATTGTTTGGGTGGTAAACTTTGCTAAATGTTCTAACAAAACACGAGAGATAATTTCTGGTGGACACCGAGAACTGGTTTTGGGTTGGAGTTTGGTTGAAGAGATTTTTGTCCTGATAATTACAATTTTCTTTTTGACCTCATCAAGTATCTATTACTACGTTTATACGCACATCTTATTTGCAAATAACAGTTTTGTAATTGACAAATTTTTGCGTATAAACGCTGAGTTAATTTTTAACTTGCAAATAGCTAAGTCACGA
>JAEIFU010000113.1:0-237589 GCA_018904235.1 Lordiphosa stackelbergi | reverse complement strand
TCCCAATTTATGGAAAACTTGAATATCTGGAGCATAAAATACGGGTTAAACCTAATCCATTATGGCCATTTTCATCCGCCTAGGTCGAAAGTTGTCGAAGTTAACGGCAGGGATTGACTCCATACAAAGAATTACTATTTAAAACTATATATTGTACTCCACGCCCACTTTGAGCTACACCATTGCACCTAGCTTCCCAATTTAAGGAAAACTTGAATATCTGGAGCATAATACGGGTTAAACCTAATCCATTATGGCCATTTTCATCCGCCTAGGTCGAAAGTTGTCGAAGTTAACGGCAGGGATTGACACCATACAAAGAATTACTATTTAAAACTTTATATTGTACTCCACGCCCACTTTGAGCTACACCATTGCACCTAGCTTCCAATTTAAGGAAAACTTGAATATCTGGAGCATAATACGGGTTAAACCTAATCCATTATGGCCATTTTCATCCGCCTAGGTCGAAAGTTGTCGAAGTTAACGGCAGGGATTGACACCATACAAAGAATTACTATTTAAAACTTTATATTGTACTCCACGCCCACTTTGTGCTACACCATTGCACCTAGCTTCCCAATTTAAGGAAAACTTGAATATCTGGAGCATAATACGGGTTAAACCTAATCCATTATGGCCATTTTCATCCGCCTAGGTCGAAAGTTGTCGAAGTTAACGGCAGGGATTGACACCATACAAAGAATTACTATTTAAAACTTTATATTGTACTCCACGCCCACTTTGAGCTACACCATTGCACCTAGCTTCCCAATTTAAGGAAAACTTGAATATCTGGAGCATAATACGGGTTAAACCTAATCCATTATGGCCATTTTCATCCGCCTAGGTCGAAAGTTGTCGAAGTTAACGGCAGGGATTGACACCATACAAAGAATTACTATTTAAAACTATATATTGTACTCCACGCCCACTTTGAGCTACACCATTGCACCTAGCTTCCCAATTTAAGGAAAACTTGAATATCTGGAGCATAATACGGGTTAAACCTAATCCATTATGGCCATTTTCATCCGCCTAGGTCGAAAGTTGTCGAAGTTAACGGCAGGGATTGACACCATACAAAGAATTACTATTTAAAACTATATATTGTACTCCACGCCCACTTTGAGCTACACCATTGCACCTAGCTTCCCAATTTAAGGAAAACTTGAATATCTGGAGCATAATACGGGTTAAACCTAATCCATTATGGCCATTTTCATCCGCCTAGGTCGAAAGTTGTCGAAGTTAACGGCAGGGATTGACACCATACAAAGAATTACTATTTAAAACTTTATATTGTACTCCACGCCCACTTTGTGCTACACCATTGCACCTAGCTTCCCAATTTAAGGAAAACTTGAATATCTGGAGCATAATACGGGTTAAACCTAATCCATTATGGCCATTTTCATCCGCCTAGGTCGAAAGTTGTCGAAGTTAACGGCAGGGATTGACACCATACAAAGAATTACTATTTAAAACTATATATTGTACTCCACGCCCACTTTGAGCTACACCATTGCACCTAGCTTCCCAATTTAAGGAAAACTTGAATATCTGGAGCATAATACGGGTTAAACCTAATCCATTATGGCCATTTTCATCCGCCTAGGTCGAAAGTTGTCGAAGTTAACGGCAGGGATTGACACCATACAAAGAATTACTATTTAAAACTTTATATTGTACTCCACGCCCACTTTGAGCTACACCATTGCACCTAGCTTCCCAATTTAAGGAAAACTTGAATATCTGGAGCATAATACGGGTTAAACCTAATCCATTATGGCCATTTTCATCCGCCTAGGTCGAAAGTTGTCGAAGTTAACGGCAGGGATTGACACCATACAAAGAATTACTATTTAAAACTTTATATTGTACTCCACGCCCACTTTGAGCTACACCATTGCACCTAGCTTCCCAATTTAAGGAAAACTTGAATATCTGGAGCATAATACGGGTTAAACCTAATCCATTATGGCCATTTTCATCCGCCTAGGTCGAAAGTTGTCGAAGTTAACGGCAGGGATTGACACCATATAAAGAATTACTATTTAAAACTTTATATTGTACTCCACGCCCACTTTGAGCTACACCATTGCACCTAGCTTCCCAATTTAAGGAAAACTTGAATATCTGGAGCATAATACGGGTTAAACCTAATCCATTATGGCCATTTTCATCCGCCTAGGTCGAAAGTTGTCGAAGTTAACGGCAGGGATTGACACCATATAAAGAATTACTATTTAAAACTTTATATTGTACTCCACGCCCACTTTGAGCTACACCATTGCACCTAGCTTCCCAATTTAAGGAAAACTTGAATATCTGGAGCATAATACGGGTTAAACCTAATCCATTATGGCCATTTTCATCCGCCTAGGTCGAAAGTTGTCGAAGTTAACGGCAGGGATTGACACCATACAAAGAATTACTATTTAAAACTTTATATTGTACTCCACGCCCACTTTGAGCTACACCATTGCACCTAGCTTCCCAATTTAAGGAAAACTTGAATATCTGGAGCATAATACGGGTTAAACCTAATCCATTATGGCCATTTTCATCCGCCTAGGTCGAAAGTTGTCGAAGTTAACGGCAGGGATTGACACCATATAAAGAATTACTATTTAAAACTTTATATTGTACTCCACGCCCACTTTGAGCTACACCATTGCACCTAGCTTCCCAATTTAAGGAAAACTTGAATATCTGGAGCATAATACGGGTTAAACCTAATCCATTATGGCCATTTTCATCCGCCTAGGTCGAAAGTTGTCGAAGTTAACGGCAGGGATTGACACCATACAAAGAATTACTATTTAAAACTTTATATTGTACTCCACGCCCACTTTGAGCTACACCATTGCACCTAGCTTCCCAATTTAAGGAAAACTTGAATATCTGGAGCATAATACGGGTTAAACCTAATCCATTATGGCCATTTTCATCCGCCTAGGTCGAAAGTTGTCGAAGTTAACGGCAGGGATTGACACCATACAAAGAATTACTATTTAAAACTTTATATTGTACTCCACGCCCACTTTGAGCTACACCATTGCACCTAGCTTCCCAATTTAAGGAAAACTTGAATATCTGGAGCATAATACGGGTTAAACCTAATCCATTATGGCCATTTTCATCCGCCTAGGTCGAAAGTTGTCGAAGTTAACGGCAGGGATTGACACCATACAAAGAATTACTATTTAAAACTTTATATTGTACTCCACGCCCACTTTGAGCTACACCATTGCACCTAGCTTCCCAATTTAAGGAAAACTTGAATATCTGGAGCATAATACGGGTTAAACCTAATCCATTATGGCCATTTTCATCCGCCTAGGTCGAAAGTTGTCGAAGTTAACGGCAGGGATTGACACCATACAAAGAATTACTATTTAAAACTTTATATTGTACTCCACGCCCACTTTGAGCTACACCATTGCACCTAGCTTCCCAATTTAAGGAAAACTTGAATATCTGGAGCATAATACGGGTTAAACCTAATCCATTATGGCCATTTTCATCCGCCTAGGTCGAAAGTTGTCGAAGTTAACGGCAGGGATTGACACCATACAAAGAATTACTATTTAAAACTTTATATTGTACTCCACGCCCACTTTGAGCTACACCATTGCACCTAGCTTCCCAATTTAAGGAAAACTTGAATATCTGGAGCATAATACGGGTTAAACCTAATCCATTATGGCCATTTTCATCCGCCTAGGTCGAAAGTTGTCGAAGTTAACGGCAGGGATTGACACCATACAAAGAATTACTATTTAAAACTTTATATTGTACTCCACGCCCACTTTGAGCTACACCATTGCACCTAGCTTCCCAATTTAAGGAAAACTTGAATATCTGGAGCATAATACGGGTTAAACCTAATCCATTATGGCCATTTTCATCCGCCTAGGTCGAAAGTTGTCGAAGTTAACGGCAGGGATTGACACCATACAAAGAATTACTATTTAAAACTTTATATTGTACTCCACGCCCACTTTGTGCTACACCATTGCACCTAGCTTCCCAATTTAAGGAAAACTTGAATATCTGGAGCATAATACGGGTTAAACCTAATCCATTATGGCCATTTTCATCCGCCTAGGTCGAAAGTTGTCGAAGTTAACGGCAGGGATTGACACCATACAAAGAATTACTATTTAAAACTTTATATTGTACTCCACGCCCACTTTGAGCTACACCATTGCACCTAGCTTCCCAATTTAAGGAAAACTTGAATATCTGGAGCATAATACGGGTTAAACCTAATCCATTATGGCCATTTTCATCCGCCTAGGTCGAAAGTTGTCGAAGTTAACGGCAGGGATTGACACCATACAAAGAATTACTATTTAAAACTTTATATTGTACTCCACGCCCACTTTGTGCTACACCATTGCACCTAGCTTCCCAATTTAAGGAAAACTTGAATATCTGGAGCATAATACGGGTTAAACCTAATCCATTATGGCCATTTTCATCCGCCTAGGTCGAAAGTTGTCGAAGTTAACGGCAGGGATTGACACCATACAAAGAATTACTATTTAAAACTATATATTGTACTCCACGCCCACTTTGAGCTACACCATTGCACCTAGCTTCCCAATTTAAGGAAAACTTGAATATCTGGAGCATAATACGGGTTAAACCTAATCCATTATGGCCATTTTCATCCGCCTAGGTCGAAAGTTGTCGAAGTTAACGGCAGGGATTGACACCATATAAAGAATTACTATTTAAAACTTTATATTGTACTCCACGCCCACTTTGAGCTACACCATTGCACCTAGCTTCCCAATTTAAGGAAAACTTGAATATCTGGAGCATAATACGGGTTAAACCTAATCCATTATGGCCATTTTCATCCGCCTAGGTCGAAAGTTGTCGAAGTTAACGGCAGGGATTGACACCATACAAAGAATTACTATTTAAAACTTTATATTGTACTCCACGCCCACTTTGAGCTACACCATTGCACCTAGCTTCCCAATTTAAGGAAAACTTGAATATCTGGAGCATAATACGGGTTAAACCTAATCCATTATGGCCATTTTCATCCGCCTAGGTCGAAAGTTGTCGAAGTTAACGGCAGGGATTGACACCATACAAAGAATTACTATTTAAAACTTTATATTGTACTCCACGCCCACTTTGAGCTACACCATTGCACCTAGCTTCCCAATTTAAGGAAAACTTGAATATCTGGAGCATAATACGGGTTAAACCTAATCCATTATGGCCATTTTCATCCGCCTAGGTCGAAAGTTGTCGAAGTTAACGGCAGGGATTGACACCATACAAAGAATTACTATTTAAAACTTTATATTGTACTCCACGCCCACTTTGTGCTACACCATTGCACCTAGCTTCCCAATTTAAGGAAAACTTGAATATCTGGAGCATAATACGGGTTAAACCTAATCCATTATGGCCATTTTCATCCGCCTAGGTCGAAAGTTGTCGAAGTTAACGGCAGGGATTGACACCATACAAAGAATTACTATTTAAAACTTTATATTGTACTCCACGCCCACTTTGAGCTACACCATTGCACCTAGCTTCCCAATTTAAGGAAAACTTGAATATCTGGAGCATAATACGGGTTAAACCTAATCCATTATGGCCATTTTCATCCGCCTAGGTCGAAAGTTGTCGAAGTTAACGGCAGGGATTGACACCATACAAAGAATTACTATTTAAAACTTTATATTGTACTCCACGCCCACTTTGAGCTACACCATTGCACCTAGCTTCCCAATTTAAGGAAAACTTGAATATCTGGAGCATAATACGGGTTAAACCTAATCCATTATGGCCATTTTCATCCGCCTAGGTCGAAAGTTGTCGAAGTTAACGGCAGGGATTGACACCATACAAAGAATTACTATTTAAAACTTTATATTGTACTCCACGCCCACTTTGAGCTACACCATTGCACCTAGCTTCCCAATTTAAGGAAAACTTGAATATCTGGAGCATAATACGGGTTAAACCTAATCCATTATGGCCATTTTCATCCGCCTAGGTCGAAAGTTGTCGAAGTTAACGGCAGGGATTGACACCATACAAAGAATTACTATTTAAAACTTTATATTGTACTCCACGCCCACTTTGAGCTACACCATTGCACCTAGCTTCCCAATTTAAGGAAAACTTGAATATCTGGAGCATAATACGGGTTAAACCTAATCCATTATGGCCATTTTCATCCGCCTAGGTCGAAAGTTGTCGAAGTTAACGGCAGGGATTGACACCATACAAAGAATTACTATTTAAAACTTTATATTGTACTCCACGCCCACTTTGAGCTACACCATTGCACCTAGCTTCCCAATTTAAGGAAAACTTGAATATCTGGAGCATAATACGGGTTAAACCTAATCCATTATGGCCATTTTCATCCGCCTAGGTCGAAAGTTGTCGAAGTTAACGGCAGGGATTGACACCATACAAAGAATTACTATTTAAAACTTTATATTGTACTCCACGCCCACTTTGAGCTACACCATTGCACCTAGCTTCCCAATTTAAGGAAAACTTGAATATCTGGAGCATAATACGGGTTAAACCTAATCCATTATGGCCATTTTCATCCGCCTAGGTCGAAAGTTGTCGAAGTTAACGGCAGGGATTGACACCATACAAAGAATTACTATTTAAAACTTTATATTGTACTCCACGCCCACTTTGAGCTACACCATTGCACCTAGCTTCCCAATTTAAGGAAAACTTGAATATCTGGAGCATAATACGGGTTAAACCTAATCCATTATGGCCATTTTCATCCGCCTAGGTCGAAAGTTGTCGAAGTTAACGGCAGGGATTGACACCATACAAAGAATTACTATTTAAAACTTTATATTGTACTCCACGCCCACTTTGAGCTACACCATTGCACCTAGCTTCCCAATTTATGGAAAACTTGAATATCTGGAGCATAATACGGGTTAAACCTAATCCATTATGGCCATTTTCATCCGCCTAGGTCGAAAGTTGTCGAAGTTAACGGCAGGGATTGACACCATACAAAGAATTACTATTTAAAACTTTATATTGTACTCCACGCCCACTTTGAGCTACACCATTGCACCTAGCTTCCCAATTTATGGAAAACTTGAATATCTGGAGCATAATACGGGTTAAACCTAATCCATTATGGCCATTTTCATCCGCCTAGGTCGAAAGTTGTCGAAGTTAACGGCAGGGATTGACTCCATACAAAGAATTACTATTTAAAACTTTATATTGTACTCCACGCCCACTTTGAGCTACACCATTGCACCTAGCTTCCCAATTTATGGAAAACTTGAATATCTGAAAGCATAATACGGGTTAAACCTAATCCATTATGGCCATTTTCATCCGCCTAGGTCGAAAGTTGTCGAAGTTAACGGCAGGGATTGACTCCATACAAAGAATTACTATTTAAAACTTTATATTGTACTCCACGCCCACTTTGAGCTACACCATTGCACCTAGCTTCCCAATTTATGGAAAACTTGAATATCTGAAGCATAATACGGGTTAAACCTAATCCATTATGGCCATTTTCATCCGCCTAGGTCGAAAGTTGTCGAAGTTAACGGCAGGGATTGACTCCATACAAAGAATTACTATTTAAAACTTTATATTGTACTCCACGCCCACTTTGAGCTACACCATTGCACCTAGCTTCCCAATTTATGGAAAACTTGAATATCTGGAGCATAATACGGGTTAAACCTAATCCATTATGGCCATTTTCATCCGCCTAGGTCGAAAGTTGTCGAAGTTAACGGCAGGGATTGACTCCATACAAAGAATTACTATTTAAAACTTTATATTGTACTCCACGCCCACTTTGAGCTACACCATTGCACCTAGCTTCCCAATTTATGGAAAACTTGAATATCTGAAGCATAATACGGGTTAAACCTAATCCATTATGGCCATTTTCATCCGCCTAGGTCGAAAGTTGTCGAAGTTAACGGCAGGGATTGACTCCATACAAAGAATTACTATTTAAAACTTTATATTGTACTCCACGCCCACTTTGAGCTACACCATTGCACCTAGCTTCCCAATTTATGGAAAACTTGAATATCTGAAGCATAAGCATAATACGGGTTAAACCTAATCCATTATGGCCATTTTCATCCGCCTAGGTCGAAAGTTGTCGAAGTTAACGGCAGGGATTGACTCCATACAAAGAATTACTATTTAAAACTTTATATTGTACTCCACGCCCACTTTGAGCTACACCATTGCACCTAGCTTCCCAATTTATGGAAAACTTGAATATCTGAAGCATAATACGGGTTAAACCTAATCCATTATGGCCATTTTCATCCGCCTAGGTCGAAAGTTGTCGAAGTTAACGGCAGGGATTGACACCATATAAAGAATTACTATTTAAAACTTTATATTGTACTCCACGCCCACTTTGAGCTACACCATTGCACCTAGCTTCCCAATTTATGGAAAACTTGAATATCTGGAGCATAATACGGGTTAAACCTAATCCATTATGGCCATTTTCATCCGCCTAGGTCGAAAGTTGTCGAAGTTAACGGCAGGGATTGACTCCATACAAAGAATTACTATTTAAAACTTTATATTGTACTCCACGCCCACTTTGAGCTACACCATTGCACCTAGCTTCCCAATTTATGGAAAACTTGAATATCTGGAGCATAATACGGGTTAAACCTAATCCATTATGGCCATTTTCATCCGCCTAGGTCGAAAGTTGTCGAAGTTAACGGCAGGGATTGACTCCATACAAAGAATTACTATTTAAAACTTTATATTGTACTCCACGCCCACTTTGAGCTACACCATTGCACCTAGCTTCCCAATTTATGGAAAACTTGAATATCTGAAGCATAATACGGGTTAAACCTAATCCATTATGGCCATTTTCATCCGCCTAGGTCGAAAGTTGTCGAAGTTAACGGCAGGGATTGACTCCATACAAAGAATTACTATTTAAAACTTTATATTGTACTCCACGCCCACTTTGAGCTACACCATTGCACCTAGCTTCCCAATTTATGGAAAACTTGAATATCTGGAGCATAATACGGGTTAAACCTAATCCATTATGGCCATTTTCATCCGCCTAGGTCGAAAGTTGTCGAAGTTAACGGCAGGGATTGACTCCATACAAAGAATTACTATTTAAAACTTTATATTGTACTCCACGCCCACTTTGAGCTACACCATTGCACCTAGCTTCCCAATTTATGGAAAACTTGAATATCTGGAGCATAATACGGGTTAAACCTAATCCATTATGGCCATTTTCATCCGCCTAGGTCGAAAGTTGTCGAAGTTAACGGCAGGGATTGACTCCATACAAAGAATTACTATTTAAAACTTTATATTGTACTCCACGCCCACTTTGAGCTACACCATTGCACCTAGCTTCCCAATTTAAGGAAAACTTGAATATCTGGAGCATAATACGGGTTAAACCTAATCCATTATGGCCATTTTCATCCGCCTAGGTCGAAAGTTGTCGAAGTTAACGGCAGGGATTGACACCATACAAAGAATTACTATTTAAAACTTTATATTGTACTCCACGCCCACTTTGAGCTACACCATTGCACCTAGCTTCCCAATTTAAGGAAAACTTGAATATCTGGAGCATAATACGGGTTAAACCTAATCCATTATGGCCATTTTCATCCGCCTAGGTCGAAAGTTGTCGAAGTTAACGGCAGGGATTGACTCCATACAAAGAATTACTATTTAAAACTTTATATTGTACTCCACGCCCACTTTGAGCTACACCATTGCACCTAGCTTCCCAATTTAAGGAAAACTTGAATATCTGGAGCATAATACGGGTTAAACCTAATCCATTATGGCCATTTTCATCCGCCTAGGTCGAAAGTTGTCGAAGTTAACGGCAGGGATTGACACCATACAAAGAATTACTATTTAAAACTTTATATTGTACTCCACGCCCACTTTGAGCTACACCATTGCACCTAGCTTCCCAATTTAAGGAAAACTTGAATATCTGGAGCATAATACGGGTTAAACCTAATCCATTATGGCCATTTTCATCCGCCTAGGTCGAAAGTTGTCGAAGTTAACGGCAGGGATTGACACCATACAAAGAATTACTATTTAAAACTTTATATTGTACTCCACGCCCACTTTGAGCTACACCATTGCACCTAGCTTCCCAATTTAAGGAAAACTTGAATATCTGGAGCATAATACGGGTTAAACCTAATCCATTATGGCCATTTTCATCCGCCTAGGTCGAAAGTTGTCGAAGTTAACGGCAGGGATTGACACCATACAAAGAATTACTATTTAAAACTTTATATTGTACTCCACGCCCACTTTGAGCTACACCATTGCACCTAGCTTCCCAATTTAAGGAAAACTTGAATATCTGGAGCATAATACGGGTTAAACCTAATCCATTATGGCCATTTTCATCCGCCTAGGTCGAAAGTTGTCGAAGTTAACGGCAGGGATTGACACCATACAAAGAATTACTATTTAAAACTTTATATTGTACTCCACGCCCACTTTGAGCTACACCATTGCACCTAGCTTCCCAATTTAAGGAAAACTTGAATATCTGGAGCATAATACGGGTTAAACCTAATCCATTATGGCCATTTTCATCCGCCTAGGTCGAAAGTTGTCGAAGTTAACGGCAGGGATTGACACCATACAAAGAATTACTATTTAAAACTTTATATTGTACTCCACGCCCACTTTGAGCTACACCATTGCACCTAGCTTCCCAATTTAAGGAAAACTTGAATATCTGGAGCATAATACGGGTTAAACCTAATCCATTATGGCCATTTTCATCCGCCTAGGTCGAAAGTTGTCGAAGTTAACGGCAGGGATTGACACCATATAAAGAATTACTATTTAAAACTTTATATTGTACTCCACGCCCACTTTGAGCTACACCATTGCACCTAGCTTCCCAATTTATGGAAAACTTGAATATCTGGAGCATAATACGGGTTAAACCTAATCCATTATGGCCATTTTCATCCGCCTAGGTCGAAAGTTGTCGAAGTTAACGGCAGGGATTGACTCCATACAAAGAATTACTATTTAAAACTTTATATTGTACTCCATGCCCACTTTGAGCTACACCATTGCACCTAGCTTCCCAATTTATGGAAAACTTGAATATCTGGAGCATAATACGGGTTAAACCTAATCCATTATGGCCATTTTCATCCGCCTAGGTCGAAAGTTGTCGAAGTTAACGGCAGGGATTGACTCCATACAAAGAATTACTATTTAAAACTTTATATTGTACTCCATGCCCACTTTGAGCTACACCATTGCACCTAGCTTCCCAATTTATGGAAAACTTGAATATCTGATGCATAATACGGGTTAAACCTAATCCATTATGGCCATTTTCATCCGCCTAGGTCGAAAGTTGTCGAAGTTAACGGCAGGGATTGACTCCATACAAAGAATTACTATTTAAAACTTTATATTGTACTCCACGCCCACTTTGAGCTACACCATTGCACCTAGCTTCCCAATTTATGGAAAACTTGAATATCTGGAGCATAATACGGGTTAAACCTAATCCGTTATGGCCATTTTCATCCGCCTAGGTCGAAAGTTGTCGAAGTTAACGGCAGGGATTGACACCATACAAAGAATTACTATTTAAAACTTTATATTGTACTCCACGCCCACTTTGAGCTACACCATTGCACCTAGCTTCCCAATTTGAGGAAAACTTGAATATCTGGAGCATAATACGGGTTAAACCTAATCTATTATGGCCATTTTCATCCGCCTAGGTCGAAAGTTGTCGAAGTTAACGGCAGGGATTGACTCCATACAAAGATTTACTATTTAAAACTTTATATTGTACTCCACGCCCACTTTGAGCTCACTATTGCACCTAGCTTCCCAATTTATGGAAAACTTGAATATCTTTAGCACAATTTATGGAAAACGCCCACTTTGAGCCACACCATTGCACCTAGCTTCCCAATTTATGGAAAAGTTGATTATCTTAAGCATAACGCAGGTCAAAAGAAGTCCACACAGAGGGAAAAAACCGAGAACATTGGACTCAAAATGAGCACAAACGTTATCAAAAAGTATGCATGAACGAGTTTTCTCACATGTAGTGCAATGTTCTCATTTTAAGAACAATTTTTTGAGAACGCAAAAACTCAAATTGAGTTGATATTGTTCCATTTTTGAGAACATGATTTGAGTCAATATTGTTCCGTTTTCAAGAACATTTTAAACTCACCTGGGAAAAAAAATTGATTGCACTTGGACCAGGTGTGGGCGGATTCCTCACAATGGGGTGGAATGGGGAACGGGAACATACCTCTTTTGATTGGAAGTGAAGGGAGACAAGACTCCTTGGATAGGAGCGTCGTGCACCTGCTGCTTCTCCTCGACCCATATACACTCCTGCCCAAAATTATACGACACCATGAAAATTTTAGTTTCGACCCTCGTAGAAGAATGGGAAAGCATAATACAACAAAATTAAGTATGCAGAAAGAAAGCTTTATGAATTCTGCTTAAAATCTGATATTCTTATCTCTGATTGCATCTCGCGTTTTCAAGTAGCGGTTAAAAAAGCAAAAAAGGTCGATTTTTGTCATCTCTGCAAGTGTATCAAAATTATACGACATATTTCAAATATTGCGGCTGGAAAGAAAGATTTGGTTTCAATTAATTTTTTTTATATTTCTGCTAACAATTTAATGAATTTGTAATAAAATGCTGCTTGGGCGTTTGTTATCCGACGAGGAAAAGGGAAGGATGAGAGCCTTAAACGATGTGAACTTTAATGTAAGCGAAATATCGCGGAAAATCGGTCAAACACGTTGTGTTATCACCAAATTTTTTAACAATCTGGATGAATATGGTGCATAGATGCATAGCTCTGGAAGAAAACCCAAGTTGTTTGACCGCGAAAAAGTCGAATAATACTTAAAGCTAGCAATTCGATAGCTTCGTGCTCCACACTTGCCGCATGTTGCAGTAACCCTGTGTCACGGATGATTGTTTGGCGGACGCTGCAATCATCGGAATGCATTGTCAGAGGAGTCTTAAAAAAGGTTCCGTTCTTAAAGCCGCACCAAAAAAGAGCACGACTTCAATTTGTGGAAATAAAACTTGGAGAGAAACTGGGCCTCGGTATAAAATTTTAGCTTTATTTTGTTTAAACAGTTTTGTTCAATATTTATCATTTAGATAATATTTTTTAATGAAAAAAATCTTTGTCCTGACGGCCCAGATGGGTTTCGGCACTATTGGATAGATTTGCTTAAGGATCCACTTATGTTTTCCAAACGCAATTACGGAGGCGGATCCGCAATGGGTTGGGGAGCCTTTCATGCGTCTGGAACGCTTGATCTGTGCTTCTTAAGCTGTAGGATGAACAGTGGAGAATATAGAAAAGTATTGGAGGATCGTCTTCTGCCATTTTTTGAAAAAAATATGGAAAGAGAGCTGGTTTTTCCGCAGGATAATGCATCTATTCACAAGAGTAGAGAGACCCAGCGCTTTATAAGTGATCACAAAATTAATGTTTTGGATTGGCCAGAGTGCTCCCCTGACCCTAACCCAATTGAGAACATTGTAGGTATCTTAGCCAGGCGTGTTTACGCCAATAATAACAAATTTGAGAATGTCGAAAGTCTCAAAAGCGAAATTTTGGCTCAATGGTCTCTTTTAGACCAACATTTACTTACAAATTTGGTGAATTCAATGCCTAAGAGACTTTTCGAGGTAGCAAAGGCTCAAGGTTGCTCTATTATTCATTAAATAGTGTTTATATACCATGCTACGAATAAAATGTTAACTAAATCCAACAAATTGACATGTGTCGTATAATTTTGATACAATTGCAGGCATGACAAAAATCGAACTTTTTTGCTTTTTTAACCGCAACTTGAAAACGCGAGATGCAATCAGAGATAAGAATATCAGATTTTAAGCAGAAGTCATAAAGCTTTCTTTCTGCATACTTAAATTCGTTGTATTATGCTTTGCCATTCTTCTACGAGGGTCGAAACTAAAATTTTAATGGTGTCGTATAATTTTGGGCACCTGACCCCACCTGACCTCGTTTTAAGTTTTTCAGAAAAACACAGAGCTACTTATGCTTTGTTGAGCTGACAAGAGGGAGATCAAAAAGAGAGCCAATTCGCTCTCACTCGCTCTCTCTCTCTTTGTATATCTCTCTCTTGTATGTCTCTCTCTTGTATATCTCTCTCTTGAAAACCGGTTTTGTTGTTGTTCAAAGCAAATATTATCCGATTGAGAACAACTTTACTCATTTCAAGAACATTTAGAACATTCGTTCTCAAAAAATTTGAGAACATTCTGTTCTCATTTTAAGTTGAAGGGAACTTATTTTCTGAACACGTTTTTGCCCTCTGTGCATTATGGCTATTTGCATCCGCTTAGGTCGAAAGCTGTCGAAGTTAACGGCAGGGATTGACTCCATACAAAGAATTACTTTTTAAAACGTTATATTGTACTCCACGCCCACTTTGAGCTACACCATTGCACCTACCTTCCCAATTTATGGAAAACTTGAATATCTGAAGTATAAAACGGATTAAACATAATCCATTATGGCCATTTGCATCCGCCCAGGTCGAAAGCTGTCGAAGTTAACTGGAGGGATTGACTACATAAAAAGAATTACTATTTAAACCTTTATATTGTACTCCCGCCCACTTTGAGCTACACCATTGCACCTAGCTTCACAATTTATGGAAAAGTTGAATATCTGAAGCATAATGCGGGTTAAACATAATCCATTATGTCCATTTTCAAAGAGTCGACAGTTCAAAGGATCGACAACCCTGCAAAGAAGAAGCTGCGCTTATTTTGTGCTCGCGGAAAAAATTCATAAAAGTTAATTTTATTGGTGTATATTTGTGGTGTGGGTACTACAAGTACAGCCAGGAGTCTGGAGTACTGCCGTCGAATCCCAACCAGGGTCAGCTCACGTCTGGCGGCAGCCTAAATTAGTGTCAACAAACGTAGCACCCAAAGCCAATACAAACGCAGTGAGTCTCAAAACAACAACAAAAGTACTGCCAGCTGAACATCCACGGCAAAAAGCGCGAGTTTGGACTTTGGACCCCAACCTAGAATCAGGTGGCATCAGCTGTTGTCAACAAAGGGCTGTTGTGTTAAAGCTTTATAAGTATAGGAAAACTAAAGCATACTTCTAGGCGAAACAAACAAATAAACGGTGACACGTCTATTTAACACATATACAATTTCACTCAACACACAAATTCATCACAACACAAAATTTACACAAGCAATTTCAACACATGCATATTCAACACAATACAATTTCGTCATAGAACAATTTTATCACATTAAAATTAAACACATGTCAATTCAACACGTCAAAAAAAAAAAACAACGATTTCCAACACAGTTCAATCTTAACATTCGTCAATTTAGTACAGGAACAAATTCATCAGTGATGAATATTGATATTGTGATAATGATATTTTTAACAAAATTATTTATCACAATTCAAACGCTTCGAAATCAGTTTGGTCTTAGATGTCGATGTGCCACGCCACGGACCAACACAGCGTTAAAGGCTAGCACAACGCCTTCAATGGAAAAATTCAAGTCTATCATCCAACAATTGAATTCATTGAGACGCTCAAAAAGGAACAAACATTAGTAAATGCATTTTTAGACCAGCATTCAGTAGACCTTGATATAGCAAAAAACAATCGAAAGAAATATTGTCACTACCATGAGAGGCTGAAAGATGTTGTGTGTAGTTTTAAGCCCAATTCCGATATAATTAATTACTTAAAATGCATTGCAAAAAAGGTTAAAACTTAAAATGTAATTATATAATTTACACGGATGCATTTGTCTTGTGATTTTGTTGATTTTTAAGAATACGTAGGAAAGATTGCGCTGCAAACAAAATTTTTTTTCAAAAATCGCGCGATTTTTGAAAAAAAATTTTGCCTGCGGCGCGCTTCAGTTCCATTGGACAAACCGCTGCATACATTCATTTTCCGCAGCAACAATGTGGAAGGCTAGCATAAAGCCTTCAGTGAAAAAACTCAAGTCATTTATTCATCAATTGAAAAATTCATTGAGTCGGTCAAAAGGAACAAACATGGGTAGAAAAGCCCAATTGCTATATTATCAATTACTTAACATGCATTGCAAAGAATACTACAATATACTACACTACCTTACAGCCAACAAACCCAATTTCTACTACACCTATTTTATTGTGTAGTGTATAGAAAACAGATTTTTTTAAATTTTTTCGGTGCTAATAAAAATATTTTAATAGATTTTCGAGCTCAGCATTCCAAACTATACTAAAAAACAATTTTAGTAGAAATGGGTCATTTAATTTATTAATTTTTCTAAACTAGTCATATTAAAAATTTAGGGCTACACAAGCGAATATTGCGTTAACATTGAGAAAACCACCAAATTTAAGAAATAAACCGTACACTCTTATTGCGTCATCCTATACTTTCCTCGTAGTTTTTCTGATTTTTAGATTGATAAGTGTTAAATTTAAAATTTTATGATAAAATTACGTGTCAAGGAATTAAGGGTCCACGATAAAAATTAGCGGATTGTAGTGAACACTTTCACTTTTATTCTCGCAAATAGCTTACAATTTTATATTACATCAATGAATTCCCGTCGTAGAGATCATAGGATCACTGTAAATCAATTTCTTCGTGCTTAAGTTGTTGTGTGTTGAATTGACGAATGATTAAATTAGCTTGGGATAAAACTGATTGTGGTGATTTTGTATTGTGTTACAATTGCAATGTGTTA
Organism: Lordiphosa stackelbergi; assembly: GCA_018904235.1. Taxonomy (NCBI): domain Eukaryota; kingdom Metazoa; phylum Arthropoda; class Insecta; order Diptera; family Drosophilidae; genus Lordiphosa; species Lordiphosa stackelbergi. The sequence continues at coordinate 220,756 of JAEIFU010000113.1, read as the reverse complement.
AAATTCCTAGTGTTGAATTTGTGTTATGTAGAACTGACGCATGTTGAATTGACTAGTGTTGAAATTGTTTTGTGTTGAAATGACGTGTGATTAATTGACGTGTTAAAATTGTTTTGTGTTAAATAGACATGGAACCCAAATAAACACTATGCCATTAAAAAGAACGCCAACGAATTCGCTCGCTAAGCGACCACATTCGGAGACATCTCCTGATCAGCTTGTAGCTCGAATGACAGTTCAAGAACTTATGCAGGCCATGAAGGAAACCGTGGAATACACACTAGAGGAAAACTTTAAGGATATGGTGACTAAACAGGATCTTGAGGTCGCCATGGGTCGCCTAAATGAAGTGGCTGCTAAAACAGATCATCTTGTAGCTGAAAACCAAGAGCTTAGAGAAGAGATAGAAGAAATGAAAGCTAGCAAAGATGCTGCAGACCGGCGCATATCACTAATGGAGGAGGCGATCAAACGACGAAATATTATTATTAAAGGCATCGAGTCAAAGGAATCTGCGTATGAGGCGTTCAATCTGTTGGTAAAGAATACTCTGAAAATCCCAACCAGAATAATCATTGAGCACGCAAGAAAACTGTACGATTCGGATGGGGAAAATGGGTATACTTGTGGAATTAGGTTCGTCAAGCATGGTACATGATCTCCTTAAACACACCAGAAAGTTAGCAGGAACACAAATATCCGTTGAACAGGACCTCACTAGCGAACGGCTTCTGCAAAAGAAAGCAATGCTAGCAATACGCAAAGACCTCTTGAGCATTAATAAAAACAGGAGAGTCCAGATTCGCAACGATAGAATGCAAATTGACGGGAAATGGTTCTACTGGAACAAGGACAGAGTTCTCATGAGTCAGAGGAGCGATGCAGAAGGGATTCTCAAGCAGATCTATGGGGAGAGTCTTAAGATTAATTTAAATTTTAATGATATTTTAAAACAATTAGATATAAAAAACTAAGAGGGGTCAGTCGGAGAATACATGAAAAAGCAAATATCAATAATTTAAATAACTTATATCATAAAACTAACACAGAAAAAGCCAATAATTTGAATCAAGAAATAAACATATTATCCTACAATGTACATGGCCTAGAAAACAAAATAATAGATACTCAGTTCTTCGAATATGTAAAGTCCTATGAAATATTTATCCTGATAGAAACGCATGTGTTGGAAGAAAATATATCAAAATTTTCCAAGTATTTTAGCGGGTTTAAAACGCACTGGTCGCCTGCTGTTAGATTCTCAAATTTTGGCAGAGGAATAGGAGGTATGCTCGTAGGTGTAAATGGCAGTTTGGAGAACCTTGGCGTTAAATACGAAATAATAACCGAAAACTTACTACAAGCACTTACATTGAGAACTCTGCAAACGAGTCTTACATTAATAGCATCATATATAAGAGGAATTAATTGGAGAAGCGATTTTCGAAAAGTGGAAGACTTCCTTGCAGAGTATCAACCTGTTAATCCCATTATAATCGGCGATCTAAATGTCAGAATAGGCGAACAAACACAAGAAATGCCTGAAGGTTTAGATATGCCTTCCCTTGGAAACTCTTTACGACGCAAATCCAGAGATAAAGTGGCTGACAGCAATGGAAAATATTTTATGGAATTCTGCGATGATAAAGGCCTAATTGTGCTCAATGGACTGACCAAAGGAGATAAACTGGGAGATTTCACCTATATAAGCACTGTTGGTAGATCGACAAATGATATTGTTGCAGCATCGCATTATGCCCTGGAAAGTATAAAAGATTTTAGTGTGGAAAAGCAGAGTTGGTCGGATCACCTGCCGTTAAGGCTAAAAGTGTCTTTACAAGGAATAAACAGAACAAAAAAACTTAACCTGCTCCCAAAATACATCTGGAGAACGTCTATGGCTGAGCATTTTCATTCCCGCGTTTTGACATCTTTGGCAGCGGTGCAGTTGGATGCGAACTGCCTGAGCTTAGAAAAACTTCAAGAGGTTATAAAAGCCGCTGTCCCTATACCAAAAAAACCCGTTTTCCAAAGTAAACAGAAATGGTTTGATCTGGAGTGCTTCTTGGAGCGTAAGAAAGTACTGAAGCTTCTAAATAAGTGTGTAGCTTATGGAGAAGATAACATAAGAAAAGACTATGTCGAGAAGAATCAAAAATATCGACTACTGTGTATGGAAAAAAAAGATAGATACTGGCAGCAGCTGGGTGAAAAGCTGGATGAGGTCAAGGACAGCAAGGGCTGGTGGAAGGTAGCAAGAGAGTTAAAAAATAGCCACTTCCAGACAGGAAACAACATCTCAGCATCGGACTTTCAGAGCTATTTTCAAAATCTACTGAGCCCAGAACAAACTGCAGCGGACATTATTTTTGTCAGAAACTTTGCAACAGATGATTTGTTGGATACGCATATAACCAGGACCGAAATATTGAAAATACTGGATCAAGTAAAGTTGAACAAAGCACCGGGAGAGGATAGAATTCCATATGAATTCTACATAAATGCCCCAATGGACTTCATCGACTCACTGGCTGAAGTCTATAATGACATGCTGGATACAGGACGGATTGAAGAAAACTGTACAACAAGTGTCGTATTCCCAATTTTCAAAAAGGGTGACCCAGACCTACCACAAAATTACCGAGGGATATCCTTTATAAACAGTATAGCGAAAGTGTTTATGGGCATTTTAAACAGCCGACTAACAAACTGGGTTAAGTGCCATGAGAAGTTAAAAGAATATCAGGCCGGCTTCCGAGAAAAATATTCGACTGTGGACAATATATACAATTTAATAACCATCGTATATCTGAAACGGGAGGAGAAAAAGAAAGTATACGCCTTCTTTGTTGATTTTCGGGCTGCCTTCGATAAAATCCCACGAAAGCTGTTAATGTACAAATTATATTCGATGGGAGTCTCGACCAAATTTCTGAACGTGCTGGAGAGTATATATGCAAATACGAAGGTGGCAGTCTGGACAGGCAAGGAGCTATCAGAGTACTTCGAAACCAATATCGGAGTGAGGCAGGGCTGTCTCCTTTCGCCCCTATTGTTTGCGCTCTTCCTTGACGACCTCCATGATTTCATAGGTGGCGGCTTAACAGTGGGAAGAGAAAATATACGCATTCTATTGTATGCAGATGACATAGTCATAATGGCTGATGAAGTCACTGTATTGCAGCAAATGATCGATCGGCTGGAAATATATTGTAAGACATGGAACATGGAAGTTAATATGACCAAATCGGAAATAATGGTTTTCAGGAAAGGAGGGCGGCTGGCAAAGGCTGAAAATTGGACACTTCAGAGCGAACCCATAAAGATCGTACCTGAGTACAAGTATCTAGGAGTTATGTTGACGCCCACTTTAAATTTCAAGAAGCATGTTACAGCTAGAACTGCGGCTGCAAAGCAAAGCATAAACATTACTTGGAAGAGCCTTCTTGGCAAAAACAATGTCTCTACCGAAATGAAGTGGAAAATCTATGATGCCGTGTGTAGGGCAATACAAGCTTACGGAGCGCAAGTCTGGGGCTTTGGGCAACACGATGAAGTGGATAAGCTGGAAGCCTTTTTCATCAAGCGTATTTATAATTTGCCACAGACAACGCCACACTATGCTCTTGCACTGGAAACGGATAAATACGGCAGTAGATTCTACATGTTGGACCAGCACCTCCGATACATATACAAGACTCTATTTACATACGACAGTCACAGGCTGCCACGATTCCTTTCTCAGTTGGTGCTGGAGAAAAATATTTTCTGGGCAAAAGAGCTAGGTACACTGTGCTCACTGCATAACATAGAATGGGACTGGAACAACGAGAACCTATGGAATGCCAATCGCAATGCGCTCATCGCGGATCTAAGGAAAGACAGGCATTCGGAACTCGTGCGGCAAAAACTAAGAAGCGAAGGGAGAATCTACAAGGAGCTCGACCATACTGTTGGCAAAAAATATGCACAAGTGGATACTAGGACAGTATCATGGATCTTTAAGGCAAGAAGTGACATGATATTGTTAAATGGAAATAGGTTTGTTACAGGACGGACAAATAAATGCGAATTGTGCAATACAAATGAAATAGAGGACATCAACCATTTCCTGGGCAGATGTCCTATACTAAGAGAACACAGAGCACTATATTTTAATCAACCTGTGCTAAGTCCGAATCAGGTCATAGATATTTTAAATGATGCGAGCAATACTAACTGGAAGGGTTTAGTGCAGTTTTTGCAACAGGCCACTCAGTATAGGAAACGAATTTTGGGGGAATCTTTTTAAATTTAAATAATAACATGCACATAAATTTTAAAAATTTGGTGGGCCCCTAATCCGACACTGGGTCCCAACGATCCTGTATCTCGCGACGAGCGGGGAAGCAGGGTGTATTAAGACCTTTTGTATGGCACCTAGGGGATCCCCAAATACAATAACAAAATTAACAAAAATCAGCGAAAACATAGAAACGAATTCTCCGACTGACGACTTAAAGTCATAGTCGAGTAATATTTAAAACCTTAAGTTATTTAACACTTTGTAATGTTCATAATGTTCATAATATCAGCATTATTGGTTTTAAATAAATTTATTATTATTATTATTAAGAAATTTTCATCCGCATAGTTCGAAAGTTGTCGAAGTTAACGGCAATGATTGACTCCATACAAAGAATTACTAATTAAAACTTTATATTGTACTCCACGCCCACTTTGAGCTACACCGTTGCACCTAGCTTCCCAATTTATGGAAAACTTGAATATCTGAAGCATAATACGGGTTAAACCTAATCCATTATGACCATTTTCATCCGCCTAGGTCGAAAGATGTCGAAGTTAACGGCAGGGATTGACTCCATACAAAGAATTTCTGTTTAAAACTTTATATTGTACTCCACTCCCACTTTGAGCTACACCATTGCACCTAGCTTCCCAATTTATGGAAAAGTTGAGTATCTGAAGCATAATACGGGTTAAACCTAATCCATTATGGCCATTTTCATCCGCCTAGGTCGAAAGTTGTCGAAGTTAACGGCAGGGATTGACTCCATACAAAGAATTTCTGTTTAAAACTTTATATTGTACTCCACTCCCACTTTGAGCTACACCATTGCACCTAGCTTCCCAGTTTATGGAAAAGTTGAATATCTGAAGCATAATACGGGTTAAACCTAATCCATTATGGCCATTTTCATCCGCCTAGGTCGAAAGTTGTCGAAGTTAACGGCAGGGATTGACTCCATACAAAGATTTACTATTTAAAACTTTATATTGTACTCCACGCCTACTTTGAGCTACACCATTGCACCTAGCTTCCCAATTTATGGAAAACTTGAATATCTGAAACATAATTCGGGTTAAACCTAATCCGTTGTGGCCATTTTCATCCGCCTAGTTCGAAAGTTGTCGAAGTTAACGGCAGGATTGACTCCATACAAAGAATTACTAATTAAAACTTTATATTGTACTCCACGCCCACTTTGAGCTACACCATTGCACCTAGCTTCCCAATTTATGGAAAAGTTGAATATCTGAAGCATAATACGGGTTAAACCTAATCCGTTATGGCCATTTTCATCCGCCTAGGTCGAAAGCTGTCGAAGTTAACGGCAGGGATTGACTCCATACAAAGATTTACTATTTAAAACTTTATATTGTACTCCACGCCCACTTTGAGCTACACCATTGCACCTAGCTTCCCAATTTATGGAAAACTTGAATATCTGAAGCATAATACGGGTTAAACCTAATCCGTTATGGCCATTTTCATCCGCCTAGGTCGAAAGTTGTCGAAGTTAACGGCAGGGATTGACTCCATACAAAGATTTACTATTTAAAACTTTATATTGTACTCCACGCCCACTTTGAGCTACACCATTGCACCTAGCTTCCCAATTTATGGAAAACTTGAATATCTGAAGCATAATACGGGTTAAACCTAATCCGTTATGGCCATTTTCATCCGCCTAGGTCGAAAGTTGTCGAAGTTAACGGCAGGGATTGACTCCATACAAAGAATTACTATTTAAAACTTTATATTGTACTCCACGCCCACTTTGAGCTACACCATTGCACCTAGCTTCCCAATTTATGGAAAAGTTGAATATCTGAAGCATAATACGGGTTAAACCTAATCCATTATGGCCGTTTTCATCCGCCTAGGTCGAAAGTTGTCGAAGTTAACGGCAGGGATTGACTCCATACAAAGAATTTCTATTTAAAACTTTATATTGTACTCCACGCCCAATTTGAGCTACACCATTGCACCTAGCTTCCCAATTTATGGAAAAGTTGATTATCTTAAGCATAACACAGGTCAAAAGAAGTCCATTACGGCTATTTGCATCCGCTTAGGTCGAAAGCTGTCGAAGTTAACGGCAGGGATTGACTCCATACAAAGAATTACTTTTTAAAACTTTATATTGTACTCCACGCCCACTTTGAGCTACACCATTGCACCTAGCTTCCCAATTTATGGAAAACTTGAATATCTGAAGTATAAAATGGGTTAAACCTAATCCATTATGGCCATTTGCATCCGCCTAGGTCAAAAGCTGTCGAAGTTAACGGCAGGGATTGACTCCATAAAAAGAATTACTATTTAAAGCTTTATATTGTACTCCACGCCCACTTTGAGCTACACCATTGCACCTAGCTTCCCAATTTATGGAAAACTTGAATATCTGAAGGATAATACGGGTTAAACACGCTCTCCGGGATCTTACCGCTTTCACGAGGTGTTCCCCAAGGTTCGGTCCTCGGACCGTTGCTATTTACCTTATATATTAATGACCTACCTCAATGTTTGTCCGAATGTAATGTCCACCTATATGCTGATGATGTACAACTTTATGTTAGTCGTCCCTTACAAGAAATTAATGAGTGTACTAGAATTACTAACGACGAAATTTTAAAAATTAGCAACTGGGCGAAATTTAATGGCCTGAACTAAACCCAATTAAGTCAACCTGTTTGTTGTTGTTTATTCTTGAATTTCCTAGCACGACAAGAAGTGTTCTTATATGTTATTGTGCTAGTCACGACGGTTACAGATTAACGATAAATTTTAAGATAGATTAAATTAATTTACATTTCACAGACAAAGTTACAAACAAAAATAACAGAATAAGATTTTAATTAAATTGGAATTGACTTTGTTTTAGATAAAGGAGAAGATTAACTTAAAAACTATAATATATATATATATTTTATTTTCGGTGTGTTTTTTAAATGGTGTGTAGGTGATTATTGAGTTTTGCTTTAAATAGCGATGCGCTTGTAACAGACTTTAGGTAATGTGGTAGCTGGTTCCAAAGACGAACGGCATAAATAAAGAACTGCGGGTCAGAACTAGCAAGATTAGTTTTTATTGATATAATATTATTAGTCCTCATTGATGCACTAAAGCTTAGCATAGAGTATAAGTAAGAAGGTTTTTTCGTATATATGATTTTGTGTAGCATTGTCAAAGCTCTCAGATTTATATACGATTTTAGGCTAAGGTCAAAAAGTTTGATTGCATGTTCCGTAATATGACTTCGTGGTTTTATGTTATAGACATACCTGGCAATATTATTTAATAAAACATTGATTTTGTTAAAACTAGTGGCATCACACTTCCCAAAGACCTCTACTCCATAAAATAAAGAGGGCATCAAGTAAGATTTTGCAATCAAAAGTCTAATATGTTGGGGTAGGCACAGCTTCGTTAAATTCAGGTTCCTTAACATTCCATAAGTTTTTCCAACTGCTCGAGTAACATGATTACACCATGACAGTGTTCCATTAAAAGTAAAGCCGAGATTGACAGCATGGTCAACATATTTAATTTCACTTGTGTTTATTCTTAGCTTTGGGAAGTGATCAGTATTCAGTTTTTTCTTATATATTACTAGGCATTTCGATTTTAAGGGATTAAGTCCAAGTCCATTTTCTTCTGCCCATTTGTTTATAACTAAGAGCTCACTATTACATACATTTATACTTTCACTAATTCTATTTAACGGACAACTAACATACATTTGAACATCGTCAGCATACATATGGACTTCACTGTTTGACAATACACTGGGGAGATCATTTACATACAAAGTAAACAGCATTGGCCCAAGGACGGACCCTTGAGGCACACCGTGCTTAGTCACAAGAAAAGTTGAAAAGTCAGATGATGTTACTACCGCTTGACTACGATTACTAAGATAGGAGGAGAGAAGTTTGAGTGAAGTATTAGAGATGTTGTATAGTTTTGCCAACTTTGTACAGAGAATTTCATGGTTCACAGTATCAAACGCTTTACTGAAGTCAAGTAGAGTGAGAAAAGTGACTTTCCCATTGTCCGTCTGTTTCCTAATGTCTTCACTTATTTTTAATATCGCTGTGGTACTACTCCGACCACTGCGAAACCCGGACTGATTATTATTCAGCAAATCATTTGCAGCAAGAAATCGTTTTATTTGGTTTGCCATGAGTTGCTCAAATGCTTTTGATAAATAAGGAACAATAGCAATAGGTCGGTACTCAGTTTTTGATTTAGGGACGGGAATTATTTTCGTGATTTTCCACATTTCTGGGAAGGTTGAATGAGTGAAAGCTGTATTAAAAATATATGTAATTAGTGGCAGGATCTGAGGTAACAATATTTTTGTCTGCTTATCTACAAAAAGCCATTGAACGTTAGTGAGCTACCAAGGGTCGTTGTCAACAACACTGCAATTACATATGTTGAACAAACCAAAAACCTTGGTATCCATTTCAACACGGCTCTTACGTGGTCCAACCATATTGCACAAGCAACTGGAAAAATATACGGAATTATACGACAGCTGTCTATCACGCAAAAACTCATCCCTCTTAATCTTAGGCTTCTAGTTGCAAAATCATGCCTAATTCCAACCCTTTTTTATGGAATAGAAATTTTTGGTTCCTCTGATGCTGGCAGCATGCAGAAACTACAAGAGGCATTCAATTCAATTGCAAGATATGCATTTAACCGTGATCGAAGAGATCATATAACTAGATATGCTCATAAAATTTTTGACTTAAACCTAGAAGACTGGATTAGACTGAGAACATTATTACTGCTGCATAAGATTTTGACAACTAGAGAGCCTAAGTATTTATATGATAGTGTGCAACTTGTGTCATCGAGAAGAACCAACAACATAGTTTGTAAGCGGGTTAAACTCGCTAGTTGTGAAAAACAATTTTTCATTCAGGCAGTTTGCTATTGGAATGACCTACCACATTACATTAAGAGCATAACGCATTTCAAACTTAAATTATCCGACTATCTAAAGGCACATTCTAACTCTAGTTCAACTTAATTTAATCTTTCTCTAGTTCAACCTAGTCTAATTTAATTTTCTCTATCCAAATTAAAAATTAAAAATATCAAATAGTCTTAATTACTGCTATTATTTTTACTATTAATATTACTATTATTATTACTATTTTTTTTGTAAACACCTATTGTGACCGATGACATCATCTATAAGCACTATGCCTTGTGTCATTGGGATATTAAATAAAAAAATATAAATAAAAAATTGTATATCGAGTTTGCTATTTGTTTATATCTTCTAGTTGGGATTTTAACGTAAGATTTATAATATGTTTTGAAGTTAGAATATCGTGTTTGTATTCTATGATTGTGTATATTCTAGTTTTAGTTTTTATCCAAAGGTAAGTAAATAGTACTTTGTTTCAGGTGAGCGTTGATGTATATGTATAAGAGTGAGTTAAGAAGTGAAGCTTAGTATGATGCAAATTTAAGCCAATTATCTCAGTATAAAGACTAGATCCTTCGGTCAGAAAGGTCAGTTGGGTGGATCCTTTGAAGTCTCCTTCTTGCCCTGATCCCGTTAATCCTCCTCCTTCGCAGGAGGCGTCTGGCAAGATTGTTTGGGTGGGAAGCTACTTTGTCAAGGTAGCGTGCGGCCTGTTTATTGATGATGTCGCCAACCATAGGCACCCCGCATTCTCGTTCTATATCCCTTGTGCGAATGTACCACTCAGCACCTGTGACTCTTCGCAGTAGTTTGGCCTGGAAAACCTTGATTTTGCTCAGGTGGGTTTTTGCAGCTATTCCGTATACCAGCACGCCGTAGCGCCATATAGGAGCTAAGATAACCTTGTATATGAGAACTTTGTTCCTTAGAGACAGCTTGTTGTTGGCGTTGAGGAGCCAACTCATCTTCATTGCTTTGCTGCGAAGTCTGCTAGTCACATCAGCAACATGCTGTTTGAACGTGAGTCTTTTATCTAAGGTCACACCTAGATATTTGTGGCTCGTGTTGTGAGGTAGGACCTCACCGTGCAAGAATACCCCAGGACTAATGTCTCTTCTGAGTGTGTGCGTAACACAGGCACACTTGTCAGGGTTTACAGATATATTCCAGCGGCAAGCCCAGTTTTCGAATCTCCTTAGGTATTCTTGGAGTGCATCTGTTGCCATATAGATGCACTTATTTCTAGCCATTATTGCAGTGTCGTCGGCCACGTTTTTCCTAACCTTTCATTGCAACCCCACTACAAAATAGAATAAATAATTATTTATAAGTAGATTAATCTTAAAAAGAAAAAACAAAATAACACAACTTGAAATGAGAGCTCGATTGGAGACTAGATTTAAGAATAAAATTTATGTTACTTAATTTAGTTAGTAAATATTTAGTATAAAACAGGGACGGTAACAGTTATAACTTTTATTATAAAAGTCTTTTAATAACAGTTATTTTGAGAGTTTTATTTTAAAAAGTTTTTTGGATAACAGTTATTGAGGACTTTTATTTTTTTCCTCAGAAAATAAAAGTTATAAAAAACTTTTAATATATTACTCCAAAATAACTGTTATTAAAAGACTTTTAAAATAAAAGTCATTTCATAACAGTTATTTAAAGACTTATATTTAAAAGTCTCAAAAAACAGTTATCAAAAGACTTTTATTTAAAAGTCACAAAATAACTCTTATCGAAAGACTTTTATTTAAAAGTCTCAGAATAACTCTTATCGAAAAAACTTTTATTTAAAAGTCTCAAAATAACTCTTATCGAAAGACTTTTATTATAAAACTCAGTCAGAGACTTTTATTTAAAAATCAAATAATAAAAGTCTTTTTTTCTAAGAAATATTAAATACTAGTTCTACGACTACATTTGCGCAGACCGCGAGAAACTTCAGCATGAAATATCAATGAAAGTACCATTCATTATGTCGTCTCTATGTTATGCCAATTGAAGACGCATCCAAAAGAGGCGTAGACCAAAAACCGCTAAAGTGGCCAAATTTTCATTTGAATATTTACTGAAGCGCAGGTATTGGTAAATAAGAGTCGTAGATTGAACAGTCCAAAATATTGCGAAATTTGCAAATTATGGCACAAAATAAAGCGAAATTTCCAGTCTGCTCATTTGAGTTTAGATTGATGAAGACGCTAAGATTATTATGAAAATTTGATAGGAAGATGTTCAACAAATGGTCTAAAATCGCGAAATTTTAAAAATTCTTATTTGAGTTTAGATTATTATAAAAACTATGCACTATGCCTTGTGTCATTGGGATATTAAATAAAATAAATATAAATATAAAATATAAACCTAATCCATGATGGCCATTTGCATCCGCCTAGGTCGAAAGTTGTCGAAGTTAACGGCAATGATTGACTCCATACAAAGATTTACTATTTAAAACTTTATTTTGTACTCCACGCCCACTTTGAGCTACACCATTGCACCTAGCTTCCCAATTTATGGAAAACTTGAATATCTGAAACATAATTCGGGTTAAACCTAATCCGTTGTGGCTATTTTCATCCGCCTAGTTCAAAAGTTTTCGAAGTTAACTTCAGGTATTGACTCCATACAAAGAATAACTTTTTATAACTTTATATTGTACTCCACGCCTACTTTGAGCTACACCATTGCACCTAGCTTCACAATTTATGGAAAAGTTGAATATCTGAAGCATAATTCGGGTTAAACCTGATCCGTTGTGGCCATTTTCATTCGCCTAGTTCAAAAGTGTAGTAGTGTGCGATTTTATTCAATAAATTAACATAAATAGGTTTAAATATATCGTGGAAAAATTATACAAATATGGGAATAAAATCGAGGAAAATAACTAGCTTTGGCATTGTGCCGTCAGCTTTTGTATATAAAACATTTAATAATACGAAAAAGGGCCTTTTTTAACATTATCTAAACTATCTTTCGCTTAGAATCTTTCGTGTGTATTCGCCGTCTGTATGTTGACGCATCTTTAATATAATGGTGTAGGCTGTTCTAGCTTTCACCATTTAGAATGATAACAACCTGTTGCGTTGATAGCTGTGCCTGTTGCCAGTATAGTTTTCTAATTTCGCTTTGAATCCTCCTTGGCACGTATCCTCCTTCACATTAAGGTTCAGATCTAGCGTTTCGCATCTTGCTCTGAATATTGCGGAAATTTGGTTTTGGCTGTGCTTGTTGTTAAAATAGTTTCTTTCTCCCAAGGAATAGTTCAGTTGCCTGTAGATTATTCTGTGTTCGCTCGCTCTTGCCTGACGAATATGTTTTACCATAAAGCTGTTGCTGACTTTCTCCATGCGCCTCTTCCCACGAATCAGAGTTGCTGATGCAGATTCCAATACCGTGTTCCTCTGCAAGCCTGCTCCAGGCAATGGTTTTTACCAAACGGGTATCTGGCAAAGAAATTATCTTCCTCATATATTCAAAGTGTGCGTTTAATGTTTGGCAGTAGAGAGGAGAGAGGGCCAGTTTCGACAAATAAGGCGTAATTTGGAGTTTTTCGGGGCAACCTGTACATTTTTTTTAAATAGAAGAAGTAGCTCTACACATCATCATATTCCTTGAACCCCCACACCTGGGATGCGTACACAGAGGGAAAAAACGTGTTCAGAAAATAAGCTGCCTTCAACTTAAAATGAGAACAGAATGTTCTCAAAATTTTTGAGAACGAATGTTCTAAATGTTCTTGAAATGAGTAAAGTTGTTCCCAATCGGATAATATTTGCTTTGAACAACAACAAAACCGGTTTTCAAGAGAGAGATATACAAGAGAGAGGGCGAGTGAGAGCGATTCTCCCTCTTGTCAGCTCAACAAAGCATAAGTAGCTCTCTAGACGTGCATCTGCAAAACTGTTCAACGGCCGAATTGGCTAGCGCGTCATTCCATACGTTGAAGGCATAAGGTACCGGGCTCAAATCCCAGTCAAGCCCGAACAAATTTTTCTGTGTTTTTCTGAAAAACTTAAATAAAACGAGGTCAGGTGGGGGTCGGTCGTTGAAGCGATGGGAATATATGGGTCGAGGAGAAGCAGCAGGTGCACGCACTCTATCCAAGGAGTCTTGCCTCCCCTTCACTTCCAATCAAAAGAGGTATGTCCCGTTCCCCTTCCACCCCATTGTGCCCGTCCACACCTGGTCCAAGTGCAATCAATTTTTTTTCCCAGGTGAGTTTAAAATGTTCTTGAAAACGGAACAATATTAACTCAAATCATGTTCTCAAAAATGGAACAATATCAACTCAATTTGAGCTTTAACGTTCTCAAAAAATTGTTCTTAAAGTGAGAACATTGCACTACATGTGAGAAAACCCGTTCATGCATACCTTTTGATAACGTTTGTGCTCATTTTGAGTCCAATGTTCTCGGTTTTTTCCCTCTGTGTACATTAGGATTGAACTGGAGGAAGCCTGGAACATCCTGTATTTATTGCTATCCAGCACATTTGCGTTGCTAAGTAAGGATTTCCAAGGGCATAGCGACATATCTCCGCCCAGTACATTTTCCCGGCGGAGATATGGCGCTTGTAACCCATTAAAAATGCGAAAACCTGAAAATACAACCGAGAAGATATACAAAAATGTTGGTTTCTGAGACAAATTAAGTTGTTTTCCGTTGCCCAGACATTCATAAATCTCTTGACTTTTTTTTGCCGCAGTGGGTAATGATAAATTTGTCATAAATTAATTATTTGAAGTCTAATTTTCGATTTTTGCAACCATAGGCCATGTTCTCATTAAAAAAGAAAAAAAGGGGAACATGAAGTTGTGCAAATGTATGTAACAGCCAGAAGGAAGCACCTCCGACCCCTTAAAGTATATATATTCTTGATGAGCATCAACAGCCGAGTCGATTTAGCCATGTCCGTCTGTCCGTCTGTCTGTCTGTATGAACGCGTCGATCTCAGAGACTGTAACAGATAGAGCCACAATTTTTGGCATGTATGTAGGTGTATACTGTACCCACATCGAGTTTGTTTCAGATTTGGAAAATTCCTTCTCCACCAGCTTTTAACAGCGAAAAACTGTCTTTCTCTCTGTATAAACGCGTGGATTTCACAGACTATGAGAGGTGGAGCCACATATTTTTGCATGTATGGTGTATACTGATACTTGTGTGAAACGGTGACTGTACCTATTATTATGATCAGGCGAAATGTGTGGTGGACTCGCAATTTATAGAAAAGCTTTGATATACGGGGCAGCCCCGGCTCTGTGAAATTAGACCGCGTGAATTAAGACCGCCGTGCATTTTGTATGGCGGTCTAATTTCATTCTGCAAAATGAATTTATACCGCCATCTTAAAATGAAATTAGACCGCGCGGCCTTATTTCATTTTTCAAAATGAATTTAGGCCACAATCACAAAATGAAATTAGACCGCGCGGCCTTATTTCATTGTGAAAAATGAATTTAGACCGCCATCACAAAATGAAATTAGACCGCGCGGCCTTATTTCATTTATCAAAATGAATTTAGGCCGCGATCACAAAATGAAATTAGACCGCGTGGTCTTGTTCTTACAGTAAGCATTTGATTTTAAAAATTGAGTCGCTTTCTGCGTCGCAGGCGAAAATTTTCATTATTATACACTTGAAAAGTGTATTATAATTTTGCCCAGAAGTTTGCAACGCATAGAAGGAATCATCTCCGACCACATAAAGTATATGTATTCTTGATCAGCATGACGAGCTGAGTCGATTAAGCTTTGTCCGTCCGACTGTCCGTCTGTCTGTTTCTACGCGAACTAGTCCCTCAGTTTTGGAGCTATCGAGCTGAAACTTTGCACAGAGTCTTCTTTTTACTGCACGCTGCTAATATGTCGGAACCGACCGGATCGGATGACTACTTCTTGTAGCTGCCATACAAATGTTCGTTCGAAAAATGGGTTTTAGTGAGAAAAACTGGTTTGTTCTCAATATTATCGCTCTCAAACGCAGTCATGGGTCATTCAATATTATGTTTTTAAGCTGATTTGGCGAAGTTTGGTCGAAATCGCTAACCGTTGTGACAAGCTATTTCAAGTGTATCAAAACTTCGGTACAGACGAAGTTAGCTTTGCCTTTCTCGTTTTTTAATGTTATAGACAGTTTCTTTTATTAAAAAACCAAAATTACATTTCTTTTGTGATGGCAGTCTTAATTCATTTTGCAGAATGAAATTAGACCGCGCGGCCTAATTTCATTTTATGATGGCGGTCTAAATTCATTTTAAAATGAAATTAGAAGTTCTCACGCGGTCTAATTTCCATCACCCGGCAGCCCCTCTTTCAACTCTTTGTCACAGTGTGGCCAGACATTGACAACAACAAAAAACCAAAATTTATTTAAGCCCGACTATATTTATAATTTGTACCTAGAGTAAGAGATACCTACAGTAAGAGAGTCTCTCTATTTTTGTCTTTCTCTCTCGCTCTCTCTCTAAGATTGTGCGTTGGTTGTGAGTGGGTGGGAGGGGGTGGCGGGGGGTAATTCACTTATTTGATCATAACTTGAGAACCGCTTATCCGATCTTTATCATTCCTTGGGCAAATAGATACATATTACTAATGACTAACTATCTCTAGAAGGTGCAAATCATCTATCTACAAAACTGTGGGAGATATGACGTTTTTTCCAAATTGCGGGGGCGGGGCGGTCCCATACATGTCAAACCTCTATCTCTTACCATCTCTGAGATCTGTTTGTTCATACGGACGGACAGACGGACGGACAGACAGACGGACAAACAGACGGACGGACGGACAGACGGACATGGCTATATCGACTCGGCTGTTGATGCTGATCAAGAATATATATACTTTATGGGGTCGGAAATGATTCCTTCTCCCTGTTACATACTTTTGCACAAACTTAATATACTCTATGTACTCGGTACAGAGTATAAAAAGTTGTCAGCACTAAAAGTACGAAAAAACCATCTATAATTAAAAAATTCCGGTGTGTACCTATTAATATGATCAGGTGTGTATATCATGCTCCAAGGTTATATAAACTTCGGTCGAGCCAAAGTTAGCTACCCTCTATTTTATACCCTGTACCCATTAAAAATGGGTAACAGGGGATCATGAAGTTGTGCAAATGTATGTAACAGGGAGAAGGAAACATTTCCGACCCTATAAAGTATATATATTCTTGATCAGCATCAACAGCCGAGTCGATTTAGGCATGTCCGTCTGTCCGTCCGTCCGTCTGTCCGTCTGTCTGTATAAATGCGTCGATCTCAGAGATGGTAAAATGTAGAGGTTTGACATGTATGGGACATATGCTTCTTTTATCTGTATGCAGATCAAGTTTGTTTCAAATTTTGGCCACGCCCCCTCCCGCCCCCGCAATTTGGAAAAAATTTATATCTCCCACAGTTTCGAAGATAGACGATTTGTACTTTCAAGAGATAGTTAGTAATTAGCAAAATGAATCGATTTGCCGAAGAAATGATAAAAATCGGATGAACGGTTCAGAAGTTATGAGCAAAAAAGCGAACCAAGCGCCCCGATACCACCCCACCCACCCTAAAAAAAAATGTTGCATACCTTTCGGATGGTCACCCTAAGGAACGCAGGAGCACTGTTAAACATGTTTTTTCATGAGTAACGGGTTTATCGAAGTCGGTTAGAGCCGACTTTAACTTACGCTCTCGTTGTCAATTGTACAGGGTAAATTGAAGTCGGGCTACTCGACCGCAACGGTCTTACTTGTCATAAAAAAAAAAAAAAAAAAAAAAAGAAAAAGGGGGGAAAAAAAAAAAAAAAAAAAACAAAAAAAAAAAACTCTTTTTGTAAACATTTTTTTACACATAAAATAGTTTTTAACAACGGTTAGGGGCTTCGAAAAAAATTCCCAAAAACAACTTAAAAACAATTCAATATTACCCCTGACCGTGTTTGAGAGCTTTAATTTTGGAAAAAAAACCATTTTTTCCCAAAAAATCCATTTTCCGAACGAACATTTGTATTGTGATGACGGGAGACTGAAGCTCTTAAAGTTGCCGTTTTGTAAATAACACAAGCACAAATATATTTTGGTTCGTTTTTAATTTTTATTAATTAAACCGAGCGCGAGAGCCTCAAGCGACTCTGCCTCGTTGTTCTCGACTCTGTTGTTGACTACTGGCGCATTGCTGCCATCAAATATCTTTTTAAGAACGCAGCGCGCTCATGCATTGGTATGTGTGCGTGTGTAGCTTATCGCTTATATGTACATAAGCGTGAGATTTGCTGACACAGCTTGGCTTGGTCAAGACCAAAGTGGTCGGATCATATTTCCATATGGGAAAGAATAATTGAATTGTATTTAATTGTATTTACTTTACAACCAAAGCATGTGCACGCTACACCTCCCCTTTTAAAAAGAATAACGTATATTTATGAAGTTATTCTAAAATAGTGTAATGGTGTATATAAAAATTGTATGCTTAATATTTAATAATGATTATGGGGATTGTAGTCAAAAGAAAATTAAAAATAATTTTTTTTTTGTTGTAAAAAGCTTTTTTTTACACTTGAAAAGTGTATTATAATTTTGCCCAGAAGTTTGCAACGCATAGAAGGAATCATCTCCGACCACATAAAGTATATATATTCTTGATCAGCATGACGAGCTGAGTCGATTAGCTTTGTCCGTCCGTCTGTCCGTCTGTCCGTGTCGTGCCGTCGTCCGTTGTCTGTTTCTACGCGAACTAGTCCCTCAGTTTTGGAGCTATCGAGCTGAAACTTTGCACAGAGTCTTCTTTTTACTGCACGCTGCTAATATGTCGGAACCGACCGGATCGGATACTACTTCTTGTAGCTGCCATACAAATGTTCGGTCGGAAGTTTTAGTGAGAAAAACTGTTTTGTTCTCAATATTACTGCTCTCAAACACGGTCAGGGTAATATGTATGTTTTTAAGCTGATCTGCGAAGTTTGGTCGAAGTCGCTAACCGTTGAGACAAGCTATTTCAAGTGTATCAAAACTTCGGTCAGACGAAGTTAGCTTTGCCTTTCTCGTTTTTTTTTTATTTTATATGTTGTATATGCGAAAATTGGTAATTAATAAAGTTTTTTTTTTTTTTTTTTTTGTTCTCATTCATTCATTTTCATTATATCGTAATAATATTATAGTATTCTATATATGTACTTTTTTTTTTTTTTTTTTTTATGCGTTATATATTTTTAGTCTATCTTTATGTACTGTTTGCTGTTTCTTTCCTATTCTAATTGTAATATTATCTCTATCGTCTATTTTTTCAACTTTATAAGGGCCAACATAGTTGTTGTCTAGTTTATGCCCGGTTTCGTTTCTTAACAATACAAAATCTCCTACTTCTAAAATAAAATCGTTTGATTTCTTATCATAAAGCGTTTTTCGCTTTTGCTTTTCCTTATCTAACATAATTCTAGCTCTTTTATAGGCTACTTCTAATCTAAATTTTACTTCTTTAGCATAATCATCTATATTATATAGAGGATCTATCATATCTTTGTTTCTAAAGTTAATGAATTGTCTCGGTGGCCTTCCGAATACAAGTTCATATGGACAGTAGTCGTGTGCTACTGACGGGGTTGTATTGAAACAGTAGGTGAAATAATTCAACCATATGTCCCAGTCATTTTTGTCGATCGAAATATAAGAACGGATGTATTCGTTAAATGTTCGATGACTTCGCTCAATTGTTCCAAGGGTTTGGTGATGGTGAGCTGTTGAATGTATATTGTTTATTTTCATGTATTTACATAAGTCTGTGATTAATGAATTTTTATATTCAGTACCCATGTCCGTAATGAACGTTTTCATTGGACCATACTTGAGTATGAAAGATTCAAAAATTGCTTTAGCAACTGTGTTAGCACTTTTGTTTGGTACTGGTATAGTGACTAAATATTTTGTTAAGTCACATATAATGGTAACTGCGTACTCATTGCCATCCTCAGTTTTCGGAAGTGGGCCAATGGTATCAATCAGTACAGTATCAAATGCTGTTGCTGGAGTTGGGGTTAGAGTCATAGGTGTCTTGGTATGGGTCGTTGTTTTTGCTTTTTGGCATTTCAAACAAGACTTTACATACTGTCTTATTGTCTTAGTCATGAGGGGCCAATAAAAATATTTTCGAATTTTCGACAGGGTTCGCGACATCCCTGAGTGGCCTCCTTCAATTGGTTCGTCATGGTATTTTGACAGAATTGCTTTTATTTGAGCTGTGTCGTTTTTGTCTATTATGGTCACCTTTGGGAGTATGCATACTCGTACTTTCTTTAAAATACTATTGCCCATTTTTTTTAAATATACTTAGTGATACAGATTCAAAAATTTGATCACTTGGTGACATTTTCAATTGGTTTATATTAAGTATTCCGGCTTCTGTTTCAAGCCTTTGGAAAAGCTGACCTAAATCGAGTTTTCCATTGGAGTACAAATCATCAATTGTGAATCGTGAAATCACTCGTTTTCCCACTTTGAACAAACACTTGTGCTTGTCGAGTTTTAGTTTCACACATTTTTTGACATCGTTGTTGTTGATTACTTCATAGACATTGGGCTTTTTATTTTCATTTTGCTCATGCAATTTTATAGCAGTGCTACTAATAGCTGTACTGCTTTCTTGGCCTGCGCAGGCGTTTTTCTGTCTTGTTGAGGACCTCGTAGAGACCTTCAATATTTGTCTGTTCATTTCTTTGAGCTCTTCAATTGTTATTCTGGATAGAGCATCTGCAATATGATTATCTTTCCCCTTGAGGTATTCGACAGTAAAATCATATTCTTCCAAATCAAGTCTCATTCTTGTGAGCTTGGAACTTGGATTTTTCATTGAAAACAGATATGTTAATGGTCTGTGATCCGTTTTTACGAAGAAATGCCTTCCATAAACGTAAGGTCTGAAGTGTTTTATTGCCCAGTGTATAGCAGCTAATTCCTGCTCTGTAGTTGATTTGTTACTTTCACCTTGTGTAAAAGATCTGGAGGCATATGCAACTGGAAGTTGCATTCCATTATGCTCCTGGGTTAATACCGCTCCGCAAGCGTGTTTGCTAGCGTCTGTGATTATGCAAAAATCTTTATTGAAGTCTGGGTACTGCAGTAATGTTGGTTTCATTAATGCTTCTTTTAAGTACTCGAATGCGTTATTGCATTCTGGAGTCCATTGAAATTGAACGTTCTTTTTACAGAGCCTCGTTAAGTGGCGTGAATGTTCTGCGAAATTTTGGATAAATCTCCGATAATAGTTACAGAAGGCAACGAATCTACGTGCACTATCTGCATCAGTTGGTTTTGGATAGTTTTTGATGACGTCATATTTTTTGTCATCTGGGAGAATTCCTTTATCGGTACATTTGTGACCAAGATAAGTAACTTCGTGCATGAAGAATGAACATTTTTCTGGATGTAGTTTTAAATTAAATTTGCGACATAGTTCGAAGACGTTTGTCAAATTTTTGAACATATGTTGTTCGGAACATCCAATGACTACTAGGTCATCCATATAGAGAAATGCTTGCGATGGTTCTAGACCTGAAAATGCAAGTGTCATCATGCGCATAAAAGAATTTGGTGCTACTTTAAGTCCATATGGTAATCGCGTGTAGCGATAAGAGCCTGTGCTCGTTGAAAATGATGTCATATTCCTTGATTTCTCATCAAGTTCTATCTGGTGAAATCCAGACATTAGATCGAGACATGAAAAGTATTTCGCTCGACCTAGTTGATCTAGAATATCTTCTATTCTTGGAAGTGGGAACTTGTCCGCTAGTAACTTTTTGTTAATTTGGCGATAATCAACTACTAAACGCCATCTTTTTTCCGTTGAATTCGGAAGTGATTTCTTGGGTACCAAGAGAAGTGGGCTGTTATATTCAGAGATGGATGGTTCGACAATGCCATCTTTAATTAGTTTTTGTACCTGATCGTTTATTTCTTGCTTTTCCGACTCAGCATTTCTGTAGTTTTTTATGTATACGGGTGTTTTATCATTCAATCTAAGCTTTTGTTTATAGAAATTGTTTGCGGATATAGGTTCTGTTTCTAAACCAAATATATCACTGTATTCAGTGCAAAGTTCGGTTAGTTTAGATTTAAACTGTTTAGGAAATTTTAATTTTTTCAATATTTCCCTTGTTCTTGACTTTTCTTTGTTTAACTGGATTATATCGTAGTCATTAAGTGACTCAAACTGTATGTTTTGACTGTCAATCTCTGTATTTTTCGAAGTAGTATTTACTATGCGAATGTATGCATTATTACTTGTTACTATTGAGCTTGCTATTATTATTCCCGGCTGTATCTCCTGATTGGGAACTAAAACCGTTTTTTCACTAGTCTTTAATCTTACTTGTCGTATGACTTCAGATCTAGCAGGTAATAATAATGAGTCATTCTCGAGTGAGTGTTTTATTGGAATTTGGATGTGTGTATGGAAATTTTTTGGGCGCAAAATTAGTGTATTTTTCTCCTCTTGATAATCTAATAAACAATTAAATTTTTTGAAAAAATCATAGCCCAATATACCATCTGTTGGTATTGAAAAGTTTTCTGGTACTACATGGAAATCATGTGGTACAATGTACTTGTCTGTAAGTAGTTCCAGATGTACTAGACCATAAGAACGTGTTGTTCCTTGTCCAATACCTGTTATATTGCTTATAATGTTTGTATTTATGTTGTAATATTCATTTTGTTGGTGTTTTATCACCGAAATGTCTGCTCCTGTATCAATCAAAAATGTCAGATTTGACTTTGTTTCTTCATTTTGAACTGTAATTATATTACTTAGATTGAGATTGATTGAGTATACTTTTACTGATTGTTGTTGCTCAAGGGGGGTTGAGCGTTTTCCGAATTTGTTGTTCGGATGTTGTGATTGTTGCTTTGTCCTCGCCAATTATTTTGGTTTCCTTGGCCTCTGTAGTTGCCATTATTGGTACCTCGGCTACGGTTATTGTAACCATTGTTATTACTTTGGCGGTATCCCTGATTACCTTGGTAACCTCTTCCTCTGTTTCCGTTATTATGGTACTGACCCCGTCCATTGTTGTAGTTACCACGGCTGTTGTTTCCGCGATAGTTCGAATAATATAGGACTGAGTCAGTTTTTCCGGTTGCATCAGTGCAACTGTTGACAAATTTGGCGATAGCGTCATTCATGGTTGTGAAGCTACCTGCCTGCATGATAAGTTTTACCTTATCAATAGAGCAGTTGGATGTCATGGCTTTTACAGCGTTTTGTACACTATATTTTGATGCTAGTTCAGGGGTAAGTCCATCATTTATGTAAGCGCATTCTAAACTATTTGTTAGTTGCTCAATTTCTTTTGTGTATTGATTGGCAGTTTTGTTTTTCTGCTGGAGATTCATTAATTTTGCTGAAATAACTTCAACTGATTCTCCTTTAACGGAAATTTTTAATTTGGCAATTATCTGATTTATGGTGCTTTCTGTACCAATCAAATTTCTTGCATGTCCCTTTAATTTTGTTTTAATCAGTGAGACTGCCGTTGTCTCATGGGTATCTTTAATAGATTCGATCAGAGATAATGCATCTAGAAAACTTTGTAAGTTTTCAGCTTTGCCGTCAAAATCTGGGATCAGACTTGAGGCTGTTTCGAGGAATTGAACCTGGGTCTGTGCCATGATTACTGATTGTTGGTCTTTAGGAGTTTAGGGTTTTTAGAAGTTTAGGGTGTTTAGGTGTTTAGGGATTTAGGGGTTTTTAGGGGTTTAGGGGTGTCCTCGAAGTCTCTAGAGATTTAAAATTATTTTGGACACCCCTAATGAAAGGGAAAAAGTTTTTGTTTTTAAGTCATGTTTTTCATTTTTCTTTTCTCAGGCAAAATTTTAATTTCTGTAGTTGTCATAATTATTTTTAAATCATGAAGTGGCTTGCCTTTTTTTTATTAAATTTTTGCGTACAGCATGAATGAATGAATTATATATATTTCATTTTTTTTTTTTTTTTGTAGTTTTATCGAAAAAAATTATTGGTATCTTTCTTGAGACATGATGGTGTGTATGAGTGATTATTACATTATACAGTTTACAGATTAATTTTACACTGTATAATGTATGTTAGTGGTAATGATTGTAATGATTATGTGACGGGTTTTTTTTTGTTAATGAACTTAATTATCGTACCCAGCTCAAACGCTACTTGAGGGTACTAAAAAAAATTGCGAACTTCCAATATGCATTGGACCGCTTTAAAAAAAAATTTCGTTGGGCGCAATCTGCGCTCTGACTGTCTTCTTTGGCTTCGTCTACGTCTGTGGAGAGTTTTCCCTCGGTGGTGCAGACGGCGGCTTCATGCCTCCCGCACAAATTTCTTCTGGTTTTAATGGTCCATTCGTTGGTGCAGTGGGCGGCCTATATGCCTACCGCACGGTTTCTTTTTATCTGTTGGCTCGATTGGTTGTTGTTGTGATGAATTTATTTCCGCTTATTTCAAGTCAACCGGTAACATGGCTTTGTTACCGTATCTTCCTTCTCGCTGCCCAAAGCCTGGCAGCGGCTTTGGTGATTTAGAAAAAATTTTTTTTTTTTTTTGGGTGGTTTTTTATTTTTGCGGTTTCCTCCGCAGTTTTTTTTTTGTGTTTGGTTTAAGTTTTTGTTGTTTGCATTGTTTTTGTTTTGTTTGTTAAACTTTTTATTTGCATGTGTTTAAATGTCACATGTCACGGTCGCCATGTGATGACGGGAGACTGAAGCTCTTAAAGTTGCCGTTTTGTAAATAACACAAGCACAAATATATTTTGGTTCGTTTTTGATTTTTATTAATTAAACCGAGCGCGAGAG
This sequence comes from Lordiphosa stackelbergi, assembly GCA_018904235.1. NCBI lineage: Eukaryota > Metazoa > Arthropoda > Insecta > Diptera > Drosophilidae > Lordiphosa > Lordiphosa stackelbergi. Next base: position 196,712 of record JAEIFU010000113.1, on the reverse strand, counting down.
CCTCAAGCGACTCTGCCTCGTTGTTCTCGACTCTGTTGTTGACTGCTGGCGCATTGCTGCCATCAAATATCTTTTTTAAGAACGCAGCGCGCTCATGCATTGGTATGTGTGCGTGTGTAGCTTATCGCTTATATGTACATAAGCGTGAGATTTGCTGACACAGCTTGGCTTGGTCAAGACCAAAGTGGTCGGATCATATTTCCATATGGGAAAGAATAATTGAATTGTATTTAATTGTATTTACTTTACAACCAAAGCATGTGCACGCTACAGTATGGCAGCTACAAGAAGTAGTCATCCGATCCGGTCGGTTCCGACATATTAGCAGCGTGCAGTAAATAGAAGACTCTGTGCAAAGTTTCAGCTCGATAGCTACAAAATTGAGGGACTAGTTCGCGTAGAAACAGACAGACGGACAGACGGACGGACAAAGCTTAATCGACTCAGCTCCTCATGCTGATCAAGAATATATATACTTTATGTGGTCGGAGATGATTCCTTCAATGCGTTGCAAACTTCTGGGCAAAATTATAATACACTTTTCAAGTGTATAAAAATTTAAAAGCTATATCTTTAACCGTTTTAGGCCCATTTTCTCAATGTCCGGTTAGTCAAAATTACCGGCATGTTGGCCGAATTTGAGTGTCTCATGCTGTCTTTGGCGAAAACCTGCCAGTAACTTTTACCGCAGCCTCTTGATGGGGTTAAATTTTAACCTTCCGGCAAGTTTCGATAAAACTATCGATATTTTCACTCGCAGCTCTGTCGAACACTTGTATTATTTATTTTGCTAATTGCCAAACCAATAAATGCAAATAAATAAACGAATTTGTTGCATCCACGAAATGAAATTGGGAGGCAGGCAGTAAGACAGGAAGACCCATGCGGCGATCTGGAACAAAAAGTCCAGCAGAATGGCAGCCGCCGAGCCTGGCCAAAGATTAGGCAAATATGTATTGACACGCCAGCCGGCAAAATGGAAATTTGGTGCCAAACGCAAAGATCTGGCAAACTTACTGGCCGCAGTCTACGAAATCGAAGGACACGTATTGTCTTTTATGATGTGGCATTCCGATTGTGATCCAACTGCTGATACGTGTGCACCGTAAGGAAAATACTATCCACACGCACTGCCAGCACCAGGAACGGTATCACCACAATGGCCAACATGGCCACATAATCCCAGATGGAGCAACGAGTAAATAAAGCAAGAGCGTACAGGGAGGGGGCTAATAACACAAGTTTACAAAAAAAGGCCAACTTTTGCAACAGAGAAATTAGCAACCGTCCCTTATGTATTTTTGGCCGCTGAACTCAAATAAATTGTCCGTTTTCTTCCAGCACGTCAGGTTTACGAGATATTCGCATAAATGTGTGTTTAGCGAGGTGTCTTTACATATGTTGATCCTGTCGCCACATTAAGTGTTCTATTCCAACAAAATTCGTTTTAATGTGAGCTGCTTTGAATAACGTTACAGAAAAACCAAACACAATGTTTTTATTTTACTGATAAGGTAAAAATTTTTGGATTTTAATACTAAAAATGTGGTTATTTTTTTATAAAATCTATTTTTTCCCAAGTTTATATAATTCTGAAAAATTTTCCGCTGATATTAAAAATCTTAGAAAAAATAGTTGGTAGTCCTTTGTTTCTTCTTATTTTACATATTTTCAGTTTTTCGATAAAACCCCATATTAAAAATTATAACCAAAAAAAAAAAAAAATTTTGTTTTTTTTTATTTTTTTACCAAAATTAACCTAAAAATGTCTTTAAATTAAAAAAAACGAAATGAAATAACTTTTTAATATCAACTCATTGGTTTCACAATTACAACATTGTTATTTTCAAGCAACAAGAAATTTTGATGGTAAATATTATGCAAAAAAGTCAAAATTTTATGTTGTTTTTGGGCTAAAAAATAAAAAAAGAAAAAAAAAAAAAAAAAAAAAAAAAAAAAAAAAAAAAAAAAAAAAAAAAAAAAAAAAAATTTTTATATATAAAAAAAAAAATTTTTGGTAATGATTATTATAGTGGGAGATAAATTTTATTCTCCCCGCCCCCGCACACCCAACAAAAATATTTTTTTTTTTTTTTTTTGTGAAGTTTCCCGGCAAACACACACAAATAAGAATGGGCAGAGGTGGGAAGCGAAGAGGTAGAAAAGAGGCTGAAGAGGGGCAATTGGGTGGGTTCTGGGAGAGATCTGGGTGTGATCTTTGTGCGATCTGGTGGTATTTGGGAGGGATTTGAATGGAATCGTATCTGGGTGTGATCTGAGTGAGATCTGGGTGGGATCTGGGGGGGGATCTGGGGGGATCTGGGAGGGATCTGGGAGCGATATGGGTGGGAACTGTGTGGGATTTGGATGAGGATCTGGATGGGATCTGGGTGGGTTCTGGGTGGTATCTGGTAGGGATCTGAGTGGAATAAGGGTGGGATCTTGGCGGTATCTGGGTGGGATCTGGGTATGATCTGAGCGGAATCTAAGTGGGATCTGAATAGGATCTGAGTGGGATTTGGTTAGGATCTAAGTGGGATCTAGCTTGGTTTGATCTGCGTAGTATCTGTGTGGGATCTGGGCGGGATCTCGGCGGGATCTGCATAGGATCTTGGTTCGATCTCACCTTGGTGGTAGGAAGAGAGACTCCTCTGTCGGAAGAGAGACTCCACTATCGGAAGAGAGACTCCTCTGTCGGAAGAGCGATTCTACTATCGGATGACTCCACTGTAGGAAGACGGACTTCACTGTCAAAGGAGACACTACACTGTTGGAACTGTGACTCCAATGTCGGAGGAGAATCTAAACTGTCGGAGGAGAGACTTCACTGTAGGAAGAGGGACTCCACTATCGGACGACAGAATCCACTGTCCGAAGACAGACTCGACTGTCGGAAGAGGGACTTTACTGTCAGAAGAGAGACTCCAATGTCAAAATAGACGCACCAATAATGGAGTACAGACTCAGCTGTAGGAAGAGAGACTTCACTGTCGGAAGATAGACTAAAATGCTTGAAAAAGGACTCCACTGTCGGAAGAGAGACTCCACAGTCGGAAGAATTACTCCACTTTCAAAAAAGGGGCACTACTGTCGAAAGGGAGACTCTACTATCGGAAAACAGACACCACTGACTTAAAACGGAATCCGCATTCGGAAGACACATTCTACTGTTGGAAGACAGACTCCAGAGTCGTTAGAGAGAGTCCACTACACTGTTGGAAGTGTGACTCCAATGTCGGAAGAGAAACTGAACTGTCGGTTAAGAGACTCCATGGTCGGATGAGAGATTCACATGTCGAAAGAGGTACTCTACTATCGGAGGACTCCACTGTAGGAAGACGGACTTCATCTGGGTGGGTGAAACATCATCATTTATCTCTGGATCAGCACAATAAACAAGAGTTCCTGAAAAATGAAAGAACACTGCAGCAAGAGATCTTGATGCTGGTATTTCTACTCCCTGTTAGTTTTCTTCTTTCGAAAGAACTGATTTATATACCATGAGCTTGTGATTTGAAAAAAAGCTTTAAACCTAAGCATCGTGTTTCACAAAAAAATTAAACTGAAACATTTTCACATCAAAGTCCCCGTGTACAAATGACAACGAGAGCGTGTTAAAATCGGCTCTAACCGACTCGATAAACCCTGTTAAAAAAAAAAAAAAAAAAAAAAAATTGGGGAGGGGTGGTGGTTTGGGGCTTGGTTGCTGTTTTTCTCATAACTTGTGAACCGTTTATCCGATCTTTATCATTTCTTCGGCAAATCGATTTATTTTGCTAATGACTAACTATCTCTAGAAAGTACAAATCGTCTATCTTCAAAACTGTGGGAGATATAACGTTTTTTCCAAATTGCGGGGGCGGGAGGGGGCGTGGCCAAAATTTGAAACAAACTTGATCTGCGTACAGATAAAAGAAGCATTTGTCCCATACATGTCAAACCTCTATCTATTACCATCTCTGAGATCGACGCGTTCATACAGACAGACGGACAGACGGACGGACGGACAGACGGACAGACGGACATGGCTAAATCGACTCGGCTATTGATGCTGATCAAGAATATATATACTTTATAGGGTCGGAGATGTTTCCCTTCTCCCTGTTACATACATTTGCACACTTAACCCCTTCCAATTTTTATGGACAGGGTATAAACATTGTGTTTGGTTTTTCTGTAACGTTATTCAATGCAGCTCACATTAAAACAAATTTTGTTGGAATAGGACACTTAATGTGGCCACAGGATCAACAAATGTAAAGACACCTCGCTAAACACACATTTATGCGAATATCTCGTAAACCTGACGTGCTGGAAGAAAACGGACAATTTATTTGAGTTCAGCGGCCAAAAATACATAAGGGACGGTTGCTAATTTCTCTGTTGCAAAAGTTGGCATTTTTTGTTAACTTGTGTTCTTTATTGCTCTGGATGAAGTTCAATTTTTTTAACGATTCAGGTGGACAAATTCAGCATGTCATATAAAGCTTGCTAGGACTGGCTGTGCGATCTCATGCAAGTGGTAGCTTCCTCATCATTATGGGTGACTTCTTTGGAGTCAGACTTTCTCGGCGAACCGTGACTTATTTATGTATCCCACGCTTAGGCATTACTGGCTTTCACAAACACGCAGAGACTGATTGATTTGTGCTAAAATTTTAGAAGTTAATTTATTTATTTATTTATTTTATTTATTTTTTATTTAATATCCCAATGACACAAGGCATAGTGCTTATAAATTATTTTTAAATATTTTTAAAGATTACATATCATAAATAAAATCTTACAATCATTATTAACCTCATTTTCCAATCCTTGGGATCACCAATTTTTTATGAAATGCACGAGACTCCAACGGTGCTGAGAATGCCGCCACCAGTGCGATAATTTCTCGCTTATCAGTTCCAAATTCTTTACGCGACCGTTTTTTGAGTGCGATGAATTCCGGCTTGAGCGGCAAACTGATCTCCAAGTCTTCGCCAGGCTTTGTTTACATGCCGCCGCCGTATCACTTTTCTTGTTTTCCAAAATATATTTGACTCTACAAGGCCCACCAGCCACAGAAAAGTTTTTCCCTCTTCGCCTTTTCGATGCTTCAACTTGATTCATTAGTGCTAGCAATTTTAATCAACTTTATTTTTGCTAAATGATTACCAGCAACAGCAATAGAATTAAGAAAACCAAAACAAACACAGCTGATTTGTTGACACTGTCTGGTCACACTATGGCAGCGATAGCAATCTATCGATATCAGGCGAACCTGCCGGTAAGACTCGTTAAGAAAATCAAATGACTTACCGGCAGGTTATTCCGCCCGGCAAATTTTAGCCGGCCGGTACCTAACCGCTACTTTTGAGAAAATGGGCCTTAGAGTTATTTAAAATTTAACAAATTCACAATTTATTTAAACACAGGACTTTCGCAAAAGAGCTACAACAAAACTCAAATTTTGAGGTTAAGCTTCTTTCATTATAAGCCCCTTTTGGGCCAATTATCATCCAATTTGAAGACATCATGCCAGAAAAAAAAAGTTTTTTTATATGGTATGGAAATATTTCCTTGCGTTGCAATTATAATACCCTTAGCAACTAAATAAAAATTGGAATTAACCTATTTATTAGATTCAGTTTCGTAACTGATAACCAGTTACGATAACAAAGGTAATGGGGTTACGGTTTATTCGGTTTTTGTAAAATTGTAAACGTTTAACATCGGTAGAAGGTTACGGTTTCGTTTACTGTCTTAATCTCAGTTTTTTACTAATTTTAAGTGGGTTCAGCGTATAATAGGCAAACACGCCAGTGCTGAGCTGCTCGGGCTTGACTTAGAAAAATAGGGGAAAGCCATATTCGGTTAAGCTCTTCCTGTTTGTTACAAGTAGTTTTATAAATTTATAATCGCTTGGCCAGATGTTCTGTTAGGCATCGTAACTGAATGGTCGACAAACTAGTCACAAAAATGGTACTTAAATGATGGCATATCATCACTGCTATGTACATTCATCATCATATACTATGTTGGTATGAATGTATGTTCATTTCTACGCGCACACACAAAAATTATAATATGTAGACGTCTGGGTCTGGTCTGCATCTATGCATGTATTACAATGGCATAGACATACATATGTTTGTAAATGTTCGCTGTTAAAATAATCCACTCTCACTTTCAGCTAGAGTAGACGTGTTCCACAAGAGCTGTCGTCGTGGTGAGTTTGTGTTCATGTTGTAAAGCTGCGCTCTGTGGTGTCGTGTATTGGGCAAAACTTTTCGCAAGCTGCATTATAGCTGAGATCTATAACAGTAAAGTTTCACTCATGGTTTAAATCGGTTGTGGATTGTTCGTCGCGTCAGTGCAGTAATAAACAGCTTTTCACAAAAACTACATACATACATACGTATTCGAATGTTAATTTATGGAAATGGAATGGCTGTAATGGATATAAGCTTCATTTCAAAATAGTGATTGTGTATGTAAATTTGATTGTTTAATAAAATTTATATATAATTAAAATTGAAGCAGAAATATATACATTTATATACACAACAAAGATATTTGGTTGTACATATACAATGTAGTATATTTTGTATGTACAAAATACACACATATGTATGCGTTTGCACAAAAATATACAAAAAGGTTTGAAGTAATTATTGCTCGGAGGCAAGCAAGGCTACCTTGTGGATGCTGCATTTGAAAGTGATCAACGTCTTTTGGTTAATAATATACATATGTACACATATGTATGTATACACATACATTGTTACAAAATGCATGCATAAAAGCATCGTAACAGCAAGAGTCGAACTAAGTCTGTGTGGTAAAATGTGAAAACCTAAGTTAAATAAGATGCGATACCAGTTAATGTGGTTGACGAATGATTAGTTTTGTATACCACAACAAAAACATGATACTAATACAATAAATCAAATTAACATTAAAACAATAAACTACAAAAAATATGTTCCTACGGGTGTAGATAAAAAATGCTAAATGAAAATAGTCCCAATTTAACGTGAAATCGAAAGGAATGATACACTTTAAAAATAAGAATTGTAAAGAAATTTGTTATATTTGCGCCTTTTAAGCATAATCACTGCTACAAGTTGTTAAATCACTTCATTATTGTTTCCAATATTTTACCTACGACTTAAATTAGAAGACTCACCCAAGACTCTGTTATGTCATAACATCTTTATTGCTTTCACCAACAGACATTATGTAAGTCAGTGTTCAAATCTACGTACTTACTACTATTTATGCGAAATAGAAATATCACATGGAATTTCACGAAAAATCATGATCCAAATAATACATAATGCCATTTTGTTGTATTTCGATTGAGAAGTTCTGAGCGAATTCGTGCTTTTAGCTGCCGCACAAGAAATAAGAGGCAAAATAAAGCTTTAAATTACGGAGGCTCAGATTCGCTGTACAATGTATGTGAGGCTGAAAGTAACTGGATCACTTACCCGCGGGCATGTGGTTTGGACATGATTGGTCTACAATTCCAGTTAAGAGCGTAGCACACCATAGACGTCTTATGAAAAGCACAACTTGTTAGGAAAAATGTCTTGAGTGTACATTGCTTGATTTTCATGATGCATAAAAAATCAAAGCAAATAACAAAAACTGTTTGCTGAACTGATTATCTGTAAGGTATACAGGGCTGAAAACCTCTCAAAAATCGAAAATGATTTACAACGGGCTTAAAATTACGAAAATTTTTGGGTTAGTTATCCCGAAGCGGGATCATTACCTAGTTTTAGGTTCAAACACGTGTTCTTAAGATCGATGAATCGATGAATATAATGATTTTAAAACGATTCGAGTGCAGAATCGTCCACCTTTTGAACGAAACCAGTAGTGCGGTAAAATTCCAGTAGTGATAAGCCAGCGGCAGTAGTGATAAGATAATACTTAGAAAATTGGTCAAATGATCTCTTAATGAACCACTTTGTCATGATAAATTCAAAGATTATGCTGGATTTTAGGCCGATCTTACATGAATACCGGCTAAAGAGCCAAGATATATATCTCACTAATCAGAAGCGTACGCAGGAAAACAAATTGTTTAAGACAAGAGTTTAATATAAACTTTTTAATAGAGTCCACAAAAACAATCTAAAATAGTCACAGAATATTGAAAAAAAATGGTTCATGGAAAATACACTTCCCTAAAATAGAGAAAATTGGTGGCAAAAGGTAGAATCTATGGAAGACCATATGTTAAAAGAAGATGTGACCATTAGTGACAAAGAATCAACAAGCTCTTCAAAAAAGTAAAATGAAGACATCATGAAACCAAGCGATGTAAAATAAAAATAATCTAATAAAGGAAATATTTATTAAATGACCGGGAACATGAGGATGAAGGTGAAGCCTGCGTGCTAGTCCACACTAGAGATTGAGAAAAATGTGAAAATAAAAGATATGTGAAAGTCGAAGTGCAAAAAATGCCTGTTTCTTTTTGAGGAGATGAAAATAAATGCTTTAATTTCAAATAACTTGTAATGTAACATTCGTGGAAGCTTAGGTCACACGACTTATATGTGCAGAAGCCTATTTCCAGAACAATTAAAAACGCACGAAAATAAATAAGCTTCGAACAGCTGATGAGCCATTTATTTAGTCTCATTAAATAGTTATAGCGTTGCTATATCGTTAGCTTGTGAGGATTGCAATCACAGCCGATTTTCCTAAATAAATTTAAAATAAAGTTGATAGTTAGCGACCTTTCTAAATTAGAATTTCAGTATTGCGGGCTCGAGGTCAAGTAAACACACAGGTTAGTTTGTGTAGCCACAAACCAAAGAACACAATGAAGAACTTTTTCAATAAGACGAAGTCCAAAGTAGCCACATTCGATAGGAGCAATGTGATATACAACATTCCATGTAATGGAGACACAGAAAACAGCTGCAACAAATTGTACATTGGTACAACAAAATCTAAACTTAGAACTAGTATATCTCTACACAAATCAGACTACAAACTCAGACGTCAAACCACCATTCAAACAAGTAAGACCGTTGCAGTCGAGTAGCCCGACTTCAATATACCCTGTACAATTGACAACGAGAGCGTAAGTTAAAGTCGGCTCTAACCGACTTCGATAAACCCGTTAGTCATGAAAAAAACATGTTTAATAGTGCTCCTGCGTTCCTTAGGGTGACCATCCGAAAAGTATGCAACATTTTTTTAGGGTGGGTGGGGTGGTGGCGGGGGGGCTTGGTTCGCTTTTTTGCTCATAACTTCTGAACCGTTCATCCGATTTTTATCACCGTTCAAATCGATTTATTTTGCTAACTACTAACTATCTCTAGAAAGTACGAATCGTCTATCTTCAAAACTGCAGGAGATATAACGTTTTTTCCAAATTGCGGGGGCGGGAGGGGGCGTGGCCAAAATTTGAAACAAACTTAATCTGCGTACAGATAAAAGAAGCATTTGTCCCATACATGTCAAACCTCTATCTCTTACCATCTCTGAGATCGACGCGTTCATACAGACAGACGCACAGACGGACGGACGGACAGACGGACATGGCTAAATCGACTCGGCTATTGATGCTGATCAAGAATATATATTCTTTATAGGGTCGGAGATGTTTCCTTCTCCCTGTTACATACATTTGCACAACTTCATTATCCCCTTTTACCCATTTTTAATGGGTAAGGTAAAATTGGCTATACAGCTCCTCCAACGGGGCCAAGCCAAGCTTCTCTTTTTAATGGGTACAGGGTATAAAAACGGCGCTTGCGTCACACTGTACGGAAAGCGGACACTCGCCGAATTTCGAAGCAACAACAATCCTACAGCAAGAAAACCACTACAGCAAACGCTTCACTCTTGAGATGTTGTATATAATAGACACACACACTGACAAGAGGCTTAACTACAAATCGGACACAGAGAACTGTGCGCACCTATACAGACACTTACTGACCAAACAATAACTCAGTATCCAACTCCACGCCGAACGGAACAGACGTGTAAAACAATGTATGTAAAAAAAGTTTGTGTTTTTTGTATTAAGTCAATGTTACATTGTAATTGGAAATTGTTTTGTAGTGTCCCTGAAGATGGTTGCCGAGGAGCAACTGAAATATATTGGAAAACAGCATATACATCTGTGTGTTTTACTTGACCTCGAGCCCGCAATACTTAAATTCTAAATTGAAAATAAATAAATTTTTCCGGACAACCTCTAACAAATTCAAAGCAAATGCGAGTCGCACCAAAATAGTACAAAAATAATGCAATATGTTAGCACATAAAATTTCACTCTTTTTTATTAATTTTTCACATTTTGTAATTGTAGTGTCCCAAGTCAAGGATCACGAAGTCGTGCAATGGTAGTACATTATTGTGACTTTGAAAGTTGCAGGGTGATTTTGAACTTGTTTAAACTTTAATTTGATAAACACATTTCGAAAAATTACGTTCGGTTCACCAAATTGTGTTGTTTTTCAAAAGAGTCTTAACTCAAATGTGAATTTTTGAAATTTCGCGATTTTAGACCATTTTTTCCACATCTTTTCATAATAATCTTAGCGTCTTTATTGATCTAAACTCAAATGAGAAGAATGGAAATTTCAAGTTTTTTGTCCCGTAGATTGCAAATTTCGCAATATTTTGGACTGTTCAATGTACGACTCTTATTTACCAATGCCTGCGCTTTAGTAAATATTCAAATGAAAATTTGGCAAATTTAGCGGTTTTTGGTCTACACATCTTTTAGATGCGTCATTAATAGGCATAACATAGAGACGACATAATGAAAGGTACTTCATTGATATTTCATCTAAAGTTTCCCGGTCTGCGAGTAGCGAAGAGTATTTAATATTACTCTTAAAAAAGACTTTTATTATTTGATTTTTAAATAAAAGTCTCTGATTGAGTTTTATAACAAAAGTCTTTCGATAAGAGTTCTTTTGAGACTTTTAAATAAAAGTCTTTCGATAAGAGTTATTTTCGATAACTGTTATTTTAAGACTTTTAAATATAAGTCTTAAAATAACTGTTATGAAATGACTTTTATTTTAAAAGTCTTTTAATAACAGTTATTTTGGAGTAATATATTAAAAGTTTTTTATAACTATTATTTTCTGAGGACTTCAATAACTGTTATCCAAAAGACTTTTAAAATAAAACTCTTAAAATAACTATTATTTGCGGACTTTTATAATAAAACTAGAAAAACTAGAAAAGTTATAGAAAAACTTTTTTTGTTTTCAAAGCTATCGCTCCCAACCCCTGTATTTATAAGTTTTCTATGATTTCACATAATTTCACCGAGATTTATCAAAATCGGACAACTATATAGTATAGCTGCCATACAAAAGATAGGTCTGAAAAAAGTCTTAGTGAGAAAAACTTTTTTGTTTTCAGTTCTATTGCTACCAACCCTCGTATTTATAAGTTTTTTATGCTTTCACATAATTTCAGCAAGTTTTATTCAAATCGGGCAACTATAAAGTATAGCTGCCATACAAAAGATAGATCTGAAAAAAAGTTTTAGTATGAAAAACTTTTTTGTTTTCAATGCTATCGCTCCCAAACTCGATACTGATCAATATAATATGATAACACATAATTCTGTTAAGTCCTGTCCAAATCGGATGACTATAGCATATAGCTGCCATAGGAACGATCGGTCGAAAAAATAGTTTTAGTGAGAAAAACTATTTTGTTTTCAATGGTAGCGTATTTGTACGTTTCAGTTAAAAATATTATCTGTTCAAAATCGGATGAATATATCGTATAGCTGCCATATAAAAAACTGGCAGTAATATATCATGCTCCAAGGGTATATAAACTTCGGTCGAGCCGAAGTTAGCTTTCCTCTATTTTTTTTTATGCTTCTAGTACTTACCCTGAATTTTTCACAGCGATTTTTAACTTTTCAATCACAGGCCTTTTTGAGCTATCTATGCATTAAAAAATTCCAAATTTTTTGTATACCCCCGGAATAGTATTTGAGATGTAAGCCGTTACCTACAAAATTTCGCCAAATTTTGATCACCATTTATTTAAGACTTCCAGTTGTGGCTCCAGATTACAAATTCCTTGTAATCTGAGATGTATAATTCAAGAAGTTATCCAATCTTTCTAAATTTCTCTAGGTGCAATTTATACATTCACTGTCGATAATGGAAGGTTGTTCATGTTAATCAGGAGTATTTCTTGATTTGGAAGATGACCAAATTACCTCAACAGTATCCCTGGAGGATTCTATAATTACAGTTTGTTGTGTTGCGCACACTCTACGTAGTAGTTAAGTAGATTTTGAAGGCAGTTCGGTTTGACATATGTAGAGTTCGCACACTTTGTAAGAAATTCCGTTCATACACAAAAATTAAAATAAAAAAATATTTCTAGACTTTCGGACGCGATGACCTAAAAAATGTGCGAACGTTAACTTACTCTTAAAGATTTTTGCATAGAGAGTTTTGAAAAAAAACTCCACCTAAAAACATTTGAATGGAACGTAGTTAAAAATATCTCTTTATTGCCTGCAGCCAATTTATAAAACTTCTTTGTAGCTGCCAGATTACCAATTAGTACCATGTGATTTATATTACGCTTACTTGCCATGTCGAGCAATTGTTCTGAAATCTTTAGCAAAACATTGACCCTGTTCACCAGCATATATCAAACATCAAATATCATCCATCAAAAAAAGTTAATTGGATTTTGTTTAACGCTTTGATGAAATATTAAGGTAAAAATGGTATGCGTGAAAGCTATCGTTTTGATTTTAACCAAAATGACAAAAATTAGTAATCATAGTTGCACTTCACATTCGCTCACCTCAACAATTGTACTAGATCCATCGATTTTTTCGTCATCGACTTGTGCTGGTGAACACGGCCATTGTTAATAACTATCTAAGTGCCTTGATAATCGTTCTTTTATTATGGCTCAGTACCAATATTGGCTGCAGTGTTTTTAACCCGAGATTTCCAAATTTGTTAACTTCGACCAAAAAAGCATGTCTGAAGCTCAAAAACAAATTCTTAATGAGAGTTTTCAAAATTCAACTTTAAATGACTAATCGTCTGATTGCGAAAGAGAAAAGTTTATAAAAGCTAAAGAAATCATAAACAAATATTAGATATCAAATCTGTAAATTTGTTATACATTCTTTTTAGGCCGCTTGTCTTTACACTTCTTTATTTCTGTATGCTGTCGGTTGGCTAGCCAGCATAGAACTGACTCGCTCGCGTACACATATGTTCACACATACATGCTTAAGTCTAGGTATACAATCATAGAAGCGTGGCGTTGCCAGCTTGTTGCGTTAACATATTGCACATTGCCAGTTAGGTGTAACTTAGTAACTACTTACAAACTGCTTACATACTACAACTCGGCCGTCCTGACAACAAGGATCACCTGATTCTTTCGACTATATGTCTGCTTCTCAAATTATATGTATGTGTCCTAGGCTCTTCATCAACAGCTGTATCGCTTACGTCTCCGTCAACATTCGTGTCTTCTACATCTTGATGTATATCTATCTCGCTTCCGTTTTCATCCATATCTGATTCGATTACATTTTTATTCATCTCTGATTCATTTGCAATTGTATTCATGTCTGTATTTTGCTGAAACTCATTGTGGTCCTGATTTGCCTCCGTTTCTTCTAATCCTAATTTATTAGTCATGTCTTCGTTTCCGTTGTCGATGTTTCCCTGGAACTAAAACTTAATGTTCTGTGAAGCCCAGATACCTTTGTATGGAACTTGTGTCTGTTGAAAACCCTCCACGTCTTCAACTACTACCTGTCGTTTTCTAAAACTTTGGTAATTCGGTATGGTCTTTGTATTTTTGAATTAATTTTCTCGCATCTTCTAGATTGCTGTTAAAATTTTTTATAACTACATAATCTCCGCTTTTGTTCTTTACTTTTTTTCCTTTTTGAATTAACGTAATTCCCGTTAGACTCCTGCGCTTTTCTTTGATTCTTTTGTGCATTCTCTCTAATATCTCGCAAATCTCTGCATTTTTCCTGTATTTCAGAGTTTTTTCTAATATTATCTACAATTTTTCCTTTCTGGTTTACTCCAAATAACATAACGCTTGGGTGTTCATTAATCATTCGGTGCTTTGTATTATTTAACGGTAATTCTACTGTTTCTATGACTTTATCCCATCTTAAGTTGTTATCTGGATCCGCAAGTTTTGCTATCATGGGCCCTAAATTTCGATTTACTCTCTCGACTTGATCGTTTGCTTGTGGTGAGCCCGTCGCGATTTTTATGTGTTGGATATTATTGTTCTCGGTAAATTGCGCAAAGTCGTTCGTTATATCTTGGCCTGGTATAATACCGAAAATACTCCTGTAATGCTATAATAACCTCTTTGTTGCCGTGGTTTTGGCGGGTTAAAGTTTCACAAATTTGGTGCTGCATCTATTACTACTGTAAATGATTCTTGGGTATATTTCTGTCTATTGGCCGTAATGATCTTGTGGATCATTTCAAAGGATTGTTCGATTTCGGTATGTTGTGTAAGTATCTTCTTCACTTTTCGTTGAAAAGGCTATACATTTCAAACAATTTCTAATGTGCTGCTACTTTTGTTCTAATATTTGGAAACCAGTAGCTATTACCTATCAAATCTATAATTTAATTGATGCCTATATAGCCCATTTCGTCGTGGTATTTATACAACACGTGCGATTTCATTGCCCCAGGAACATAAAATAATAACTTTTTATTTTCTAACTTTTTAAATAAGACTCCATTTCTCATTTCATAAAATTTGTGTTCTCTGTCATTTTTTATATTTTCGGATATTTATTTCGGCAAATCACAAAATTTTCCTCAAAAGTATTTGTCTCTACTACCATAATGCTCAAGCTTCTACTCAACGCATCTACATGCTGCATCCGCTTTCCTGCCCTATGTCCTAGTACATAATCAAAATTTTGCATTTCGAGGGCCCACCTGGCAATTCTTGCATTCAATTCCTGATTGTTTAATGTCATAGTCAATGAGTTGCAATCCGTGGCGATTTTAAATTGTCTGCCCTGCAAGTAGACACGAAATCTTCTCAAAGCATAAATTATCGTCTCCAATTCGTAACTATGGAATTTTGATTCTGCTTCTGTAGTTCTTTTTGAAAAATAGAATACTGGATGTAATAATGTCTTCCTTTTCTGAACTAGGACTGCTCCGAAACCTTAAGCACTAGCATCGCAATGCAGTTCTGCCTCAGTTGTTGAATCAAATAATGCAAAGACCATTGACTCAAAAAGCTTCCTCTTCAAAGTTTCAAAAGACTGTAATTCATTCATTCCGAACACAAATTTTCTATCCTTTTTAGTCAAATCGTACAGTGGCTTCGCAATTACCGAAAAATTTCTTTCTCCAAAATTCTTAAGTGTTCTGTAACATTATCGGTGGCTATCATAATATCGTCAAGGTATTGATGACCTTCCCTTGTTTCACTAAGTCTGCAAAAATCTTATTAATGAACATTTGAAAAACATGAGGAGCATTTTTCAACCGATAAGGTAATCTTGTAAACTCAAATTGTCCGAACGGTGTAATAAACGCTTTCTTCGCTCATGTGCACATGAAGATAAGCGTTTTTCAGATCTAATTTTGAAAACCATTTTTTGTTGTTTAAACTTTCGAGTAAATTGTCGATTAACGGAATCGGATAATTATGCTTTGCTGTGTTCTTATTTAATTTCCTGTAATCTATACATAATCTTAATTCTCGAGTCTTTTTCCGAACTAAAACAACACGCGAAGTAAATTTAGACTCACTCACTCTGATGATACCCTTCTCTAGTAACTCATCTAATATTTTCTGAACTTCTTGTTTCTCGCTGTATGACAATCTAGGCGAGTTTCGTCTCGTATTTTACTTTTGGTTCGTTTGGGCGTTTCATTTTCACATAAAATTTCTCAAACATTTTCAAGCACTTTTGCTTAATTTCTCCCTGAACATTCTCTCCAATCTGCAAGTCCAGTTCTGATCTATTTGGGCTAACATCGATAAACATTATCTGTTGTTCAAAATTTTCTGCTTGGTCAAACTCATCATTTCCTTCGTTTTTTACCCCTATTTGGTCTTCTTCTGGAGTATAGCTTCCCTTTGTTGACTTATTCGTGTCCTTATCTAATTTTAGGTTTCCCCATATTATTCTACTTTTTGTTTTCGACAGAAAGTCTCTTCCCAAAATTCCAGTATAACCCATAGAGTCATTCTCGACCAACAAACAAACTCATTTTCCTTTTATTTCAATTTCGGTCTTATTAAGACCATAATATTTAACGTTATTAAGCTTTATTAATTTAGCATCTGCTGGGATGTGCTTCTCTTTAATGAAACTGATGGGGCTTCCTGAGTCTATGAGGCATTCTGTAGAAAATATTTTATCAGTATTATTTTTTAGGGCGAACTTAAAATATCTTACATAAACGTTGGTTTTCTCCCCCTCAACGTCTTTTCCAGTCTTCTTGTACTGCCAACACTCAGAGAAAACATGCTCGTCACTACCACATCCGTAGCAGGTGCCCGGTTGACGTCTTGGCTTAGAGCAATCAGCAGCAAAGTGTCCAACACCATTGCAGCGAACCGCCACTTTTCCTCCGACAGCCGATCGCGGCATCTCCATTGTTGTAGATATGTGGTTCTGTGGCACCCTAATGCCGCGAAGTGACTACATCAGCTGATTCCTCCCTGTGTAGCGTTGCATTGAGGCTTGAACTCAGATTTGTTTGTCAGGTATCCCGTCGATAATGTGTTCGACCAGTTCTTCCTCATACAGGCCAAGGCAAGCACTCAAATATAGCTATTCGTTATAATATTTAACGAATTCTTCTCTTGGCTGCCACAGCCTAGCCGTAAATTTTTTCCTCAATTCCAGCTTGCTCCCTTTTGCCTCAGACGCAATTAGGAAATCTTCCATCAATTCGTCCATCGTTTTCATGGCAGAATTTTTTCGCGCATGCATCCACTGCTGCGCTCTGCCAGCCAATTTGGTTGCGAAAAATGCTCGAATAAAATTGTCGTCCAGATCGTATGCTGCTTTTAAATTTGTCAACTGTGTGGACCAAAATAGTGCGTCTCCAGCCCCATCATACTCGGCCAAATAACTGCAAACAACCTTGAATGTGGCTGCTGGCTTGGGCGCCTCGAATGTGGGGGTTGATTTTTCCATCCGTATTACCTCGAGCTCTTTCTTTAGCAGCGCGTTCTCTCTCTTCACCAGCTTTAACTCTCTTAATATTAGGTGAATTTCTCTGTCGTCCCTCTCTTCTTCTTCCTTTTCGATCACGTTCGTTTTTCTGTCGCTTGTGCTTTTTCTCTCTCCTCCGCTGTAGTTTTTTTGAAGGCACCTTTGCTCGCTGGAGTAACGGCTTGCTGTTGCTGTAACACTTCATTGTCTTCGTTATCGGCGGTTACAGTTATTCTCGCTGCATTGCCCTTTACGTCTTGTGCCTTTACCTTTTCATCTTGATTCTGTCCATTTTTTTAAACCTGCAATTTTTCATCAATCTGTAATTTTTTTGGCTTGTCCTCTTGATCAGTCTGCAATTTTCCATAAATTTTCTCATCATTTTCAATCGGCTCAGGCTTATTCTCAGCTTCTTTATCGGTCGGTAAGTTTTTTTGCTCTTGGATGTCCATTCTCTGTTACTGAGCCTGTGTTAGCTTCTCCTTCGGCACGCTCGCCAAACGCCGAAAGAGTTGGCTCCGGTATCCAGTGGTGTCCAGCTCAAGAAGATCACACAACTTATTCAACTCCATGGTCGATAATTTCTCCATGATGCGCGTGCGTAGGCTTGGGTGGTCAGTTGTGATTTTTAAAACAAATTTTGATTGTATCCCACGTCTGAGATTTTAGACCGATTGTCATTACACTTCTTTATTTCTGTGTGCTGTCGGTTGGCTAGCCAGCATAGAACTGACTCGCTCGCATACACATATGTACACACATACATGGTTAAGTCTAGGTACACAATCATAGAAGCGTGGCGTTGCCATGTGTAACTTAGTAACTACTTACATATTCCAATTTTCCAAGAAAAATGTTTCAAAATTTTGGAAAAGAGAGGACTTTAAAAATATTGCCTTAACTATACTTGCTGCTCCAGCAACTCGGGTATCAGTTTAACAGGCGTTTTCAACACTTAAGTTGGATCTTTCTGATCTAAGAGCTAGTATTGATGAACAGCTCCTAGAAGATATAATGCTTATTAACTTAAACTAAGCAGTTCTCAAATGTCAGCTTATGAATTTTTCAACTAAAGTTAAGCTATGGTCCCACAGGCAAATAATTTGCCCAAATTTTCATAAAAATTTCTCTAAATAGCCATGATTATAGATTTTGCACAACCTTAAACTAAAACTATGGTTCCATACGTTATCAATTTGATCAAAAAAAAGCCGAAAAGTTTCCTAAGTTGGCCTATTTAGTCAATTTTTCATCAAAATTTGGGCCGATTATTTGCCTGTGGGACCTTAGCTTTACATTATTGAAATATAGAATATTCTTTAATAAAATAGGTATTTATAAATCAAAACTATTCTATCGATCCGAGGATTTTTATACACTTAAAAAGTGTATATAATTTTTCCCAGAAGTTTGCAACGCATAGAAGGAATCATCTTCCACCACATAGTGTATATATATATTTGATCAGCATGACGAGCTGAGTCGATTGAGCTTTGTCCGTCCGTCTGTCTGTTTCTACGCGAACTAGTCCCTCAGTTTTGAAGCTATCGAGCTAAAAACACAGAGTCTTCTTTTGACTGCACGATGCTAATATGATGGATGACTACTTCGTATAGGTGCCATAGGAATGATCGGTCGGAAAATGAGTTTTAAATGATGTTCTGAATTTACCTTATGAAATGGAATGCTTACACGATCAAGCTTTTAAACAGACTTTTGACTGACCATACATATGATAATGTATACCTTTTCACGATCAAAGGGAGGTCGGACTATTTTTGTAATATCTGCTATAATGTTGATAATGCTAACCATGCTATATTTGAGTTTTCAAGATTTTCCACAGCGAGAAAAAAATTAAACATTTTCAAACGATTTTCAAACCTTAAAGATCCTTTAATGACAAAGAATTGATATTTTTCAGTTAGCGGCTTTCATCAAACCTACTGGACTAGAATTCTAAGTTTTATGTTTATTCATCTACAGTAGAGTAAAATACGCATATTTCAAGTCGTATCACAATACCCACCAGAGCGATTTACTGCCTGTCACCTTTTATTGGGAAATACTCGTTAATCGTTTTACGGCTGATCCATCAAACTGACTATCAACAAAACTGCTTTACCTTGTCAAATGCGATAAGCGGCCATACTCGACGTCACGACGGAGTGACACTGGCCAAAGAATAATACAAGTAATGTGGTTCCTATGCCTTTGATTTCTTAAGTTAATATTCAGTTAACTTCTTCAACTGAATATATTTTCGTGCGACTTGACATGCCTCTCATAATTTTAAATTTGAACTTTTTTTGATAGGCCAGCTTTTTATTTAAAATTCATTTGAATAAATGGGGCGACGCACTTGCATATCTTCAGTGTTTTTGGTCTATGGTAGAGAATGGAGCCAATCTAATAAATATTAAGTCACTAAGTAAAAAATGTTTGGCTCTGACAGTTTTTCGCGGTTAAAAGAAGAAGGAGGGGAAATTTTCCAAATCTGCAGCAAACTTTTACTGGTAAAAATGGCTTTTCAGCCCCAAAAATTTATTGAGCCAATCGTTACAATTCTTTAAGAACTTTCAAAATAGGCCTTCTGCGTCGATGCAGCGCTTCCAGCGCGATTTTTAAGCATTGAAGGGTGATGTAATGCATTCTCCGGAATAGCCTTGAGAGCCGCGGTGCATGCTGCTTGGATCCCCTCTGCCGTCTTGGGATGCCGGCCTTGCTAAGGTAGCTGTTCACAAGAAGTCACTTTTCAAGTTCACTTCTTCGACCATCTTCCCGCACATGTTCAAATGTTCCGTCACAATGTCATGAACCACAGATTTTGGTAAATTTAACATCTGGGCAATTAAACGACTACTTAGTCGACGGTCTGAGTTGAAAACTTTGCGCACACGAGTCACATTGTCGGTGTTTGTCGAAGTCTATGGTCTTCCAGCACGGTCTT
This sequence comes from Lordiphosa stackelbergi, assembly GCA_018904235.1. NCBI lineage: Eukaryota > Metazoa > Arthropoda > Insecta > Diptera > Drosophilidae > Lordiphosa > Lordiphosa stackelbergi. The sequence goes on along the minus strand of JAEIFU010000113.1, from coordinate 176,559 downwards.
CATCGGCGACCTCTTTCCGGCCCTCCAAAAACGCCTGGTGCCACCGAAACACACCTATTCTTGCTAAAGCAACATTTGGGTAAGTCTGCTTGATGAAATCAAACGCCTCTGTCGTAGATTTACCGAGTTTTACACAGAATTTAATCGCGTACCTCTTGCCGGCTTACACCACTCACTCTCCAGGTGCTCGGAGACAACTGACCAGCCGCTCGTTCGTTAGCTAGGAACGCCCTCTACCGAATCCAGTCGGAGCGGGCGTGCACAAACAAATTCTGTACATACATGCAAAAATTTGTGTCTATGCGAACTAGGGTTGTCGAAATTTTCAAAAATATCTATATCGATATTTTTGGCTATATTGAAAAAGTATCATTTCGATATAAATATTTTGGTGTCACTGACGCCTAATTAGAACTATAATCTGACTGCGGTTAAAAAATATGGATTTAATAAATATTTATTATATTAACAAAAGTTAATAATTTTTTATTTAATTTTTATCCCTCACAAATTGAACTTGGTAATGGTATTGGCAACGCAGGTGAATGAAATACTATAGATTTGCTGAAAATCCTGTTTCACTTTACCCTTACAAATATCATATTTTTCTTCAATCAATTCTGACAAAGACGCGATCATAAATTTTAATATTTTTACATATACAAATTAATAACCACTTGTCGTTGGTAAGTAGAGGTGGGGATGGATTGAGTGTACTATTTAAATATACAAATACAAAAAAAAATATTTCACTTAGTTTCTATATTTACTTTAAAAGGCTCCCAAATTCTTTATAGAATCCACTATAAATGTCTGCTTTGGTTAATTTACTTACTACTAAAATACTCGAAGATTTTAAACATAATTATAATTGAAATTGCTTTAATTCAAAATCATTTATACTAAGATTTACCGTTAATGAGCTTCATTTCAGCCAAGAAACTCCATGCTTTGCTTTTAAGTGCGCTTTTATATTTGTTAAGTTTCCACTGCTCTCTAAAACTTTATTGCACAGCGATTTCTGTGCAACAACTTTAATTAAATACAAAGTGATTGTTTTAGTGACCTTTTTGATTGAAAATCATAGAACTTTTTTAGGACAACCTGCCCCACAGCAGAGCTAACACCATTAACATCTACACTGATGGTTCTAAGCTCGACGAAAAAGTAGGAGGTGGAGTTTTCTCTCCCAACCTAGATTTTAACTTATCGTTCCGCCTGCCTGACCACTGTAGTGTGTACCAAGCAGAGGTGGTAGCCATCCAGGAAGCTGCCACCTACCATAGCACACTCACGGTCAAGGAAGGAAATGTATTCATATACTCTGACAGTCAAGCCGCCCTCAAAACACTTGACTCTCATACAAACAATGCTAAAACACTTACTAAATGTCGACTATCTCTCAACGAGATCGCACGACATTTTAGTATACACCTTATATGGGTACCTGGACACCGCAACATAGAAGGTAACGAGTCTGCAGACAAACAGGCCAGAATAGGAACCACCATCGAGCTCCTTTCAGAGAGGAGTACGATAGGTATGCCTATGGCGACATTTAAGCTCCACATAAAAGCTGAAAGAATGGGTGTAAAACCTTTCCGGTGAAAAGCTTTAGTAATTTTTAGTTGGCAAACATTAGACCAAAAATGAACCAACCACGGATGAACCCAGGCTCAAAACTGATCTCCCCCTAAAAACTGGTTCGGGTTTGTTTTTGGGTTTCGACACCCAAAAACAAGACCATAACCCAAAAATTTATTATATTTTTTTTAACAAAAAACAAAAAAAACCAATAACTAAAAAAAAATTTCGTTCAACAAAATAAATTAATTTTTTCAAGACAAGACAATGAACATATTAATATTCTATATATATTTTTTAAAATTATACTATTTTGCACCAATATGGTTTTATGTCTTATACACATTTTGTTGAAAACTAAGCATTATATTCGATTAATGCGAGCCATTTGATCTAGTAACCGAGCATACATACATGTTTAACTTCACATATGTATGTACATTAAAAAAAATTAGCGGTCCCCAAACCGGCAAAATGGAAAAAAGGGGGTCTCAACATTCCCAAAGCTAATAATTTGTTGTATAATTAGTAACTCTGAAAATCAAAAAAATTTAATTTTTATTTTTAATGGGCGCGACAGGGTCTCAAAGTTTTAAAAAACATTAATCATACGACACGTTCACCAAATACAAATTTTTACAAACGGAGTTACTAGTTCATTTCAATTGCTGTCATTGTTTGAAATTCATAAAGAGATCTAAATTTGTGGAAATAAAATATTTACAAATTTAAATCGTTTATAAACAAAATCATCGCCGACTATTTATAACTGAAAAAAATAGATGATAATGGGCAACACTGCGTATGAGTTATTTACAAAAACTTTAGACTCCATTCGCGCCCATTAAAACTCAAATTTTTTACCTTTCGTTTTTATATACGCTAATTATACATAAAAAGTATCAGATAGGGAGTAAAAAAAAAATGTTTTGTTTTATTTCCACATTTTTATGTCAAACTACTAACACACTTACACTTAACATATTTCATATACTTGGCAACCGCTTTTTCTTATATTTTTACATTTACCTACCAATATTACTTTCTTTTTTATCTTATAAACATAAATATTAAAAAATTGTTATGGAGTGTATGAATTTTGAAAAACCCGCGGTTTTCGCTATAACCACATATGTAAGTACATACAAATAGATGCAAAACGCTTTAACTTGCAGTGCATAAATTCCCAAAGTTAACACAGTATGTACATACATATATGCACATTTAGTAGTCGGCAACGGGCACATTTTTTCTGTTTTTCTTTGAGTGTCTCGTCCGGTACGGGCACATTTCTATGCATTGCTTTGCAGACACCTGCAGCAGCGACGAGTCGCACTAACGCGTCGCCATGATGAAATAATAAGAAGAAAAGAGACAAAAGGTGTGAAAACAACACATTATAGACTTGCAAGCTGAAGCAGAGAGCGAGCAGACAGTTGACCAGATCTAAAGCCCCGAATACACCACACAAATTTTTGCGCAAAACGCTAATGTGTGTTAGTGAAATATGGGTGTATGTGTCACACGTACGAAATGAGTGTACATATTTCACTAACACACATTAGCATTTTGCGCAAAAATTTGTGTGGTGTATTCGGGGCTTAATATTAGCTGATAGAGAGAACGCTCTCTGACTTTGCCTTACTTTCTTGTTCAATCATTGTTGTGCATTGTTCGAATTCGTCTTATTTGTGATTAGCCGACAGGCACGCCATTTAAAGCTCAATTGTTTACCTGCGCAACATGGCTTCGAATCCAGTTTTTGAACATTATAAATATATAAAAGAGGACGACAAAAGTGTGTGTAATGAATGCGGATTTGGAATGACGGGACGTCACGGGACCAACCTGCTCCGGCACATTCAGCGGCATCATAAAAAAATAGCCATTGAAAATTAAAAAAAAAATGCGCCAGAAGAAAATTGATCAACGGCCAACAATGAATAAATTCTTACAGATAGAACAAGCATTCATAAAACTAAAATTAAGTGAAGACCAGCTACGGGACGCGTGTATAGAAATGGTCACAAAAAATGGGCGGCCCCTAAAAATTTTTGAAGACTCTGGCTTCAAGAAAATTCTTGAGCCGATATGTAATGCGTTTGAAAAGCCAATTTCCATAAATCGCCAAAATATTCGAAGCCTTGTGAAATCAAAGGCTTCAACCATCCGCAATGAAATTAGTGGAATTCTAAAAAATCGGTGAGTACAAACAAATGTTAGCAGATTGTGCATATTTGTGTGTGTATGTATCAATTTTATTGGAGATACAATCCCTCTAGTAACCGACTACCAACGCAGCGTCAACGAATCGTCAATGGCTTCGCGCATGCCATCGACGCTCGCTCGACTACCCTTGTACTGAGCCATTGTTTACCTTTAACATTGGCATGTCCTAGGAGGTAGTGCACGGCTTTCCGCATAGACGATTCGTCGACGTATAAGGGGTCAAAGAAGCGCCAAAAGAGAACTTTTGACGTTTTGTTAACGAAATGTCGTCAACGGGGTGCCTACGTACGAATCTACTATGAGGTGTTGACGAAATAGGGCATTTATTGTATAATTGGGTTAATAAATTTTATATAATCAAAAAAAAAAAAAATAGATCATTTTAGTTTATATATCGTTGATTTTATTTCAAGCTAAAAAAGACAATTTAATTAAATATCATTATCAATACACAAAAAAAAAAAAAAAAAACTTCGTCTGTACCGAAGTTTTGATACACTTGAAATAGCTTGTCACAACGGTTAGCGACTTCGACCAAACTTCGCAGATCAGCTTAAAAAACATTACATATTACCCATGACCGTGTTTGAGAGCAGTAATATTGAGAACAAAACAGTTTTTCTTACTAAAACCCATTTTCCGAACGAACATTTGTATGGCAGCTACAAGAAGTTGTCATCCGATCCGGTCGGTTCCGACATATTAGCAGCGTGCAGTAAAAAGAAGACTCTGTGCAAAGTTTCAGCTCGATAGCTTCAAAACTGAGGGACTAGTTCGCGTAGAAACAGACAGACGGACAGACGGACGGACGGACAGGCAAAAAGCTCGGCTCAAGCTCGTCATGCTGATCAAGAATATATATACTTTATGTGGTCGGAGATGATTCCTTCTATGCGTTGCAAACTTCTGGGCAAAATTATAATACACTTTTCAAGTGTATAAAAAATAGAACTAAAAAAGAATACAAATACAAGAATAAGGCTAATTAATTTTGTTTTTCGGACCGCGTTAAATTCAGCTTTTAGTTGCTTTTCTGAGGGGTCATCCTGGGTATAGATACTGAAAGTAAAAATTTTATTAATAAAAATATAATATTATACTCGTAATTTTTAACTTCAATATGAATTTCTAATAGCCTTACCTTTTTCATTTGTATATCTTTCGTTATTATTTACACTGTTGCAATGATTTATTTATTTAATATTGTTAAATAACAACTATGAATTTTTTGACACAGGCTTAACTTGCCTCTGTCTCGCACAAGTTGACGTGATTTTGCCGGCAGTACAAGAACAATAGAAATATGCAAACATACGAAAGAACAATACAGCGGAATTAGCGAGATCAGACTATTGAAGCTTGCCTTTCATACTTCCTATGCAATTTTCATTAAGGCGCTTGTATACCCTTTTCAATATATTCAGAAGACTTAAGTTAGGTTAAATATATTAACAATTAACAAGGAATACATAAATTTATTCTCGAAAAGCGTTGTATTTATAATGCAAATGCAGTAAAATTACATATAAAACAATTAGATAACAGTTATTGTATAACAATTGCAAGAGTATTTTGACAGCGGCTTTTTAGCTATCATTCGTTGCATTCCTATTCTTTTTGTTTGCACACTCTCGCTCTCTCACTTACAAAACTAAGAGCGCAAGCCGTTTTTGCTCTTGCGCAGCTGCTCTCCGTCGGCGCTGTCTGCATACCTTTGGCGTCGACGAAGGGGGCTGTCGCCAATTCAACAATGCAGCGTCGATGAATTTGTCGCAATTGACCCCGACAGAACTTAGTGTTCTTTCACATAAAAAAATGTTAAATAAAAAATTCTTTAAATTGTTTAATTTAAATTATGCAAGAAATTACATACATATCTATGTACAAAGCTGGTTTCACACAAATATTAATATATGTATTTGCAGAAATATATTAATTAAATTAAAATATGTTTTTACGAAATTATTTCAGCTTGATATCAATTAAAGTTGACTGCGTAAGTCGTTTGGATCGCGCCATAATTGGCATTAACTGTCAGATTCACAAAGATGAAGAAATTCGCACTTACACGCTGGCTATGAAAGAGGTCCACGTCCAGCATACGAGTCTTAATCTGAGTGCTATCATTCAAGAAGTTCTCCAATCCTACGACATTTCTCTAGGCCAGATTTATACTATCACCGTGGATAATGGAGCAAATATGGTTCGAGCAGGCGAACTTTTAAATGACAACTGCATAGCGGAAAAGGAATGCGACTATAACGAATGCAATGTTGATGAAGACTGCTCATGTGAATCAAAACCATTTCTTGATTTGGACGATGACGAAGTTAACTCAATAAATTCCATGGAGGAGTCTATAATTACAGTTCGTTGTGCTGCACATACGTTAAATTTAGAAGTTACCGATTTTTTAAGGACGTTCAGTTTGACATTAGTAGAGTTCGCACACTTTGTAAGAAACTCCGTACTCACACTATTTTAAATCTATTGCATATAGAAAAATTGAAAAAACCAGTGCTAGACTGTGTGACGCGATTAAACTCAACCTTTAAAATGTGCGAGCGCTTACTAACTCTTAAAGATTTTTGCATTAAGAGTTCTTTGAAGGAGCTCCACCTAAAAACTTCTGAATGGAACGTAGTTCAAAATATATGTAGTTTGCTGCAGCCAATTTATAAAACTTCCTTAAAGCTGCAAGATTCGCAATTACTACGAAATGATTTTTATTACGCTTGGTTTTCATGTCGAGCAATTGTTATAAAATCTTCTGCAAAACATGCTTTATTGCTATCTAAGTGTCTAGATAAACGTTCTTCTATTATGAGTTCAGTACCCATATTGGCTGCAGTGTTCTTAGACCCGAGATTTAAAACTTTGTTAACTTCAGACCAAAAAAAAATAGCAAAGCAGCACATTACAGACATGCTAAAGCGCCAAAAAAGAATTTCTTAATGAGAGTTTTCAAAATTCAACTTTAAATGACTCAACGTCTGATTGCGAAGAAGAGAAATTCATAAAACAAATAGAAAGCAATAATCAAATATCAAATATAAAGTCTGTAAATGAAGTTATAGATTCATTCGAAAATTGTCCAAGAGAACTTACATCGATAAATGTCTTAAAATTTTGGAAAGCTCAAAAAAATGAGGACTTAAGAAATATTGCTTTGACTATACTTGCTGTTCCAGCAACTCAGGTATCAGTTGAACGAGCCTTTTCAACACCTAAGTTTGTTCTTTTTGATCTAAGAGCTAGTATAGATGAAGAGCTCCTTGAAGATATAATGCTCATTAACTTCAACTAAGCAGCTCTTAAATGTTGTATTTGAAAGCTAATGAATTTAATATTTAGCATTGCTTTATTGGAATAAAAATATTATTTTAAACAAAAAGTATTAATAAATGGAAACCATCTTTTTATGTTCAAGCGAACCGAGGTTCGAACCAGAACCTTGGGTTCAGGGGTTTAAGGAACCGGTCCGCGAACCGAACCTTAGACTTTACAACGGGTTCGAATCCCCGGACCGAACCTTCTGCAAAATTTTAGAGGTTTGCAGCCTTGGTACTAACACACTTTTACGTCACAGAAGAGAACACATATCACTTCTGATGGGGACTCTGACAGGTCACTGTCTTATTGGCAGACACGCAGCACGCCTAGGCGTCATTTACCATGACTTTTGCAGAAGTTGCGGACACGAAGAAGAGGAGGAATCGGTACAACACCTTTAGTGCCATTGCCCCGCCTTGAGTAGAAGGAGACTCAGGACACTTGGTCAACCTCTGCTACTCAACCTCTCGGAGACATCCGGGCTAGAGATCCCAGCTCTACTCAAATTTATTCTGTCCACACAATGGTTCAGTAACGAGGACCCACCTCAGTATTAAAAAGGGTTAATAGGGAATAAATATGGCATCGCAATGGGCCCAAAGTGGCCTAAGTGGGAGAGCGGCTCACCCATCCCAACCTAACCTTGCCTTTGGGATTCCCAAGCATTCATAGCAATTCTGTCATGAGGCAACCTTTGCCAACACACTAAGGACAGGCGCAGACAGCTGAAGATTGAATTGGTATTCATGAAATAGCGTTATACTGTCAACCAGCCTCCTTTGTAGTGTTGTGTGTGTGTCTTGTTTTAGAAAACTTGTGGACAATATCCATAACTTGATGACCTAGAGCCTGCCTAAAAAAGTTATTTAATTAAATAGTTTTTAGACATTTTGTCTTAAATGTCCAGAGCACAAGAAACAGTCATTCGCAACAGTGCGACCGAACGCTAAAGCGTAGTATACACTTCCACCAAAGACTTGCCAAAACAAAAAACTCCAATTAAAAAAAACTCACAAAAATTTTTGTGGCAAAGCCCTTTGGCAGTCTCTTTGGTGGCAGTACACACTTCCAACAAAGAGCCCTCAATTAAATACCGATAAAATACTAGATCCGTATTTTCTGTATTGTTATCGATAGCTTCCTGAATAATTAATTTTAGTTATTTCAACAGGTATCGCACATTGTCGATACACAAATATGCGTAGTCGGGTCAAATTTGAATAATTTTCCCATCAATGATTGAAAGTAGTTTTCAAAGCAAGCTACAAAACACCGTGAGAGTTCAACCAATTTTAAACTGTCATATCTGCTTTTAAAGCCCCATAGCCAGGGGTGGGCTGTGAAGAACGCATGTTAATCCTTTGTATTTATTAATTGTGAAACTTATAATTTAAAATTAAACCAAAAAAAATATCACCCAAAAGTATTCGATTTTCGATATATCGCCTCTGAAAAATATTCGATAATGATATTCGTCATTTTGGGCAAAAGTATCGATATTTCGATACATCGATAATATTTTCGACAACCCTAATGCGAACGACGCGTTTATACAGTGATAGAGGCAGTTTTTCGCTGTTAAAAGATGGAGGTACGGGAATTTTCCAAATCTGAAACACACTCGATCTGGCTACGGTATACACCTACATACATGCGAAAGATTGTGGCTCTATCTGATATGTCTCTGAGATCGACGCGTTCATACAGACAGTCAGACGGACAGACGGACATGGCCAAATCGACTCGGCTGTTGATGCTGAATGTCATGCCAGTGATTATATTCTTTTATATCTAAACTATGCATATAAATCACCTAAATGTACGAAATCTCACCCTGTGCATCGGTTCAAAAAAGAAGAAGAAGAACATAGACCTCGACACTTCCATCAAAACGTATTTTGCGGTATTGCACAATAAATTGCTTGTTAATTTTATAAGCCAGTCTCTCTGGAAGCTTCAAGCATTGCAATCGCTTGAAGGAAAACTCCGCGTCTGTCTTTTTCAAGACTCGTGTTTGCGCGTTCAGCCTTTGTCGAGGCACGCGTCTTCCAACAGTTTATAAAACAAACCTGATTACAGTAAATGGTCAATGACCAACCTTAAACAATTGATTTAGGATAAACATGGAGTGAAACTACGCGCTATTGTCGGGTGCAATATCGTGATAGTTTAAAGTCAAATAAATTATTTAAAGTTTTCCCGCGTGTGCACGAGTAGGCCTGGACATGGTGCACTCGCCATATGAGTCACTGTGATGGCTGCATCGATAACGATAGTCCAGTTCCAAGCCCACAAAAAAAATTTTATGAACAATTTCAAAAGTCGGAAAATTGGAACAAAAGTTCTTAAAAAAAATTGATTTATCAGGTTTCTTTTTCGGTCTTTAATACCCACTCACTTTCCTCCCAGTTACCACCCACTCCCAAACACTTCCCACCCTCTCCCCGCCGACATCCCACCCACTTTCCACCCAGACTCCACCCACTTCCCGTCCACATCCCACCCACTTCCCACCTGCTTCCTTCCGACTTACCACCTACATACCACCCACAACCCACTCTCCTACCATCCACTTCCCACCCACATCCCACCCACATCCCATTTACTTGCCACCCACTATCAAAACAACTTACCACCCACATACCACTCACATCCCACCCACATCCCACCCACTTCTCGCCCATACCACATTCCACCCACATCCACATTCCACCCACTTACCAACCACTTCCCATCGACTTACCACCTACATCCCACCCACTTCCGAGTGGGAATCATTTTGACCCTACAAACCGAGTTTCAAGTCAAAAAAAATTTTTTTTGGAAAAAAAAAAAATCCCCACATTTCCTCGCCCAAGGGGCGGATTTTCCGACATTGAAAAATCACATTTCAAATTATTTGCTATTTTATCATTACAAATTGATTTTCAAGCCAATCGGATGATTAATAGTATTTGTTTATCCAGAATTTTCCGGGAATTGTGTGATAAATAACATTTTTCTTATACAAACTTTTTCGGGTGGAATTTTCCAAAAGCCCGTCTTAGTACCACTTACAGAAACTCCTGTCCAAATTTCAGCTTTCTATCTCTTACCGTTTAGGCTGTGCGATGATTGCCAGTCATTGAATCAGTGAATCAGGACACTCTTTTTATATATATATAGAGACTAGCAAATAACCCGACGCGCACCGACATTCCACCCACTTCTCATCTACATACTACCCACATCCCACCGACATCCATCCCATATTCCATCCACTTTCCGCCCACATCCCGCTAAATTTTCGCCTACATCCCACCCACTTCCAGCCCACATTCCAACAACTTCCCATTAAACTACATACCAAGCACATCCATAGCACATCCATCCCATATCCCATCCACTTTCCGCCCACATCCCACCCACTTGCCACATATTCCCAACCGCATTCCACCCACTTCCCACCCACATCCAACCCATTTAACTCACACATCCCTCCCTCTCTCCCACCTTTCTCCCCTTCCAGCCCAATTCCACCCACTTCTCATCTACATATCACCCACATCTATCCCATATCCCACCCACTTCCAGCCCACACTCCACCAACTTCCCATCTACATATCACCCACATCCCACCAACATCCCACCCACGTCCAACCCATATCCCTCCCACACTCACCCACATCCCTCCCACTTCCCACCACATTCCACCCACTTCTAAAACAACTTACCACCCACATCCCACTCACATCTCACCCACATCCCATCCAATTCCCAACCACTTCCCAGAGGTATTTCCAACAGCGGAAAATGAAAACACAACTGAATTCTCATTTTTACCCTACAAACCGAGTTTTAAGTAAATCGGATGGAAAAAAGTTATTTTGCATGTAGAATTTTCAGGTCATTTTCTCGCCTAAGGGCGGATTTTTCGACATTGAAAAATTACATTTCAAATTATTTCGCATTCCGTCCTTAAAAACCGAGTTTCAAGCCAATCAGATGAAAAATAGTTTTTTGCATGCAGAATTTTCCGGCCATTTTCCTTCCAAAATCGGGAAAACACGTATTGAATTATTTCGCGTTCTATGCTTACAAACCAAGTTTCAAGTCAATCGGATGAACAATAACATTTTTCCCATTTAAACTTTTCCGACGCTTTTCCGGGTGGAGTTTTCAAAACCCCGTCTTACAGAAACTCCTGTCCAAATTACAGCCCTCTATTTCTTACCGTTTCGGCTATGCGATGATTGCCAATCAGTCAGTTAGTTTCTTAGTTTTCAAAAGTTCATTAACAGTGCGACTTTATTTTTCTTTAAACCTTAAAAGCCTGTACTCTAATGAAATAAAGCTTTAGTTAGGCGCAATACTTCGTATAAGTAAGGCTTCTGTTCAAAATTGTTCTGATTTCAAAGCTGTTCAAAAGTGTTTTATTTTTGTACCCCGTACCCATTGAAAATGGGTAAAAGGGGATCATGAAGTTGTGCAAATGTATGTAAAGGGGAGAAGGAAACACTTCCGACCCTATAAAATATATATATTCTTGATCAGCATCAACAGCCGAGTCGACTTAGCCATGTCCGTCTATCTGTATGAACGCGTCCATCTCAGAGACTTTAATAGATAGAGACTCAAATTTTTGAATGTACATAGGTGTATACCGTACGCGAATCAAGTTTGTTTCAGATTTGCAAAATTTAAACCGCAAAAAATTATCAAAACCACAATTTTAAAGTTACAACATTGTCGCTTAATATATAATATATTATCTTAGGCCTTAAATCTATCTATTCTGAAAAGCAACACGAAACAAATTTTGTTTTATGAGGCTTGCCATATAATTTGCACCATAGTAATTTTGGCTGATATATTGTTTATGAAAATATCGATAATCGCCTATATAGGCGTACAAAATATCATATCGAAATATTAATTATCGTCCAACAAAAATATTGATATATCGATGAAATATTGACAACCCTACTTAAAACCATTACCTCGAAGACTGAAATATACACGCAGACGACAGTGCCTAAGCTCACTCAACTATTGTCCATAAGCAACACGAGGCTTCCAAACCATAGTTAAGAATGTTCAGACATGACAAGACAGTCTCTTAGAAAACATGGTGCGGCCTCAAGTGGATCAAGAATCTCTATTTATGTACACTTGGAAAAGAATAATAAACTAGTTTACAAAATAATAAAAATTTGCGATCCCGAACGTTTGTAGTAATTTCTGGCCCCCTCTGAGTCCAAAAATCCATATCACGATTTTTTTAGTGGGGGCCGTTTTCGAGAAATCGCGGAAAAGCTAGATTTTTGATTCTGAAAAAAAGTACCTTTAGAAAAATGTGTATATCTTCAGTATCGATTCATTCATTATAAAATGGTAATGCTTTCTTGGAAGGTAATTGCCCTATGGTAAATGCCCTATGTAATGCCGATGGTAAATGCCCTATCATTCATTCATACACCACTTCTGAATCCGGTGCTTGACTTCGGCGTTATAAAGGCTTTTATCGGCAACATTGCATTAAATTAATGAATTTTTTAAAAAAAGCTAGATTTTAAGTGCGATTTTCACCACGAAAAAAATTGTGAAAAATTTATTTTATTGCTGGTCACCAAAGATTTATCTATTAAAAATACAACGTCACATAATTCATTCAAATCCGTCCAAGATTATAGAAGTTATTGGCATTTAAGTAAAAAATGGAAGGTTTCAAGTTCATGCAAATTGACTTGGTTTAAATGTTTTACTGTTCGTCGTAGGAGGCATAGTTAAAATTCAAACTATGCTATTTAAGGGCTACTATGACCTGTAAAATTTATTTTGTACCTTGTTAAGATTTTTTTGTGATTGACTTAGGTTAAAAATTAGTGCAAGAGTCAAAAATGAATCAATATCCTAATAAATTGTGCTGCGCTTGCGATCATTACATATTCATACTCTGTACCGAAGGTACATAGAGTATATTAAGTTTGTGCAAAAGTATGTAACAGGAAGAAGGAATCATTTGTGACCCTATAAAGTATATATATTCTTGATCAGCACCAACAGCCGAGTCGATATAGCCATGTCCCTCTGTCCGTCCGTCTGTCCGTCCGTATGAACAAACAGATCTCAGAGATGGTAAGAGATAGAGGTTTGACATGTATGGGACAAATGCATCTTATACTTGCAGGCAGATCAAGTTTATTTTCAATTTTCGCCACGCCCCCTCCCGCCCCCGCAATTTTGAAAAAACGTCATATCTCCGACAGTTTTATAGATAGATGATTCGTACCTTCTAAAGATAGGTAGTCATTGGCAATATGTATCGATTTGCCGAAGAAATGATAAAGATCGGATGAGCGGTTCTCAAGTTATGAGAAAAAAAAGTGTAAAAAAGAGGCCTCCCACGCACACGCAAACAACACCGCATTGCATGCATCAAAGAGAGAGAGAAAAAAACTTAGGGATGAGCACAGTGGCAGCGACGCATTCAGCATATACACCGGGTACAGAGTATGTTATAGTCGGGCTTGACCGACTTTCTCACTTGTTTTTATAAGACATATGTGAGCAAAAAATAGAGAAAAGGTATCTTCGACCGGTGATAAAGCTCGTATAATTTATGTAAATGTCGTTGAAATTGTTAGCGGAGTAATTTTATATGTAACCCCCGCAAGCGTTACTCCATTTATTAGTATAATTTTTTGTTGCACTCAATTTAATTCTATAATCTTGGACGGATTTGAATGAATTATGTGGCGTTGTATTTTTAATAGAAAAATCTTTAGTGACCAGCAATAAAATAAATTTTTCACAATTTTTTTCGTGGTGAAAATCGCACTTAAAATCTAGCTTTTTTAAAAAAATTCATAAATTTAATGCAAAGTTGCCGATAAAAGCCTTTATAACGCCGAATGCAAGCACCGGATTGAGAAGTGGTGTACGAATGAATGATAGGGCATTTAATTACCTTCCAAGAAAGCATTACCATTTCATAATGAATGAACCGATACTGAAGATATACACATTTTTCTAAAGGTACTTTTTTCAAAATCAAAAAACTAGCTTTTCCGCGATTTCTCGAAAACGGCACCACTAAAAAATATTTGGACTGAATTTTTGGACTCAGCGAAGGGATTTACATATGAAATGACTGTCAAATGGTCGGGATCGGAAATGCTGTAAGCTAGTGTAATTTTTACGGGTCTTAATAGGAAAAACTTTTTTTTTTTTTTCGTTGCGTAAATTCGCTGATTATTCGCAAAATTTGGTAGAAATATGATGATGATAGGTCGAATGTTTTGTATGTTCTGTTTTAGGGTTCTTAAACTCCGATATTTGGAAACCAGCTGATATTTTTCAAATATTTTTCAAAGGGCTTATTATCCTGAACATTTGAAAAAAATCAAAGCTCTATCTTAAACCGTTTTCGAGCTATTTAAAATTCAAAAAACTCAAACTTTAGGGTTAAGCCTCTCTCATAATAAGCTCCCTTTGGGCCAATTATCATCTAATTCGAAGACATCATGCCAGAAAAAAACTTGTTTTTTTATGGAATGCCCTATATATTTTTTTGCTAATTAATTTCAAAGTACTAAGCCCATTTTATTAATAAGTTTCCGAAATATTTTTTTGCTAATTAAAATCAAACTACTAAGCCCATTTGAAAACGTTATTTTACGTCATTATTGGGAATTTAATAACTTTCGATTCATTTCTTTCTTGAGATCTAACGTTTCTTAGTCGGAATTCGACTTTAAATGTTATTTGTTCCGAAAAAATGCATATATTTTTTCATTTAATTTAAAACTTCTTTTCTTTTTCATGTGCTAAATTTGTGTTATGTTAAAATTTGTAATTGGTCGATCGAAATTATGTCGTTTTATCCTGTTGCGGTTCTAAAATGACATAATTTCAGCGTTCCAATAAGAGTTTTTTGCTGACGTTTCAAAACGACATACATAGTTTCGATCGAAATTGTGTCGTCTTTTCTGACGGAACAATGTCGTCTTAAAACATTAATTCGAACGAAATTGTATTTTTTTCCTGTCGGATTTATGTCGTTTTAGAACAACATAATTTCGACGTTCCAATTAGAGTTTTTGGCTGTCGAAATTATGTCGTGGCCAAGTCATGTCGTCGGAATTATGCCGCTATACCGCAAATTTGAGCACCTTATTATTTTGACATCATAAATCGAGCATCAGTTGCCCAGGAAGGCTTCGTCATAGCACATGTCGTCACAACGCTGTGCCTTGCACACGTAGACGAAGTAAGAACTCCACGCCCCTTGGTCAAGGCACGTGCTCCATTCGCCATCTTAGGTTAAGGAGTATTTAACACTGGTCATACGCCAACCAAATAAAAAATAATATTTGTAGAGTTCCACTGTACTAATGTATGTACACTGCCATGCACTTGAATAGGGACAAGCATTTTAACGTGAATATACAACTATTTGACTGAAACAGTCAAATTAAATCAGAAGACAAATATTTTTTATCATTCAGTACTTCATTCTCTATTGAATTAGCAAAAAAAAATTTTTTCATATAAATGTAGTCTTCTGTTAAAAAATTTTTTTCAACGAGCTCTTCAAAAATGAATAGGGACAAACGTGATTTCATCATTCTGAGTGAAACTCCGCGACTATAATATACTCTGTACCTAGAATAGGAGCTGAATGCAGTGCGGCAGCTGCGCTCATCTCTACATTTCTCTCTCTCCCTCTCTCTCTCTCTCTCTTTCTCTCTCTTTAAGGTTGTAATTGCGGTTGTGGGGCAAAAATTATAAATACAACTTGATCTGCCTGCAAGTAAAAGAAGCATTTGTCCCATACATGTGAAACCTCGATCTCTTACCATCTCTGAGATCTGTTTGTTCATACGGACGGACGGACAGAAGGACAGACAGACGGACATGGCTATATCGACTCGGCTGTTGATGCTGATCAAGAATATATATACTTTATAGGGTCGGAAATGATTCCTTCTCCCTGTTACGTACTTTTGCACAAACTTAATATACTCTATGTACCTTCGGTACAGAGTATATAAATACTGTGGTGAGCGGTAAAGCACAAACTGATGAAGAAAATGGCAAAATAATGGCTTTTAAGGAGTGAATCCTTACGTCAAAGCAAATTGGTGGAAAAAATTGGAATTAGTTAAAGTGTTGTATGCAATTTTCTTAAAAACCCATCAGATTATGGGAATAATATAAAAGTCCGAACCAAAAACACATTTAAACGTACTGCAAACCAGCGAATTGTTCAAAAAGCCTTAAATTTACACTATTCAGCTTCGAATATGCATTCAACATTGCAATTTCATGAAAGTGTTGATAGGGTACGGAGAGTTGTATATAAAGCTGAACATCTAAGAAGATTAAATAAAAAAAAAACCCACTACTTTATGCCCACATAATGATTCTCGTCAAATGTTTGCTTAAAATTATATGACTTGGCGCGTCCCATTGCGGCCTTTAAAAATAAACAAAATCAATATATTTTTTCGGTCCTCTTATATAAAAAAATTGTTCATCGACCCTTGTATTTTTAAAAAATTATATGTTTTTAAATTTGTTTAGTTGAAAAACTTCAAAAGAAGTTACAAAATAATCACTATTTTCAAAAATAAATTTGAAAAAAACAATTTTACTTGTAAATTTTTGGAGATTTTTTTTACCCTTTCTTGACGCACTTTGACCCAAAGGGCATAGCCGGATAAGCCTGGAAAAACTGCCCCAGAAGATATTTAATTGTTTTGAATCAGGGATGGTAGCTTTTATCTAGGAGGGTATGTGTGCCAAGGTCAAGTCAATAGGTCTATTGGTTGACGAGCAATAGGCAGAAATGCTAAAACATAAATATCGAAATATCTGGTCTCACATCACGTTATATCATGAACTGCTGATTGAAAATTGATAAGATTTAACGTAGTTATCAGTTACAAAATTCGGGATTTTTTACTCTTACTCCTTTGGTCTATAAACGGTGGTCAACATTTTAAAAATTGGAAATGACCACTTTCCAGTTTCGACAATATCACGGAATTTTCACAGTTGATGTGTCCTTTAAGCATCTAATTAATAAAAAAAAACTTAGATTTTTAAGAGTGGTGCAACAAGGTCAAATAAATAAAAAACAATAAAATAAACAGATTTTGGTATTTAATTTTGTTTTAATCTTCATCACTATATTCGTTGACAATGGTACATTCATCGTATGTTTTAAATATATTGATCAGCATCTCGGCAGGCTTGATGATCCTTGACTTGAACCTTGCATAAAAGGCAAGTTGTTCGAAAAGGACTTAAATAATCTGACTGCTTACTGCGGCTTCAGTACCGTTCCAAAATCGGAAATTGCTGAGTTGCTCAAATGAAAAGTGGATAATAAAACCTTTAAGTAGTTAAATGATAGCCAACTTTCGTATTTTACAGGTATGTACATTTCGAATTGTTAACTATGCAAAACATGCAAAAACATATGATTTTGTAACTCCAAAAAATGGAAAAATATAGGTCTTAACTGGTCATTAACCCTCAATGAGAAATTCTACTGGTCGTAAAAAGGAACAGGCTTTAGTAAAATTTTTATCCAAGATAAAACTTGATAACAGCAGCGAAACAATTGCTAATCTATTTGAAATAACCCAGCTTCAATTGGTTTCTCAATATGTAAAAGAAGTAGCAACGGCTTTTCAAAGTTATGTATTAGCAATCTTTGGTTTGAATGCTGAATCTAGATTAATTGGTATGGCAAACAAAACAGAAATAACCAAATCGTTATTAAAAATAGGTGTCGATAAATTGGTGAGCATTTGCGATGGAACATATATCCGCTATGAAATCCGCAAAAGAATTCATGCTCAGGTCAGAAGAAAGTTCCCCTGTGCAAGCCATCTACAATTTGCAGCAACAATGGTTATATTTTTGACATGACAGAACCATATAAGTCCAATGATCTGGACGGACTTTAAAAATTGCTTTAGCCAGGAGATATAATTGTTGTTGGTCAAGGGTTTAGAGATGCTGTTGAGGATCTCGAAGGAAAAGGCTATAAAGTTCTTCTGCCAGCTCTGAAACGCAAAAGAAATCAGCTGCCGACCTGGGAAGCAAAACAATCCTGGAGCGGCATAAAAATTTGGTGGGCATTTAAAGCTTTGCACGGAAATTTATAACATAAGTACCAGCTTCTTGCTAGAAAAGTTGACAATTAAAAGACAATTAAATAAAAATAGAAATCTATCTAAAGAGTGATCGTGATTTGACGGACCAACTCTTTTTTAGAGGAGTTGCAGAAAACAGATGATTGCATTATATTACGAATCAAATCCCGGTAAATTAATAGAAAAACATATCACATTTTTAAATAAATAAACACCTAATGGCAAAACTCTTGACTGCATTATGGGGCACTATTGCAGCTGCCCTAATGGCATGCGAACTGTTGGCTGTTATTGTATTTGCATAGCCAAGCCTGCCGAGATGCCGAGATAAAGGTTAAAACAAAATTAAATACCAAATATTTATATTTTTATGTTATTTTTTAATCTGACTTGTTGCATATTGTTGCACCACTCTTAAAAATCTGAATTTTTTTTCTTAATTAGATGGTTAAAAGACACATTAACTGTAAAAATTCCGTGGTATTGTCGAAACTGGAAAGTGGTCATTTCCAATTTAGAAAATTTTGACCACCGTTTTTAGGCCAAAGGAGTAAGAGTAAAAAATCCCGAATTTTGTAACGGATAACTACAATCTTATCAATTTTCAATCAACAGTTCATGATATAACGTGATGTGAGACCAGATATATCGATATTTATGTTTTAGAATTTCTGCATATTGCTCGTGAACCAATAGACCTATTGACTTGAAACTTGGCACACATACCCTCCTAGATAAAAGCTACCATCCCTGATTTAAAATAATTTAAAATCTTCTGGGGTAGTTTTCCCAGGCTTATCCGGCTATGCCCTTTCTTACGAACTATTTGACCGATTTGGATAAATGTTTTTTCGGTGAAAGCTAACACCCAAATGCACCAAATTCAATTTTTACATTTATTTAAAATAATTTTTGTTTCGCCGAATACAGATGTAGAAACTTCAAATGCGACTATCTCGGAACAACTTTTTCCAGTATGGTTGCAAAGATTTAAAGAGTAACTGTTGACCGATTGTCAAATTTTTCTTTGCAAATTGCTCGTAATACCCATCATTCTGGTGTGAACTAGGATATTTTTGATCCGTCAAAAAATAACGGAGCAGGACCAATACAGTGGGAAAAAAAGTCTATTTTCGAAATTTTGACTTTGAAACCCCATAACTTTGCCATTTATTGACCGATCCAAAATATCCTAGTTCACAGCAGAATTACATCAAAAAAAAATTTTGCAACCATGGGCCTATGCTTTAAACTTTCGGTTAACTTTGAACAGGAATACAACAACAACCGCAGGTACAACAACAAAAATATGTCGAAGTCCGCTGGAGGGACGATCCTTATATCGTCTCCAATGCCAACGAACCGAAGCGTGCGCACTCGGTGGTGGTTAAACAGAAAGTTTGCAACACGTGGAAACTATAAGCTAATGGCAAACGGATGGGTCTCAAACGGGCAATAATATGATACCCCAACGCCTAGAACACGAATTTGGTGCAAAGCGATCATGTTGCGTTGCATTGTTTTCAAATTAGTTTTGGGAAAACACAAACACTTTCCCGTTACTCGTAGAGTAAAAAGGGTATACTAAAGTCGTGCAAATGTATGTAACAGGCAGAAGGAATCATTTCCGACCATATAAAGTTTATATATTCTTGATCAGCATCAACCGTCCGTCTGTCTGTATGAACACCTAGATCTCAGAGACTAGAAAAGCTAGAGCATCCAAACTTGACATGTAGACTCATCAAGTTTGTTTCAAATTTTTGCCACGCCCATCCCCGCCCCACAATAAAAAATGTTGCATAACTCCCACATTTTGTAAGATATCGAGTTCAAATTTAAAACTTAAATTTATATTCGCAATATCTATAATCCCTGATTTCATGAACAGCCGACTTTAATTACTCTCTGGTTTTTTTTTAATATATTAAAACAGCTGACCTCCCTTGTGGCCGTTTCTGTACTTGCCCTTTTTGGCTCATATTTGGGCACACTAAAAATTTATTTAACCGGAAAAATTACGTATGCTCCTCAAAAACTAATAGGACAATAATGAAAACTAAGAGTAGTCTGAGAAATAGGAATAAAAGCAAACGGGTCAAGAGAAACACAGATTGACTACACAGATAAAAGTGCGTTTTACATTATTCACACAGCCGGGCACTTTCGCAGCTTGAGAAATAAAATAAATAGAAATAAATAGTTCTAAATAAAACTTAAAACTAAGGGATGTAAGTTTATATTGTAATAGTTGTGCAAAACAAAATCGTAACAAAGCTACGTTTAATATTTAAGTACGGTTATTCCGACACGAGTCAAGATAAAGCCAAAAGCATTAATTTTGTAGTTTGTTAGGCCCTAAACTTTATATATTTTAAAATTAAGTCGATTGTAATAAATTTACTGATCTTAAAGCTCTTTGCGAAAAAAACAGCACTTTAAACCAATTTCATAGCTGAGTTATTCAGCCTTAGATCTTTCGCAAATGTAAGGGATTTGTTAAATAAAAAATAAAAAAAGATTAAAAATATTCACTGAACATTTCTTTCTAAAATTTGCAAATTTTCTCATTGATAAATACTTTAATGTAAAATTATTAATAAATAGACAAAAAAATATATATTTTTTGCAGAGATAAGTCTATGTGATTTTGAAAAACCTGTGCGCCATCTTTCAATTTCAGACATCTCTAAGAGATACTGTAACGAGTCCTTCTGACCCGAAAACCAATGCAGGCTATGCTCAGGGTATTCGAGGATCATTCCAAAAAATTTAAATTGGACTTGCAATAATTAAACAGTTGTGATTCTTTATTCTATTAGGCACCAGCGACGCGGTTCACCTTATTATTCACTTTTATATTTCACTTAAACTAATTGACAGTTGCTATTACCTATCTGAGGTATCCTTGCCAAACCGCAAGGTAAGTCTCCTACACGGCTGATCGCCGTTACCGCAGGAGTTCGCTGGCAAAGGACACATGATATTGCCGCTTCATCCCGTTGGAGCGACTGCGACAACTAGCCTTTGCTCCAACTTAACGGATCCTTCGATTTATCAACTGCGCCGTCCGCCGTCCGTCGTGCTGCTATTTCCATGGACTCCCATCCATTTTCCCTTTCCTCTGAATCCGCCTTGATTCCCCTTTGATGAGGCGAATTCGCCGCATTTCCCCTCTCGCTCGCCGTCTTCTCCTTCCACCATGCCCTGCTGCTTGTGGGGAATAACCATTCCTCACAATACAGCGCATAAAACCTATGCGCCACAAAAAACTAAATTTTGACCAACAAAAAAAATAAAGCTAACTTCGTCTTTGCCGAAGTTTTAATACACTTAAAAAAACGCGCTTCAACGACTAGCGATTTCTACCAACTTTCGCAGATTAGTTTAAAAACCTATAGTATTAAATATGACCGAGTTTAAGAGCGCTAAGATGAAAAACTTAAAAGTTTATACTACACTCGTGTAGTACGGCTCAATATGACTTCAAAAATATGTGCTATAGCTTTATAAGTATCGATCGCAGGTATTGCTAGTGTATTGAATCTTCGGCACAGACGATGTAGGCTTTGCCTACTCATTTGTACTTCTGTTTTCTTTTACGCTTTGTAAACACCAAAAGAGCTCTCTATAGGAGATTGATAATATGACCTCAAAATTTTGTATACTTGGGACTACTACATATGTGCATGTACAACCTAAATGTACATGCTAATGTATGTGCAATTGAAAATTAATACGATTTTTCATGCTTTCATTACAGTTCTGTACAGTGCAAACCACAGTTACACTCATACCCTGCTGATTGCAGTCATGGTAAAATACGACAATAGAACGCAGCATCATTTTAGCAGTCGTGTGGCACTAACGATTTTGCTATTATGGATCGGTAGCTGTGCAAATTCCGATTTACTGCCCGGTGTTGACGCAGCCAGCAATGGCGCTGCTAGTAGTGCGCGACCGAGCAACGGGAATGCGAATCCACGTTTACCACGGACGAGTGCCAGTCAGCTCAACAGTGGCAACAGCGCCACCACCAGTTTCAAGCTGGCTGCCAAATCATTAAACACAACGCGCAATGGAAACCTGCGTACAAGGTAAGGGTTTGCTATTTTCTATTATATTTTCACATTTACTGTATATTTGAATGTATGCATGAATTCAAACACTCCGCTTCACGTATAAAGCACACCTTATATGATTTCAATGAAAAGGTTTTTATGCGTTCATTAGAAATGATTTCTGAAATATTTTCCGCGCTTTACTTTTGTCCTTCGACTACTAATTTTGTCACATTCCCTTGATTTCGTGTGTTTTTATTTACTTGCTTACTTACGAATGTATACGCTCGTGGTCGAAGACGAATGTATCAATGTTTTAAGAAAATTGCAAACTTCGATGTTTGTTTTTGCAACATCGCTGGTTTTAGTTTTCTTTCAAATCTTAAAGCGTCTGCAAAAGGAAGAAGGGAAATTGCGACAGAATTTATTTATTTATTTACAATATTTAAAATATAAAAAATATTTTCAATTCAATATGAGAAAATAGAAGAACTTAACAATGAAGAATCAAATGCAGCTTAAAGAGGCGAATCTATACCATATTGGAAGGTAAATGCAAAGTGTATCTATAAACGGATATTATTTTGAACTTGCTTTCCCGAAAAAGCCGAAGAATCCTTGAGGAGCGACATCTGAGTGTGCCAGCTACGTATTGCTAGTCAGAACGCATGTTCAGCAAACGAGGACAACTCATCTCTGACCGCAAAAAAAAATGCACCATAGTGAATAAGCTGTTGTTCCTTAACAGAAATAAGTCTTTATAATTGGATCTCAGTAGAAATACAAGTATTATTTTGCTAAAATGATTATATGTTGTATTACTTAAAAAAAATAAAATGACTTTTTCAAAACATCAGAAACAACGAAGTTTTTTTCAAATCTGAAGCATCGAAGCCATGCTTCACTGAGTGTTAGAGAGAGACACAGTCACATTTTCGCGCTCCCTTCTTGGGAAACCCTAATGTAAATGAAATAATTTTAAAATTTTTTTAGGAATAAGTCTTTCAACTCTAAAAAAAATTAATAGCGAAAAAGCAAAGCTAACTTCATCCGTGCCGAAGATTTAATTCACTTGAAAAAGCTCGCTCCAACATATAACATTCCTAATGACCGAGTTTAAGAGCGCTAACATTGAAAACAAAATAGTTAGCTGAAACCCATTTTCCAACCGATCGTTTCTACGGCAGCTACAAGAAGTAGTCGTCCGATTATGACGGTTTCGACATATTAGCAGCGTGCAGTCAAAAGAAGACTGTGCAAAATTTCGGCCCGATAGCTTTAATAATGAGGGAATAGTTCGGGTAGAAGCAGACAGACCGACGTACAAAGCTCAAAGACTCAACTCGCCACGTTGATCAAGAATATACATATATACGTTATGTGGTGTGTACCTTTGGTACGAAGCAGTAGCGGCAGTCGAGTTTCATATTTATTTTCATTATGTTCTTTATTTAACGCCACCAATCTGCCCGCGGACCTCTTTGTAGGATACTTTTCCTTTCCTTGATATTTGTATACCAATGTTAAGGTACTTCTGAAAAAATTTAATAAAGAAAAAAAACATTTATTTTTATGTGTTATTCAAAAGGCGCGGAGTGTATTCATGCATTAGTATTGTATTTGAGTTTGTGTGTAATCAGTCTGTGCATTTGTGTAAGATCCGCTGGTCAAAACAAAAGATTGCGCCAACAAACTGGTTTTTTGCACAGTGGTTAACAGTATTCCGCTCACAAAAGTCCATGCACAAGCATGCACATGCATGAAAGTTTGTATATACAAATATACACAGTATGTATACGAAAAACATCTTCCAATCATTAAAGAAAGTACCCACATCAAATGTCATTTGTTTCCATCTATTTGTGTGCCCGTCAATGCAATGCAATGTGAACAGAATCATTCAAAAAATAAATCAAATTATTTGAAGTAAAAATATAAAAATTTGAGCACAAACTAAGAGTGGGTCGGGGGCTGTCTTGTCGGTTTAGTGGAAAACCGGTCTGCTTGGTGGTGTGGGAAATGGCCAAATCGGACCGAACTTCGTTGTCTATGGCAGTTTTGTCGAAAGTGAATGTGATGCAAATACATAATTAAATTTGTTTACTATGCGTGCCCAGTATTAAAACTAAACACTCAAACGTGCAAAATTTCATACATACATATGTACATACATCTATTTGTACGTGTACTCTTAGAAGTATAATCTTATCTATGTATTGATGAAAGTACATTTATATGTATTCATATTAACATGTAACTAGGTGGGCTAACAATCAACACGAAATACTCTTTTGTATTATTCCTTTTAATAAAGGAATGCCTTTTCGTAATAGAAACGTTTTACTTTCTTTTTTATGCAACTTTTGGTAAGTATAAGCAATGGCCCGAAAATAAAACGAAGTAGAAAAATAGAGAAAAATATACACTCGAATTGAAACGAATTCATGAACTTTTGTTGAGGATAGTCTACTAAGCATGCTTTTTCGATATTCATGAACATTCGTTGACATTATGATGTGAGCATTATGTTTTCACACATAAATGGTTTGGTTATAAACATTTTGTGCTCGTTTCAAGATCTTCGGTTGGTCGCTTCAGTGGCGTAGCCAGGATATTTTCAGGGGGGTTTGTGAATAAAATTTTTTCGTTGGGGGGAAGTGTTTGAACAAAACAAAAGGCTTAGTTTTATGATTTTGTGTAGATGGGTCATTCTTTTATAAACCGAACGGTTTTAAAATTTTCCATTTTTGATTTCTAAATATAATATAAATCCGAAATTTACCAAAAGGTAAATTGTGGTTTTGCACAACATTTATTTGTTAAATTGATAAACAATTTCAAAATTAGTCAAAAACGAAAAAAAAATGAAAATAGGGTTTTTTAAAAACGGGACTTCTCAAATGAAAACTTTACAGATTTTTACATTATTTAGTTATATTAAGTAATTGTTACTAAAAGTTATTTATAATTTTTTCTCTCCAACACAACTTAAATTACGGTATTTAAAAACATTGAGACTTCTATAGTTTAAAAGATATTAGTGGTATTCCTGAAAGTGATTTGCTTTCGTGAAACAGCTGATGACAGCTGCTCCATACAAAATGATCAGTGTGCCAAGAAAATGCAAGGAAATTAAGGTCATAAGGTCGAAGCTGATTTCGATTTGCTTTCGTTTTAGTGTGACAGTTTTCTTAGAGAACTGCTTGACTTGGCCAAAGATGTTCATGGTTACTCATCTGCACAGCTTTCCTAAAAATTCCAAAGTTACAAATTTTTCCACAATTTTATTCTGCCCTTCCTCTTTGGATCTGTCAAATTGTATACGAGTGTAAATTGCATGAAAGCAAATCAAAATGATATTAGGTTCGTACCACGAGCTGGTTTGTTTTTGTTTCACGAAAGCAAATCAAAAGTATATCATCTTTCAGAAATACCACTATTAATTTTTGAAGTTATAAACAACTTAAAGTATGTCAATAAGGAAAGCTTTTCCACGTAGTCAGTTTCAAAGCTACGTAGCTGAAACTTGGCACGTGTACTTCGAACTTATCAAGCTTTTCAAAAATGTCAATATCATCCAGAGCGGATACTACTTCCAAAACTCTGGTCACCCTAATCCACAACAAAATTCAATCAATCATAGCATTCGTATGGCAGCTATATGAATTAGACTTCCGATCTGCGTGATGATTTTTGATAAGCTTGATATAGTATATAAAGCCCACTTGGCAAGTTTAAATCACAGAGCTTTGAAACTGACTGCGTGGCAAAACTTTCTTTAAGGGCATATTTATATTTGTTTACAACTTCATAAATTAATCAGGCCTGTTCTCAATTCCACTTCGGTTTACGTATAAACGTATGTACGTTGAACTCTGTGCTAATAAGGTTATATGGAAGGTGACACTCATATCTACGGCTACTAGATCAGGTTTCAGTAAAAGTGGAATTGCTCAAGCAGTTGAAACCGACAGCTCAATGCCAAGTGGATTCAATTCGTAAAAAAGGAAGCCTTGATCTAGTAGCCACAGATTTCCTTTACAACTTCCATTTAAATTTGTAAGAGCAAAATGGCCAATTCAAACGTATATACGAAAACCGAAGTGGAATTGAGAACAGACCTGAATATCTTTTAAACTATAAAAGTCTCCATCTTTCTAAAAGCACCACAATTTAAGGTATGTTAAATGTAAAATTGGCTACACAGCTCCTCCAACGGGGCAAAGCCTAGCTTCTCACAGTTATGTTTAGGGCAATAAATTGTATATCCTTAGAAGCTTTATTATGGTGGTTAACACTGAGAAAAAATTATAAATTATTATAAATAAATAATTTAAAAATCTATAAGGTTATAATTTGAGTAGGTACAGTAAAATACTTTTCACCGATATCAACATGAGACCAGTCCGACGAACCAAACCTAAGAAATCCCGTTTTTAAAAAACTCTATTTTCCATTTTTTCGTTCTTGACGACTTTTGAAATTGGTTATAAATTTAAAAAAAAAAATTTTGTGCAAAACCACAATTTTCGTTTTGGCGGGCATGTCGAGATCTAATTTCGGATTTTTTTATTGAAACTTTAAAACCGTTCGGTTTATAAAAGAATGACCCAGATGTCCCAAATATACATTTTATAGTATACATTTTAAAGTATCTTTTCAAAAAAATTTTATTACAAATCAATCGTCTGGTACAAAAAATTTGATATGCAGTTTAAAGGTGATTTGCTTCCCTAGGTAACAACAAAGAACTTATTTTATTTAAATTTTTTTTATTTTTCGCAGCATTTTTAAGCATAAAACTTACTTTCTCCAAAAATAATCAGTCAATTTGTTATTAAGAAATGATAAAACCTTACCTCCCACTTAATCAATACTTTTTTGGTACTGTATTACAAAAATTTATTTGACGACTTCTAATTACATTTTTGATTTAGGTTATATCTACACTGCTCGACTGCATTTTTCCCCAAAGCGCCAAACCAACTTTTTCTAGAGTAAATTGGCCCGCTGATCACGAAAATCGCCATATAAAAAAATTCTATCGCCGCGTTATCGAGATATTATCGATAATCGATTTTTTCAAAAGATGCCTCCACTTAAACTCCCATAACTTTTTTCTTCAACTGATTTTAAAGCTCTAAACAAACTTTAAAAGAAAAAAATTTACCCAACATTTGGTTCTCAGACAAAAATGAGCTGGGATGTGTGCTGTTAATTATATGGACTCACATAAAGAAAAAAAGTAATATTGTTGTGCTTAATTTCAAAATTTATCGAAATTTAAATGCATGTAGATGCAAAATTAAACAAAATTAATATGTTTTTTTAATTGGATAGTAGAAACTATTCAATTTACTTTAAAATTAGACCTGAAACACAGAAATCGGAAATAAAGTGGATTTTTCATTAATTTTTTTGTGAAATAGACAAAAATTTAGTTTTCTTCAGATACCGATGTGACTGTTTTTTCTGACTTAAAGTGAGTGGTTTCAATAAGCTCAGACATAGAATAATTTAAGCATAATTATTTTTTTGCAAAATTAATCAAATTTCATTTTTAACACTTTCAAAATATAGACCACCACTTTTTGCGGCTATATGCGCATCTTTGAGACTCTCATATAAGACCATGACAATAATCAATAAAGCCCCAGTTGCCTTGGGTCCTGTGCTTAATTGACATCATTTCCTGGTTAATCCTTTCTCATCCTTGCTCATTTCCTTGCTCATCGCTTTCATAGAAGACTTTAGGTGCGAGTTGAGAAAGTAAATTTTCAAAGACACTGTGAAAACTTTTGATTAGCAACATCTTTGAACTAATCTGTAGAAAACACAATTAAAGATCTTTGATTAATGCTTTGCTAGGCCGTAATTCAAATAAAAAAAAATAAAAAAAAATTTTTAAAAAATATTATAAATATCTTTTATTTTTATTTTTTTTTAAATATTTAAAAAAAAAAAAAAAAAATAAAAAAAAATTAAAAAAAAAAAAAATAAAAAAAAAAAAAAAAAATAAACACACATAAAAACAAAAAAAAAAATTATTTATTACACAAAAAAAAGGGAGGAAGGGAGGTTTGGGGGGAGAAAAATAATTAAAAAATGTTTTTAAAAACAATTTTTTTTTAAATCTCCGGTAGTTCCAAAATAAAACCTAAATTGGAAAACTGAGAGAACGTAAGTTAAAGTCCGGCTCGTAACCATTGACTTCGATATAAACTCCCGTTACTCATGAAAAAACAGGTTTAACAGTGTTCCCGCGTACCTTAGTGTGACCATCCAAAAAGTATGCAACATTTTTTTAGGGTGGTACCGTGGAGGGCTTAGATCTCTTTTTTGCTTATAATTTGAGAACCGTTCATCCGATCTTTATCATTCTTTCGGCAAATCGATTCATGTTGCTAATTACTAACTATCTCTAGAAGGTACGAATCCTCTGTCATTAAAACTGTAGGAGATATAACTTTTTCCCAAATTGCGGGGGCGGGAGGGGGCGTGGCCAAAATTTGAAACAAACTTGATCTGCGTGCAGAAAAAGAAGCATTTGTCCCATACATGTAAAATCTCTATCTCTTACCATCTCTGAGATCTAGGTGTTCATACAGACAGACGGACGGACGGACGGACGGACGGACGGACGGACAGACGGACAAGGCTAAATCGACTCGGCTGTTGATGCTGATCAAGAATATATATACTTTATATGGTCGGAAATGATTCCTTCTGCCTGTTACATACATTTGCACGACTTTAGTATACCCTTTTTACTCTACGAGTAACAGGGTATAAAAAGTCGTGGCAAATGTATGTTTACAAGGCAGAAGGAATCGATTTCCGACCATATAAAGTATATATATTCTTGATCAGCATCAACAGCCGAGTCGATTTAGCCTTGTCCGTCTGTCCGTCCGTCCGTCCGTCCGTCCGTCCGTCCGTCCGTCCGTCCGTCTGTCTGTATGAACACCTAGATCTCAGAGATGGTAAGAGATAGAGATTTGACATGTATGGGACAAATGCTTCTTTTATCTGCACGCAGATCAAGTTTGTTTCAAATTTTGGCCACGCCCCCTTCCGCCCCCGCAATTTGTAAAAAAGTTATATCTCTTACAGTTTTAAAGATAGAGGATTCGTACTTTCTAGAGATAGTTAGTAATTAGCAAAATGAATCGAGTTGCCGAAAAAATGATAAAGATCGGATGAACGGTTCTCAAGTTATAAGCAAAAAAGTGTACCAAGCCCTCCCCGCTACCACCCAAAAAATGTTGCATACTTTTTGGGTGGTCACACTTAGGAACGCGGGAACACTGTTAAACATGTTTTTTCATGAGTAACGGGAATATCGAAGTCGGTTAGAGCCGACTTTAACTTACGCTCTCGTTGCATTTAAATTTGGGCATTTTCTGTACTTAATTTACCAAAAGTTCTTAGAAATTTAACTAAGCTTAAACATAATTTTTCTAGGAGAAAACACGCTATATATAGTTTCTGACAGCAACTAAGGCTCGGTTTACACTGCGTCAAGAGCGTCACCTTTCAGTGTCATACCATCACTGAGTAACGTACGTTCAGGGGAACATCAAATTATGCGACGCATGAGTATAAGGATCACTTGGTTTTTGTAAATGCTAAGCTAATTTAAAAAATTTTCAGTCTGCCTTTCTTTATCAAAACTTGAATAATGTAGCCATTAATTTTTAAGGGCTTATTTTAAAGTAAATTGAATTTTACTATCCAATTAAAAAAACATAACGATTTTCTTTAATCCTGCATCCACAAGCATTTTAATTTCGATAAATTGTGAAATTGATCAAAAAAAAAATTATTTTTTTCTTTATGTGAGTCCATATTATTAACAGCACACACCCCAGCTCATTTTTCCGAGAATCAAACGTCGGGTCAAGTTTTTTCTTTTAAAGTTTGTTTAGAGCTTTAATATCAGTTGAAGAACAAAAAAGTTATGGGAGTTTAAGTGGAGGAAACTTTTGAAAAAATCGAAAAAACCGATTATCGATAATATCTCGATAACGCGTCGATAGAATTTTTTAAATGTCGATTTTCGTGATCAGCGGGCCAATTTACTTTAGAAAAAGTTGGTTTGCTCCAATGGGGGAAAATCGACTCTCAATTTGTCGAGCAGTGCTATTGTACTTATTTAATAGCAATCTCCAATCTCCGTTCCTCTATACCGAGCATAATCAGTAGGTCTTTAGCGCTGACTTTAATGTCACGATGCATATAGAAAAGGACAAGTCCATTTAAGTGGGTATTCTCCATTTCGAGGCTGTTTTATGGTTTTTTCTTTTTTTTAAATCTTATCTGAAAACGCAAAGAGTTTTAGCAACTCAGTTTTTATACACTTGAAAAGTGTATTATAATTTTGCCCAGAAGTTTGCAACGCATAGAAGGAATCATCTCCGACCATATAAAGTATATATATTCTTGATCAGCATGACGAGCTGAGTCGATTAAGCTTTGTCCGTCCGTCTGTCCGTCTGTCCGTCCGTCCGTCTGTCCGTCTGTCCGTCTGTCTGTTTCTACGCGAACTAGTCCCTCAGTTTTGGAGCTATCGATCTGAAACTTTGCACAGAGTCTTCTTTTTACTGCACGCTGCTAATATGTCGGAACCGACCGGATCGGATGACTACTTCTTGTAGCTGCCATACAAATGTTCGTTCGGAAAATGGTTTTTAGTAAGAAAAACTGTTTTGTTCTCAATATTACTGCTCTCAAACACGGTCATGGGTAATATGTAATGTTTTTAAGCTGATCTGCTAAGTTTGGTCGAAGTCGCTAACCGTTGAGACAAGCTATTTCAAGTGTATGAAAACTTCGGTACAGACGAAGTTAGCTTTGCCTTTCTCGTTTGTATTATGTTACAAACAGATTAGAGCAAACAGACAAATTTTTACTGCTTCGATACGAGGGCTGTTCAAAAAGTTTTCGGCCTTCAAAGTGAGTGTCCAAAAAAAGGTATAGTGCTGGCGGCCTTGATTCCACGTCTCCAGGTTGTGTGAAATGAAAACTAAAAACGGGGTTATAATCAGTATAGATGTCATTCTGGTCTGACCTTCGAAAAAAATTTTGTGATTTAAGAAAAAAATTACGCCAAAAATTTCAGTATTTGGTATGTTTAATTTAGTTGGCGGTAGGTCACACTGCTTGATCATCTGTATTTTGTTTTGATGCCAAGCTGATTTTTTGTAGAAGCTCGGCCACTTCTCCTCATGCCTTGTTCACAAAAATTAAGTCCGAATGCTTGGGGTGGAAAAGATCACAAATGAGATTCCGCTCTTTCACCGCCAAAATTAAAGATATTTTTTCGACATGGAAAAATAATTCAAAACAACTATTTCGCTCTTGTTTTTCTGCCATGTTTATTATATTTATTTTCAAATTATTTCGTTTCACTTGAGCTAAAAGCACTTCAGCTGGTCGGTGCCGGTAGAAGCAGAGTGAAGTTACATGGTGCATTCTGAATGCTGCGTCTGCTGCTCAAAACATAATAAGGACCACAGGCATTTTACATAGTCTCCACAAATGTGCTGTTAAGTGCGACATTGTCTGTTAAGTGTAACATTCAACTTCGCACATCCGTACAGGCAAAAAGTTCAAGAGCCGAAGTTGTAACTTCTGCTTCTTCTTCCCTCATTTTTTGTATGAAACTTCTCGTTACTTCTGATGTCCGTATGGGGCTTAAGAAAAAAAAATTGTAACAAATTTTTTTAAATTAAGATTGAGGGTCAGACCACAATGGTGATAATTCTGCGTCGATTTTACTTTGAATCATCAAGTCGGTTCAGTGTAACTGGAGATATCATGGCCACCAGTTCCAAAAACGTGGTTCGAGATAAATGCGTTTAAATTTTGAAGTAATTTAAAATTTCTTGCTTTATCGAAGACATTGGTCGACCAAAAAGGCTATATCTTCTAAAGCAGGGTTTGAAAAACTGTCAGCAAAATAGCAATAGCACTGAAATTTATGCTTTTGGCTGTGCTGTGCTGCGACGCAAACGTAGTTCACATGGGAAGCAGAAGCACAAAAATCAAAACCCGAAGCTGTGAGAATTTCGGAAGCATAGCAATAGCACATTTGAAATACTTTCGTAGCCGTGCTGCTGTGCTGTTGAAAAAGCATAGCACTCTAGTTGGGAAAGTTCAATAGCACACATATTTCAGCACAAATTTAGGGTAAAATTTTTTTGTTTTATAAGTACATATAGAATTAAAATAAAAAATTAGTACCGCAAAAAATAAAACAAAAGATGGTGAAATTATCAGATGTAAGTCTTTATTCAAAATGGGATGCCTGCAGCTCTTACAATTTCTGAGATCTGTACGTAATATTGCTGGTATAAAATATTTATCCCCGAATGTCTTTCGGGACTCGAACCTGTTCTAAAAAAATCTACTTTTGGACTCCTTTATGCAAAGTATTCATAAGTATTATTCAAAATATTCGTTGAAAATGGGATTTAAGGGAATTAAGATTCACAGGGCCGTCGATGACAGCAGAATAGCTTGCGACAACACAGAGGTAGCAAAGAATAAAGAATTTACATCGGCGCAAAACAGCGCTCCGGGAGAGATGTTGGAGCAAAACATTTTAGCTGTTAAAGGAATATGACATGGCAATACGAAACGGAAATACTGTGCTGTAAATATTTTACAAGCACAGAACATCATTACAAATACTGTCAAAATAGGCCGGTGTCAAATTAAAAGCAGAAGAAATAAATTAATTAAAATCATTTTGAGAATGGCTCCACGCAAATCTATTAACGTTTGGGAGCATTTCGTAAATAATGAAGAAATCAGAAAAGCGGTGTGCAATCTGTGCCAAGTGGAACTCAAGAATAATCGTACATACAATTTGAAAATGCATTTGATTAAAGTTCACAAAATGAGCTTTAATTCCGATGAGACCCTATCGAAATGGCCTGTTCTCTGGTCTCTGTTGTCAAAACTAAAGTGGCCCATGAAAGGACGACGCTATGACGCGATTGAGGATATAAAGAAAGCATCTAAGAAGAAGCTAAACCAGCTTACAAAAAACTATTTAAAAAAATGATTTGAAGCACTTAAAAAGTCCTTCGAAGATTGGAATTAAAATAAAAAATTTATCTGCCTGCAAAATATTGTAGTATATGTCCCAAACATGATAAACTTCTATCTTTTAACATCTTTGAGAGCTGTTTGTTCATACGGAGAGACAGATGGTCATGGCTATATTAACTGATATGACGGTTTGTGATGACATTGTATGAATATTTTGCCCAAAGGATTACAAAAGTTGATTTTTTTAAAATCTGTCTTCCGCCAAAACGCAGCTTCCTCATACTAGCCACAGGTGCGAGCCACTTAAGGCATTCCGTCTTTACTTTTGAAATATTTTCATATACCATTGATTCAGTTTTGACAGAGAGGGAGAACGGTCTGTTGAGTTTAACAGAACAATTAAATTTGGATTTGGGCTTAGAATATAACGTGCGTATCTGAGGAAATTTTAATTGCGATAAATATAAATAAAAACGCCATATCTCCGACAGTTTTATAGATAGATGATTCGTACCTTCTAAAGATATGTAGTCATTGGCAATATGTATCGATTTGCCGAAGAAATGATAAAGATCGGATGGGCGGTTCTCAAGTTATGAGAAAAAGTGTAAAAAAGACGCCTCCTACGCACACGCAAACAACACCGCATTGCATGCATCAAAGAGAGAGGGAGAGAGAAAAAACTTAGAGATGAGCACAGTGGCAGCGACGCATTCAGCATATACACCGGGTACAAAGTATGTTATAGTCGGGCTTGACCGGTTTTCTCACTTGTTTATTTTAATTCTATACTTATAAAACAAAAAAATAGAGGAAAGCTAGCTTCAGCGCGACCAAAGTTTATATACCCTTGGAGCATGATATATTCCTGCCAGTTTTTTATATGGCAGCTATACGATATTTCATCCGATTTTGATCAAATTATGTTGAAATAGATAATATGCATAACTGAAACGTATAAAGACTCTACCACTGAAAACAAAAAAATTTTTCTCACTAGAACTATTTTTTCGACCGATCGTTCCTATGGCAGCTATATGCTTTAGTCATCCGATTTGGATCAAGCTTCACAGAATCATGTAATAGTATATAATATTGACCAGTAACGAGTTTGGGAGCGATAGCATTGAAAACAAAAAGTTTTTCATAATAAAACTTTTTTTCTGACCTATCTTTTGTATGGCAGCTATACTATATAGTTGCCCGATTTGCATAAAACTTGCTGAAATTATGTGGAAGCATAGAAAACTTTAAAATATGAGGGTTGGGAGCGATAGCATTGAAAACAAAAAAGTTTTTCTCACTAAAACTACTTTTTCAACCGATCGTTCCTATGGCAGCTATATGCTATAGTCATCCGATCCGGCCGGTTCCGACAAATGTGCAGCGTATTTGTACCAAAAGACTTCGTGCAAAGTTTGGTTGAGATAGCTTTAAAACTGACGGAGGAGATAGCATAGAAACAGACGGACGGACAGACGGACAGACGGACATGGCTATATCAACTCAGCTCGTCATGCTGATCAAGAATATATATACTTTATGTGGTCGGAGATGTTTCCTTCTGTGCGTTACAAACATCCGGACAATTTTAATATACCCTCTCCAAGGGTATAAAAATTTTACCCTAAATTTGTGCTGAAATATGTGTGCTATTGAACTTTCTCAACTAGAGTGCTATGCTTTTTCAACAGCACAGCAGCACGGCTACGAAAGTATTTCAAATGTGCTATTGCTATACTTAAGAAATTCTCATAGCAAAGCAAAAGCACAGCTTCGGGTTTTGATTTTTGTGCTTCTGCTTCCCATGTGAACTACGTTTGCGTCGCAGCACAGCACAGCCAAAAGCAAATGAAATGAAAAACTGGAAGTTTTTTTAAACCCTGTTCTAAAGTATTTCAAATTTCAAAAAATCCTATTGGGGCGATATTCTCAAATATCCAAGCTGTAAAATAATAATAATAAAAAATATCTAAAAAAAAAAAAACGGTGAACATGGAGAAAACCCCCTTAAGCGGGTTTCCCCTTTCGAATTCTGCAAATATGTTTTTAAAATCGTCAAAGAAGAAAAATATATTTCAGCAGCGGATGTTGCAATTGGCAATGACATGAATATTTGCAGCAGAATATAAACATTTCGGAACACTACCGCGTCGGTTTTTTGCATTGCTTCTCTCAAGGTTCTTGAATGCAAACTTCTTTTTACCATAAACGTCTGTCTTTCTCAGCCACAACTCAACTCAAATATAATAACGCGACAACAAGCGGTTAATTTCAAACTTCACGTTCTTTTACAATATGGCAGTTAATTTCAAATTTAACATTTTTTCGCAACATCCTCCTCCCAAGTATTGCAGTCGGCAACAATTATGGTCTTCAGCCGGCAATACTTCAGAGTTTACAAGTCTTTCTTAACATTTAACTTAATAAGTTTTACAATTGGTCTTTTATTAAGGGTGATTTTTTAGCTATTATCTTTGGGATGCACACAACACTCAAAGCCTGTGTTTTTGGCATTTGCTTCTGATGTCGGTTTTTGCTATGAGCTTGCCTTTGGGATTCCCAAGCATTCATAGCAATTCTGTCATGAGGCAACCTTTGCCAACACACTAAGGACAGGCGCAGACAGCTGAAAATTGAATTGGTATTCATGAAATAGCGTTATATTGTCAACCAGCCTCCTTTGTAGTGTTGTGCGTGTCTTGTTTTAGAAAAGTTGTGGACAATATCCATAACTTAATGACCTAGCCTGCCTAAAAAAGTTCAACGATTTTCAATCAAAAAGGTCACTAAAACAATCACTTTGTGATTATCTTTTTGGCAACACTGGTTTAAACAGCTCACGCACGTTTCGTGTTTTGTTTCACTGTGTAATTTAACAATGAATCGTCTTACAAACGAACAACGCATGCAAATTATTGAATTCATGCGTGCTCTGTTAAGAAAGTTCATAGCGCGCTTCTTCCATTTTATGGTCAGTTTAATCGACCCACTGAAGCGGCTATTCGGGCCATTAAACCACCAACACCCTTACGTAAAGAGCGAAATAAAGAAAATATCGCAGCTGTATCGGCCAGTGTTAATGATGACCATCAATTATCGATTCGTCGCCGTTCGCAGCAATTGGGCCTCTGTTACTCAACAACGTGGAAAATTTTGCGGAAGGATTTAGGTGTGAAGCCTTTCAAAATACAGCTGGTGCAAAAATTGAAGCCGAACGACCTACCGCAACGTAGAATTTTTGGTGAATGGGCTCTTGGAAAGTTTACGAAGCTCAGCGACGAAGCTCATTTTTGGCTCAATGGGTACGTAAATAAGCAGAATTGTCGATTTTGGAGTGAATATCAGCCAGAAGCATTGCAAGAGCTACCAATGCATCCAGAAAAAGTCACAGTTTGGTTCGGTTTATGGGCTGGTGGCATCATTGGACCGTACTTCTTCAAAGATGTTGCGAATCGTAACGTAACTGTGAATAGTGAGCGCTACCGTGATGTGGTTTCAACAAGACGGTGCCGCATGCCACACAGCACGCGCAACAATGGACTTATTGAGAGGCGAGTTCGGTGAACATTTTATTTCACGTTCGGGACCGGTCAATTGGCCGACTAGATCGTGCGATTTAACGCTTTTAGACTATTTTTTGTGGGGCTATGTTAAAGCTCATGTCAATACAGACAAGCCTGCATTGGAAGACAACATTGAAGCATTTATTCGTGAGATACCGGCCGAAATGTTGGAAAGAGTATGCCAAAATTGGGCTAAATTATATGGACCGTACTATCGATTCAAATAAAGAATTCATGCATTTTTTTGAATTTTATGTTTTTTTTTTTTTAAACTTTCCTATAGCTTTAAAAAAAATCACCCTTTATATATTATCTTTTATCTTAACATCTTCAATACGGACACGTCCATCATTTGGACAACTATTTCTAGGCGATTCAGAACCCATAATCAAAACAATATTTCCTTCCTTTATAACTTAATTATCTTTGGTCTAATTTTGACTATACATAAGATAATGTCTATACTCTTTTCTTCCATCTCGCCAAAATATGTCAGTAAGTCTTTGAGACGCCTTCCACATATTGACTGACAATTCGAATGATCTTTTTAACGGTATTACGACATTTTGTAATCCAAAACTTGTGTCGAAGATTGGATATTACTGTTTCAGTACCAATATGACAATTTTGCTCATGATAGTAATGAACTAACAAATTTGTAGTCGTAATTTGAAATTTGTGGTCTTTTCTTAGGCTGATCGGATTTTTCGCATTAAAGTCATACTCATTGTCATTTAAATTGTTTAATCTACCTCTAAGTCTCAGTGTGCCGTCATTTGATAATATCAAAGGCAAAGCCTTTAAAGCGCTTGAATTTAATACTGGTTCTTTTCTGTCATCTCCATTTGGCTGCCTCTGTTTGTGAGGGTAGATATCAGAGCACTGAAGCGGTGCATCGCAATTATCGCCACCTCAAAATACACACAAAATACAACGCGTATACGCATTTATGAAAAGCCAAAACCATTTTTGTTCCAATTTCTTTTTGAATAATTCGACACATCATTATCAATATCGTTTCACCGCCTACTATCGCATGTCGTAAACGGATTACTACCGCATTACTAAGCAGTCTACATTCTCGTCTTTGGAGCTGTAGCGTATATCGCGTTAGTTTTTTGTCTCTTGTCTTGCACATAATTTTAGAGATTCTGCAGCCAGTCTTCTTGTTCTTCCACTTTTCCTCTGCTTCTTCCTCCGCTATCACTTCCATCTTGCTGTATGGCGTCTGTACGGAAATAGGTATGTTTTGTGTTGCTTCTTGGCTTAGTGTGAGCCCGGGTTTTGCAAGAGTGTCCGCCATTTCGTTTACAACAATGCCCTGGTGGCTGGGAATCCAGCAGCTTTGCACCTTGCTGGAGGTGCTGAGAGAATCTATTGCTTCTCTGCTTGCCAGAACATTTTTGGAGTCAATGGGGTGACTCTGCATTGCTTTGATTGCCGCTTGGCTGTCTACGTTGTATATATGTATGTTGATCTGATCGTTTGTTGCGAGTAGTTCTGCCAATTCAGCTGCTTTCCTTATAGCGAATACTTCCGCTTGGAATATAGTGCAGTGGTTTGCGGGAGAGTCTTAATTCTGGTTCCTTGCAGTACACGGCGGCTCCGACTCCTGAGGCCATCTTTGAGCCGTCCGTGAAAAGGTGCGTTGCTTCCAGTAATGCTGATGCGCCTGTAAAGTTGGTTCTTGGGATCATGTAGTCCGTGCTACTGTTGATCTCTCTACCCACTGTGCTGTGTCCATAGCTTTGTAGGTGCCTGCCGCGCAAAGACGTTGGGCAGTCCTGTGTGCAGTGAGGCGTGCTTGGATGTCCAGGGGGTTGACACCTAGGATGTGTTCCAGTGCTTTTGTTGGACTCGACCGCAGCGCCCCCGTTATGCAGACCAGTGCCTGCCGCTGGGCCGTTTCCATCAGCTTTAGATATGTGGACTTCTCTGTGGCTTGCCACCATACAAATATACCGTGTAGTAGTATCGGTTGTATAACTGATATGAAGAGCCAGTGCGTTAGTCTTGGTGATAGACCCCAAGTGCTGCTTAGCATATTCTGAAATGCATATAGCGCATTGGTTGCCTTTTTCACCCTTTCCTCCACATTGAGTCTCCAGGATAGTTTACTATCGATTACTACTCCAAGGTATTTTACGTTGTTTTTTGCCGTTAGCGGTGTTCCATTTATCGTGGATGGAGTCCATTGCGGTACCTTGTATATCTATGTCGTCGGCATATGCGGTTATTTTGGGTGCTTTATTGCGAAATTTTTGAAGTAGTTCGTTGACCACAATGTTCCATAGAAGAGGTGACAGGACTCCGCCCTGGGGTGTTCCGCCATGTGCCTCTCTTGTCGTGGTTGTGGTACCCCACTCGGCTTGTACTCTCCTGCAGCTCGGCAGGTTATATATCCAGGAGTTCAATGCCGTGTGTATTGTTAGGGCTCTTAGGCTTCGCAAACGAGTCGATTGCCCATCGGATCTTTTCTGGAGTAATGATATTGTCTGGGATGTTGACTTGTTGCGTTTGTAGGTCTTGAGGCGTATCTGTCTCAGTGACTACAGTGCAGCCTGGAAAGTGCACATTAACTAGAGCGCAAGTCGCTTCTCTGCTGTTTTCCATGCAGTGTCCATCGTTCGTTTTTAGCTGACTCTGCATGGGAGGCTGCCTTGAAAGCAGTTTCCTGAGTATACCTGTTTCGGAGACCTTCTATATGCTGGAGCAGAAGTTTCTAATCTTGTAGTCCTCCCAGATTATTTGCTCATCCGCTTGTTTGGCGAATTTGAAGCATTCTTGCACGTTCTTGCTCTGCTCTTTCAGTACTGGGGTCCACCAGGGGGGTCTGGTTCGCCTTTTGCTAACTGTGAGTTTGCATGAGGTTTTGTAAGCTTCGGTTAGGTTGGATGTGAGCGTCTTCTCGGACCTCTCAATGTCGCCTACCGAGCAGATACTCGTTGGCTTTGGTAGTTTTGATTCCACCGTTCTAAAGTACTTCTCCCAGTCTATGTCCAGGGGCTTCCTATAGGCGTTTGGTTGTGGTTAAACTCGATCTTAATTAAAAATGAAAATCTGTAATTAGACATAATGCAAGCATAGGTGCCTTTTCTTACCAGAATGGCTGTATTTGCCTTACTTACTACGATGGGACAAAAAGTGTTGTAGTTTTGTAACCTTAGCCCCGAGACCTTGTTCCCTGCCGCAATCCAAAGTTCCTGAACTAAGGCCACTTCAGCGGGCCCTTCCTTAAGGGTTATTAGGCCATCCTCCCGAATCTTGGGTACAACAGATCATCTGCCTCCTTGTTGATCTGGAGGACCATGTGCTGTCCGTTCTTGTCGGGCTAAGCAACGTGTATTATCTTCCAGTCAGCTGTTGGCACGTCTGGGTTTTGCCACCTTAACAACTTCAGCGCCTGCTCCTTTGGTACAACCCTTGGAAAAACTTTCGCGGAATGCATGTTCTGTCAACTACTTCCAGCTGGGCACCCTCCCATGGGCTTCCCATGTCTGCAACAACGCTTGTGACCCACTTGAGGGTGAGTTCGTCCATACATTTGAGGATCTTGACTCCAAACAGTCAGCCTGCTTCATCAAACGTAACAGGTTGTGCTGCTGTGTCGTCCATCCTCTTAAATATTTCCTCGAACAACTTCCCTTCCACTACCTTCCACTGTTTCAAGGTCATTTTGCCGAAAGGGTCGCTTTTGTCGACGAGGGCTTCGGAGAGATACCGTTTTGCCACGTCACTGGCTGACTCCTTTGTAGGAATTTTTCTGTTTGGAGTGGAGCTTGGTGGAGCCTTGCTCTGCGGTCTTGGGCGTGGCCGTTTGCTGGCTGGGGCCTCCACCTTCGCTGGCTCAGTTGAGCGCTGCCGCTTGAGAACCTAACTCTCCTCCACCTTATTGGCGTATGATGCGGAGGTGGCTTGCATCGCCTGCTTCTCCGCAAAGTGTTTGCGACCCTCCATAATCTTTTGCTTGGCCCACGCCAGCTTGTTGCTCTGTTCTGGGGTGAGCTTACCGCTGCCATCGAGCTGCGCTTTGACTTTGAGTGCCGCCTTATACTGTGCCTTTGCTCGTATGCCTTCCTTTGTCCTTTTGGGTCTTACCTTACGGGAAAAGCAGCACCTTTTTTTCGGCCTTAGTAATTATTAAGCCGCCGTGCGCCTCTCAGTCCGAGTCTGCATCGACTGCGGTACCACGCCACACGTTGGCTCTTGCTTTCCTGCAAAATTTTCAAACAATTTTTTTTGTCTAATTCGAATTCGTTAAATTTCCTGTTGTATCAAATTGATTGGGTGGATCAGATTAAAAAGATTAAAAAGAATCCTTGGGGTAAAGAAGGAGAGTTTAAAAAAGGGTTTCCGCCAAGGAGGGCAACGAAAATGTGAAGGGTATTGGGATACTTGAATGTTTGTTTTTTTCTATTAAAAACAAAATGGCGGTCGTGTATCATTTCTCCGTAGACCCTATTTTTCCGTGGTATATTTTATAACAAAAAAATCCTACGAGGATCGATAGCCATAGGTATTTCCGATTTACTGACAAAATTTCAGATCGATCGGTTAAGATTTGTTTGAGTTATGTGTCCGGCAGGCTGAAAAAAAGTGGTTTCGAGATAAACGCTTTTTAAGTTTTAAGTACTGTAAAATCGTGTAATTTATTCATGTATATTTATTCTGCGATGCCTGCATCTTACAATTGGCCTTCTAGATCGATGTCCTTCTGTTCATTCTCCTTCCGAGCTGCTTTTAAGTCAAGCCGAGCTTTTTTTGCTCCATCGCTAAATGATTGCTCAGCTTTATTAATGCGGTACTGGTCCACTTTCTGGCAAAACTTGAAACTTTTCGAGCCGATTGTCAAGTCCATGACATCAAATGTTCTCAAAATTGATATAAGGCCATCGTTAAAAACACTTGGTTCAATATTGGTAGCAATATCTAAAATTTTTTTGCCAGAATTCATCGATTTTGGACCCGTTGCCCACACTGCAGTATGTTTGCGTCCATAGGACAAAAATCAAAACTTTCAAACCTATCTTTTGTATGGCAGCAATACTATATAGTTGTCCGATTTTCATAAAACTTGTCGAAATTATTTGAAAGCATAGATAACTTATAAATACGAGGTACGGAGACGTTGGCATGGAGAACAAAAAAGTTTTTTTACTAAAACTACTTTTTCAACCGATCGGTCCTATGGCAGCTATAGGATATAGTCGTAAGATACGGTAAATTTTTTTTATTATGAATTTAAAATATTTTTCTAGAATTTTGGTGTAAATTTCATAACGATATCACAACTAGAAGTATTTATGGCCGCGGCTTCATACAAGACCAACCACTGTGCACTGTCGAGTTAAAAAAAAATTATTTAAGACAAAAAAATTTCGATTTTCAAATAATTCTACTTAGATGTCCCCTTTTAAGTGAAAGCCGGAACATGGCAAATATGTAGTAAAAAAGGTTGATTCGTGAAATTATTTCAAATTGCTTTTGAGGTGGAAAGACCAACAAGGACCAACAAGAATTTACAAAAGGCCAGTGCGATTTTATTTCACAAACTCACTCCCACACACAAAACATAGAAAGGCGCTGGCGGAATGAGAAGGTCTACATTATTGCCAAAAAAAAAAAAAGAACAATATTTCGAATAATTATGGAAATCCAGATTTCGTAAGCGATCCGATCCGTAAACACAGACTACATACATAAAATGATTCAACAAATTTTGTCAACGAATGGGATGCGGTGTCTAACTCGGCCGATTTCGATTGCGGTTATTCTGTAATTTATTATGGTAAACGGGCTTAGGTTGTTTGTCCGATTCCTGTACAGGTAAAAAAGGCTTTAGGCCAACATAAATGCCTTGACCGAGACCGAAATTCATTTGAGGGTAAGACGGGGAAAAGAGAAGCACCGCAGGAATTTTTTTTTTAAACAAACATCGAAAAACTTTGCGGGATGTGTAGAGCAAATTTTTAAATTTTGCCATCTAGTATAACATAACCTCAAATAAAACAAAAAGGCCAAGCTGACTTCGTCTGTGCCGAAGTTTTTATGCCCCTGCAAATGTTTTGAAATATCAGAGTTTATTAACGCAAGCATTAAAATCAATAGTTTTTCTAACCAAAGCTCATTTTCCGACCGATGTAATTCAAAACAAATTTAAAAGTCGTGACTAGCGTAAAAATAAGTACACTGTGTTTGCAGCGTTAGGATAATTATTCAAAATTAATTTAAAATTCAAAAATTTAAATTCATATGGTTCCTATTGCAGCTATAAGATATAGTCCGATTTTGACCGAAATTTTAAAATACGTGCGAAAGCATATAACATTAGTATAAACCAAAATGGGGAACGCCTACATTGAAAACAAAAAAGCTTTTCTCTCTAAAACGTATTTTTCGATCTATAAGATATAGACATCCGGTTTTGACCAAAATTTGCAAATTGATGAGAAAGCATATAATATTAATAATCGCTCAGTTTGGAGACGTAAACATAAAAACATGAGAAAACAAAGAAGTTTTTCTCACCAAGACCCATTTTTCTACCGATAGTTCCTATAAGATATAGTCA
The DNA here is from genome assembly GCA_018904235.1 of Lordiphosa stackelbergi. NCBI lineage: Eukaryota > Metazoa > Arthropoda > Insecta > Diptera > Drosophilidae > Lordiphosa > Lordiphosa stackelbergi. The sequence goes on along the minus strand of JAEIFU010000113.1, from coordinate 133,007 downwards.
TCCGACGCGGTCGGTTTCGACCAGAGATTAAAACCGTAACCGAAACCATAACCCGTAACTGCTAAAAACACTTTAAAAATTGAAACCAAAACCGTAACCATAACCAAAAAAGAATTTTTTTATTACGACGTTAACGAAACAAATTTGGGTTAATTTACCGTTTTCCCTAAAAAATAAAAATTCGATTTTCGTACCAGAACATTTTACACTATGAATATCTAAAATGCTCATTGATCTACAATGCCATACATTAATAACATTTTTGTAGGGCTGGAGGGAGAGCGCGTCGCCCATCTCAAAGAGGCAGTTGTAACAGTTCCAGCGGCGCGACAACACGTTTTAATAAATTGCTTAACAATAGCTCATGTATAGCTCGTCATATATTACGTCATTGTAATCGTTGTATCCTATCTGCCTGGATAATAAACTTAAGCTATTCTATTTGGTGTTGTTTGTGTTATTGGCCACATGGGGTGGCAACATTCATAGTTTCAACTGGAAACAAATTGGACTAAAATAGTCATAGCCACATGAGGGTGGCAACAAAAAGTTTTATTAAAAACGTCGTCTGGAATTAGAATTTTCATTTAAAGTGAAAAGTTTTATTCGCCCTTTTTTACGTACTACGGATCGTCAAGAAGCTGCAAGCAGAAAATTCGAGAAGCTTGAAACGCAATTGCCCTGTTGTGAAATTCACATACATACACACATGTTTGTGTGAGTGAGGACGCTGATGAATTTGCGCAGTAAGAAACGTCTAGAATTTGATTGGAGCCAAATGGCTGGTAAATCGACACCGACGCCAACCGGACAATCAAATTCAGATCACGAGATGGAATCCGACTTGGACGATACAAAGGACGAGATGGGATCCGAATTGGAGGATACAATTATCGACAACTCAAAGAAAAAGGATCCGAATGAGGAACTCTTGCGGGAAGTAATGGGCATGCTGAAAAATATGGCAGCTACTCAAGCCGAATTGGCCGGCCACGTAAACAACATGGAGAAAAAGTTGACAAACACTTGCAGACTGGAACTGCAATCTGCAAGAGAAGCACTGGAAGATTATACAAAGAATGCTCTGTCAGGTTCAGCTGGACAACATGCCGACGTGCACAGACATGTTAATGAACCGTCTAAAAATACCGGTACGATTCCTAAGTGGCCTGGAGTTGTAAAAGATGGTTCTGGCGCTATTGGAGGCGCACTTGGTTCTGGCGCTATTGGAGGCGCACATGGTTTTGGCGCTATTGGAGGCGCACATGGTTCTGGCGCTATTGGAGGCGCACTTGGTACTGGCGCTATTGGAAGCGCACTTGGTCTTGGCGCTATTGGAGGCGCACACAGTTCTGGCGCTATTGGAGGCGCACATGGTTCTGGCGCTATTGGAGGCGCACTTGGTTCTGGCGCTATTGGAGGCGCACGGTTCTGGCGCTATTGGAGGCGCACATGGTTCTGGCGCTATTGGAGGCGCACTTGGTACTGGCGCTAGGCGCACATGGTCGGCGCACTGGTCTGGCGCACTTTCGGCGCTATTGGAGGCGCACATGGTCTGGCGCTTCGCTTGGAGGCGCACAGGTTCTGGGCTACTGGAGGCGCACTTGGTATTGGCGCTACTGGAGGCGCACATGGTTCTGGCGCTACTGAAGGCGCACATGGTTCTGGCGCTACTGGAGGCGCACTTGGTATTGGCGCTACTGGAGGCGCACTTGGTCTTGGCCCTATTGGAGGTGCAAAATGTTCTGGCTCTACTGGCGGTGCACATGGCTTAAGTGCAACAGGACCGTATGATGAAGGTTCACTTCATGGTATTGGTATGTATGGGCTCGATGGTGGTGGTGGTTCGGCGGGGATGGTTAATGTCAATGGCAATAGGTTCGAATCGCAACTCTCCCCATATATAAATCCAAGAAAATTAATAGACTTGCCGGAGTTCAATGGGAACCCAGAAGCTTGGCCCGTGTTTTCAACAATGTTTTGGGAATCATCCAACGCATATGGGTATACAAGTTTGGAAAATTTGTTGAGGCTGCAAAAAAAGTCTGAAAGGGACAGCTAAGGATGAAGTAAAGGGTTTACTGATCAGTCCATTAAATGTTAATCACATCATGAGCAGGCTAGAGTTCACATATGGGAGGCCAGAATTGTTGATAAAAAGCCAAATGGATATGGTTAACCAGATCTCGCCCTTTGCAGAAAACAATATGGAAAAGATGGTTCCATTCGCAGCTAAGGTTGAAAATTTAGTCATATTTTTGCAGTCGGCAAATGCTACGCAGTATTTGCAGAATCCTTCACTAATTGAACAATTGGTGGGCAAGATGCCCATGTCAAAACGTATTCAATGGATAGAATACACATCATCACTTCAATCGTTCCCCAATCTAAAAAGACTTAAGTATTTGGCTCAGTTATTATTCGAGGAGCATTGCAAGAGCAGCAGCAGTTTGCTCGACAGGTGCACAACTGGCAAAAAATGAGTATAAAGGTCAGCAAAAATCGGTTATGCAAACGACAAAAAGAGCTGAGGTAACTGAGAAACAGTATAAAATCGAATGTCTTCAATGTCAAGGAGACCACTATTTCAATAAATGCGAGGTATTTTTTAAAGGCAGACATTAAAGATAAATGGGCTATGGTAAAAAGGTTTCGTTTATGTTTCGGGTGTCTTCGGCGAGGACATACGGTGCAAAAATGCAAAAATAAAAGAGAATGCAAGAAAAATGGATGCCAGAAAAATCATCATCCATCATTGCATGCAGAGGAGAAGCCGAAAGATGAAAATGCCACATCAAATGAAGTCTCGGTGAATACAATTCAGCCCGGTATGTCAAAACTGTTGTTCAAAGTGGTTCCTGTAGAGATTACAGGTCCAAATAATACTGTCGTAGAAACATATGCGTTTTTGGACGAAGGTTCGTCTGCGTCATTGATAAATGAGAAGCTTGCTCATATGTTGGGTGTAAAAGAGCCGAAAAATAAACTTACTCTTAATTGGATAGGGAATCGGGCAACGCACGTTATGTCTATGGAATGTAATGTTCGCATTCGAGCAAGTGGCTGTGGTAAAAAATGGTTGCAATTTAATGGCAACACCGTACCTAACTTACAGTTACCATTACAGTCCGTAAATGTTGATGAGCTAAAGGGAATATACGGAAGGTTGAGAAATTTGCCAATTAAAGGATATATAGACGCAGATCCCATGTTGTTGATTGGGATTAATAATTGCCATTTGGTTTCAACTATAAAGAGCGTATATCTGGACAGAAATTTGTTTGCGGCAAAGACACCATTAGGGTGGTGTATTTATGGATCAACAGGGATCCAAAAGGAGAGCTCTCCAATATTGTCAGTGGTGTTTCATGCGTGTATACAAGAAGATGACATTGAATCAGAAATGCATCAAATTGTGGCAGATTACTTTACCACGGAAAACTTCGGGGTGAAGGCAGTAAAGGAGCCATTAGAATCGGCTAGCGTAGCCAGAGCTAGGAACATACTAAAGAGCACCACAAAACAATTGGAAGGGTCATATGAAACAGGTCTTCTTTGGAAGGAAGACGAAATACATTTCCCAGATAGCTTTGACATGGCACTTAAAAGATTACATGGAGTTGAGAATAAGATGCACAGTTTGGGAAAGATGAAGGAGTACGATAAAGCAATAATGGATTTTGTAGAAAAGGGATACGCAGTCAAATTGTCCCAAGAGGAAGCTGCAGTAGTTGGTCCACGTACATGGTACTTGCCTCATTTCGGAGTTTATAACATTAACAAGCCTAAGAAAATGAGACTGGTTTTCGATGCAGCAGCATCTAAAGATGGAGTGTCACTGAACTCTAAACTTTTGAAGGGACCAGATGAAAACCCGCCTCTAACAGAAATTCTGTTTAAGTTTCGTCAAGGCAAAGTAGCAGTATGTGCTGACATCAAGGAAATGTTCCTGCAGGTGCAGGTTTGCAAAGCTGATCAAGATTCCTTAAGATTTTTATGGCGACATGGCAATAAAAACAAGGAAGTGGACACGTACAAAATGAAAGTCATGATATTTGGAGCTGCTTGCTCTCCCTGTTGCGCCCAATATATAAAGAATCTAAACGCTCAGAATGCTACACTTTATAGGGACAAAGTAATTCAGGCCATCAAGTCAAAACATTATGTAGATGATTTCGTCGCTAGTTTTGAATCTGAGGAAGAGGCCTCTGCAATCAGTTCTGAAGTCAAAAGAGTACATAAGATGGGAAATTTTGAGCTGAGAGGATTTGTCTCAAATTCGATGGAGGTCCAGCAAATGTTAAATGAGGTCAATGAGGACGACCATGTCCAAGCAGCAGTCAGTATGGACAACGGCTCTGTTGATAAGATTCTGGGCATGTGTTGGGATAGTCAAAGAGATGAATTTGTGTTTGACCTGAAATTGAATCGGGTGGACAAAGACATTGTATTGGGTATCAAGTGTCCCACGAAACGTCAGCTGCTGAGTCTTGTTATGTCCGTGTATGATCCCTTTGGAATGCTATCAGATCTGATGATATATGGTAAAGTTTTGATTCAGGATGTGTGGCGCACGGGAATCCATTGGAATGATTTGTTACCTGATAAAATTTATGCCTGCTTTAAGCAATGGGTTCTTCAATTAGAAAAGGTAAAGGAATTTAAATTGAAAAGATGCTATTCACCAGAATTTTTGGCGTCAATTGATTGCATTGAGTTGAACATCTTTGTGGACGCAAGTGAACAAGCTTTCGCAGCAGTAGCATATTGGCGTATATCATGCGGAGGAGAGATTAAAATAATATTCGTGTCGGGAAAAACTAGATGCGCTCCATTGAAAATGTTGTCTGTTCCCAGACTAGAATTGCAAGCGGCAGTGCTGGGCACGCGGCTACGAAAAACTATTTTGGAAAGTCATGACGTGAAAGTGAAGACTGCCACCCTATGGTCAGACTCACGAACAGTTATATCATGGATTCGGTCAGACCATCGGCAGTATAAGCAGTTTGTTGCTCATCGTGTCAGCGAAATTTTGGATTCTACTGACGAGAATGATTGGCGTTGGGTACCAACAGATTTAAATCCAGCGGACAAAGCAACAAAGACCAACAAACGTGCAGATTATATAACAGAAAGTGTTTGGATTAAGGGACCTGAGTTTTTACTTCTGGACAAGCAATATTGGCCCTCAATGGACTTTGCTCATTCTCCAGATGATTTGGCCGAGCGCCGAAAGAATGTAATGGCTGTGTTTCACGAATCGGTGATCGAATTGAATCGATTTTCGAATTACCTACGCCTGAAGCGCACAATGGGATGGGCATTGAGATTTATACATAAGTGTCGTGGACTAAATCATACAGAAGATCAAGGAGAATTAACAATTCAAGAATTGCACAAGGCAGAAGTGATCTTATGTAAAATAGCGCAGAACCAAGCATATGGCCATGAAATTGAGGATTTAAAAGAGTCAGGAATCGTCTCAAAGAGTAGCTGTATTTATTCTTTAACGCCTAAATTGAATGTAGACGAAATTGTAACTGTTGGAGGAAGGCTCGAGTATGCTATAGCCATATCTGAAAGATCACGTCATCCTGTAATATTGCCGTCGCACCACGCATTGACTGAATTGATTGTAAAATGGTATCATGAGGTTTACCATCATCAAAACGAAGAGCTTATTGTAAATGAAATAAGGCGTAAGTTTTTGGATTATAAACTTGCGGAAATCTGTTAAGCGAGCAAAATCGGCATGTCAGCATTGTAAAAATGAGATGTCGAAACCAGTGCCCCGTTAATGGGACAGTTGCCAAAGGATAGGGTGACACCATTTCAGCGGCCGTTCTCTTTTGTTGGATTGGACTACTTTGGCCCAGTTATGGTCACGATTGGGCGTAGGCATGAGAAAAGATGGGTAGCACTTTTTACATGTCTGACAGTTAGGGCGGTACATATGGAGCTGGCTGCAGATTTGTCCACGGATGCATGCATCTTATGCATAAGGAATTTTGTCAACAGGAGAGGTGTTCCTGTGAAGATCAAGGTCGGACATGGGAACAAATTTCGTTGGTGCCGACAAGGAAATAAGAAATGTAAAAGATTTGTTTGATTGGGACTACATCAAGTCCGAAATATCGAAGAAAAAGGCATTGAATGGCAGTTTAATTGCCCTTCTAATCCGAGCTCAAGGAGGATGCTGGGAACGCATGGTGAGGACCACAAAGCGGTATTGGCTGTAACATTAAAAGGAAAGCCCACAGGTGGAGACTTTAAGGAGCTGCTAATCGAGGCCGAAAACATAATAAATAGCCGTCCATTGACTCATTTGCCAGTAAATATAGATGATCCGGGAACCTCTTACCCCGAATCATTTCCTGCTCGGCTCAACAAACTCTACACAAACTCCTGGGGACGGTAGTAAATTGTGCCTTAAAAAGCAATACCGCATTGCTCAACAACTAAAAACTGCTTCTGGCGTCGATGGATACGAGAATACTTGCCAACACTGACAAGGCGTACGAAATGGCGCACCACCAGCCCATAACAGGTGACGGTATTATTTGGAAGATTACCTGCCCAGGGCAGTTGGAAAAAATTATAGTGCGTACCATACCTGCAAAGGATGGTCATGTAAATCACTGAAGTTCACATCAACCGGTACCTGAACGCCCGGTTTTCGAAAGCTAGCAGTCTTGGATGTTTTAAGGTAAAAAAACTTAGGGTCGTTTTACGGTGGGCGGGATGTTGCTGAGTTCGAAAAATTTGAATTTACCGTCCTTGTCTGCCACCCTATCATATCGATGCTCATTGATCGATAACCATACGATAATCTGGGAAATAATAATTAAATTTTAAGTCGCATTCTCTACCAATATAATACAAAATTTAAAAAGTTGTTGGCGCCAAACAGGTGGTGTTAGTTTCCATCCCTCAATCCGCTAGCTGTCATGTAGAGGGCGCCACTTCAACAAAAGGCGCTAGTGAGAAAAAAGCTTTGCAAAATCTCCTAACAAAACATTAGAGGTTTGAAACCAACCAAAAGAAATTTCTGTGGCACCTAAGAATTGGAAATCGGTTGGAATTTGGTTGGAAGAGGTTTCTGTGGCACCCCCGATACATAGCTACGTTGCAACCACTTCTAGCTATTTTTTAATGCCGATCTAGCTTGCTAAGCCCGCAAAAAGTTGGCATCACATAGACAGAACAGATCTTGTCATCTGTGTTTTGGTTCTTGATAGGATTGCTTGTAAATATTATTAACATTGTGCGCGATGACAAGGGCTAAATCCATCATTATACCGGGAACTGTTTTTTTATGATATAGAAAAAACATAGCATAAAAAACAAATAACAAACATAACATAAACATAACATAAAGAACATGCAAAAATGTTTGTAAAATAAAATATTTAGTGTCAGATATTATATACTTTTACCAATGTATATTTATCTAATTCATTAAACTTAGCACGATACTTTTGTGAATAGTAGTTTCTTATCTTTTAGTTAAAACTTATAATGTTAAACTTTAAAATAGGCGGAAACAAAGGTGCAAATTCTGTATAAGAAATTGGAGCTCCGTAGATTTACTAAATAAATGAGATTCCATTTAGAATTTCGGCCGCTTTTGACTCCAAGATTGGTCAAAGTGATATTTCATACTAATAACCGTAACCGTAACCGAAACCCAAAACAGAATTAGCTTAATAACCGTAGCCAGTACCGTAACCGATATTCTGGCCGTTTTCGCTTCAATGGTCGGCGCAAACACATCAATTGAGATCGTTAGAGTAGGTAGCAGCTCCGAGTACATCACGCCTAATTGGTCAAAACAAATACAATACATGATCTTGCCACCGTGAATATTCGGCTTTGGCGCTGATTTTGACGGCCCGCATGATATTTTGCACTTGGGGTTATCGTAATGAACCCATTTTTCATTTCTTTTGACGTTAAAGCAACTGTTCACAATTAAAAAAAATACCGTCCTTTGCCCTCTTTGTCATCGGTATTAAAAACATCACTTCAAAAACGTCTATACAAAAACTTACATGTGTGGATTGTGGGTAGTGTTGAATAATAGCCTATTTCCACTGGCTTCATTTCTTATCATTTTCATTTCTAAAAATGAAGCCGTTTCCATTGACAAATTGTCATCATTTTGACACTTTGACAAAAACAGCTGCTTTGTTTGTTTTAAATAACAGGCGGCACTTTCAAACTTGCGTGGACTTTTTGGAATATTTAGCAAAAAAAAAGAAAGACATACCCCTCAGGACAGCAATTCCTCGTGGCGAACGCATTGCCATCGCCCTAAACTATCAGCAGAAAGCTAAATACACAACTTATTTTTAGTAAATTTTTTACCTATTTATATTTTAAGCAAAATACGCCTACTTTTTCGGGGCAATTGTCATCATTTTCGAGAAATGATAGAAATGAAAGGCAAAATGAAGTGACAATTCGTATGGAAGAAATGATATCATTTTCATCATTTCATGAAATGAAGCTTCATTTGTTCAGTGGAAATAGGGTATAACACAATAACCATAATTGATAAGATGACAAATGAAATGAACAAAAATCGATCATATTGTTGTTGTAGAGCACAATAAAAAATGGAATTGAAAGTTGGTCCAATGGTTTCGGATTGTTCCTGGGAACGACTTATCAGAAATGGATAAAATAAAAATAAGTGATCAGAATTGATATGGTTATCGCATCCGCCTCCACGGTTGCGGTAGACTTTTTTATACCCTTGCAAAGGGTATTATAAATTTGCCCAGAAGTTTTCAACGCATAGAAAAATTCATTTCCGACCCTATAAACTATATATATTCTTGATCAGGGTGACGAGCTGAGTCGATTGAGCTTTGTCCGTCCGTCTGTCTGTCCGTCTGTCTGTTTCTATGCAAACTAGTCTCTCAGTTTTAAAGCTATCGAGCTGAAACTTTGCACAGAGTCTTCTGAGTCTTCTTCTTAGTGCACATTGCTAATATGTCGGAACCGACCGGATCGGATGACTATATCTTATAGCTGTCATAGGAACTATCGGTCGAAAAGTGGGTCTTTGTGAGAAAAACTTTTTTGTTTTTAATGTTATCGTCTCCCATTTCAGTGATTATTAATATTATACGCTTTCACATAGATTTAGAAGTTTTTGTCAAAATCGGATGACTATATCTTATAGCTGCCACAGGAACTACCGGTCGAAAAGTGGGTTTTAATGAGAAAAACTTTTTTGATTTTAATGTTACCTTGTGTCACTTCAGCGATTAATAATATTATACGCTTTTATACAGATTTGGAAGTTTTTGTCAAAATCGGATGTCTATATCTTATAGCTGCCATAGGAACTATCGGTCGAAAAGTGGGTTTTAATTAAAAAAATTTTTTTGTTTTTAATGTTAACGTGTCTCACTTCAGCGATTATTAATATTATGCGCTTTTACACAGATTTGGAAGTTTTGGTCAAAATCGGATGACTATATCTTATATCTTAAAGCTGCCATAGAAACTATCGGTCGAAAAATGGGTTTTAATGAGAAAAACTTTTTTGTTTTTAATGTTAACGTGTCTCACTTCAGCGATTATTAATATTATACGCTTTTATACAGATTTGGAAGTTTTTGTCAAAATCGGATGACTATATCTTATAGCTGCCATAGGAAATATCGGTCGAAAAGTGGGTTTTATTTAGAAAAAGGGTAAAGGTATAAAAAGGGTATAAAAACTTCGGCAAAGACGAAGTTAGCTTGGCCTTCTCGTTTTGCGTTAAATCGGTTCAGCCCCACTATATTTGGACTTACCGGGTTCCCCAAGGCAGGTGCCAGAATGGTATAATGGGGGGTGGGGTTTTGAGACGGAAAAAAAAATTTTTTTGGGAGGGGGACAAGGGTGGACTGGTGTGTACATTTCAAAGGCGAAAACAAAGGCTATACTTTCTTAATTTTTTTTTTTTGATACTATTACAATTTCGGAGTTACCTCTAGAATTCAACTGCACTATTTCCACGTCAAAGTTTCTTGTATAACATTTATATGATTTGAAATGATTTAATAATTATAGCACAAATATTCAATTTCGCCTTAATTTGCTGCATAATTTTCAAACCATTTCTTGTTCAACATGAAATCTAAATATTTATTATACACTTGAAAAGTATATTATAATTTTGCCCAGAAGTTTGTAACGCATAGAAGGAATCATCTCCGACCACATAAAGTATATATATTCTTGATCAGCATGACGAGCTGAGTCGATTAAGCTTTGTCCGTCCGTCTGTCTGTTTCTACGCGAACTAGTCCCTCAGTTTTGGAGCTATCGAGCTGAAATTTTGCACAGAGTCTTCTTTTTACTGCATGCTGCTAATATGTCGGAACCGACCGGATCGGATGACTACTTCTTGTAGCTGCCATACAAATGTTCCTTCGGAGAATGGATTTTAGTGAGAAAAACTGGTTTGTTCTCAATATTATCGCTCTCAAACACGGTCATAGGTAATATGTAATGTTTTTAAGCTGATTTGCGAAGTTTAGTCGAAGTCGCTAACCGTTGTGACAATCTATTTCAAGTGTATCAAAACTTCGGTACAGACGAAGTTAGCTTTGCCTTTCTCGTTTTTATTTTTATTTGGCTTGGCATTTTTATCATGAAGCTGAACGAAATTCTTCAATTTTAGGTCGAGCACAAATGCCTTTTACCGTCAAAAAAAGGGTTCAAAACGCGGGGCACACTGAGTGATAGAGCAAAGAGGTTGATTCATTAAATTGTTTCAGTTTTTCTGTCCGATTGCTGCACAAGTATATAACCTTTAGGCCAATATAAATGCCTTGACTCAAACTGAAATTAATTTCGGGTTTAGTCCCTGGTTTGGTGGTAATAGTGGGAAAAAGAAAGAGCTCCGCAGGCAAATTTTTTTTAAATCGCGCGTGGTAATGAGTTTATAAGTTAATGAACAAAGCGCTCGATTAAGGCAGCAGAAAATAAGTCCCGAAAATATAAAATGAAAAAAGGCCCCAAATTTGGGGTGTTATTTCATAATAAAACAGTAGCCCAATTTGAAGTATGAAATAAGGCCCCAATGCGATGAAATAAAACCCAAAAAAAAAAATTAAAGAAGGCCCCAAGTTTGGGATGTTATTTCATATGATATAATACTCCTAGTTCAAAAATTTGAAATACAAAAATTGGTCGATTTTTTGGCTTATTTCCTTATAAAAATGAAACAGGACCCCAAAAATTAGTTTTGTGGTCTTAATTCATATTTTCTTTTGAGGACTTATTTCATTTCGAAATTTGATGTCCCAAAAAAGGAAATAACGCCCCCAAATTTTATAAAAAAAATAGTGGTTTTTGTTTTCTATATAAATTGTTGGGGCCTTATTTCGCAGAGCCCTAAATTAATAATCTCTGAAGAACTTTGCGAGATGTGTAGAGCAAATTTTAAAATTTAACGGTTAAGTATAACCAAAGACACTACATATATAGATACCTCATCTCATACAAACTTTTTTTTTGGGATCCAATGTCAGCTCCCAATAGCAATTGCTTTTTCCGTCACGTGACACATTTTTTATATCTATAAATCTTTGCTCTCAGCCGTGTAGCTATTTTATAAAACTTATAGCTAAATTTCAATATATGTATCCTCGTAGGGGCAGCGAAAAGCCAAAATTGGTATCCAAAGTCAGCTCCCAAAAAGAATCGTTTTTTGTTTCACATGCGTCATCTATAATATCTATAAATCTTTGGTATAACATTATTTCAAATCAAATAATGTTGCGCACGTCATTTGTATTTTGCTGTTGCTTTTAAGCTCTGTAGTTAAACACAAATTTTAATATGTTCTTAGTTATTTGACATTTGACGAAAAGAATTCACATATTTGTAGAACAAAACCGGAAATTTTAAAAATTAATTTAAAAAGAAACCTTCGATGACCGCCTCGACTTAAATGTATAATAGTTCTTTATAATTCGCGGTCTATCGATGACATTTTTTTCAAAATTGTTGTTAAGTAGGGTCAAATTTACTAATTTGTCTTTAGATGCTTCTTTCTTAGTAAGTATTTTGCATATAAAAATATATTCCATGTCGGCCAGGGGGGAGGGTTAACCCCCAAAATCCCCCCCTGCGTACGCAGCGTATATGTATACACATACATTTTTAGCGATATAACTTTCTAACGACGTCGAATTTCGAAAATCTCTTTTCATCTTTTAAGTTGAAGATGCGATTTATGAAAAAGAAAATTTCGATTTTTTCCGGGTCAAACTCCTTAATAGTTTGGTTTCTGTATTCGACTTATTATACCCTTGGAGAGGGTATATTAAAATTGTCCGGATGTTTGTAACGCATAGAAGGAAGCATCTCCGACCACATAAAGTATATATATTCTTTTTAAATCTTGATCAGCATGACGAGCTGAGTTCATATAGCCATGTCCGTCTGTCCGTCCGTCCGTCTGTTTCTATGCTATCTCCTACGTCAGTTTTAAAGCTATCGTAACCAAACTTTGCACGAAGTCTTTTGGTACAAATACGCTGCACATTTGTCGGAACCGGCCGGATCGGATGACTATAGCATATAGCTGCCATAGGAACGATCGGTTGAAAAAGTAGTTCTAGTGAGAAAAACTTTTTTGTTTTCAATGCTATCGCTACCAAACTTCGTATTTACAAGTATTCTATGCTTTTACATAATTTTGTTTTATGCAAATCGGGCAGCTATGTAATATAGCTGCCATACAAAAGATATATCTAACTAAACTTTTTGTTTTCAATGCTATCGCTCCCAAACTCGTTACTGATCAATATGATATGCTAACTCATAATTCTGTCAAGTCTGATCGAAATCGGACGACTATAGCATATAGCTGCAATGGGAATGATCGGTCGAAAAAATAGCTTTAGTGAGAAAAACTTTTTTGTTTTCAATGGTAGCGTGTTTGTACGTTTCAGTTATAAATATTATCGGTCTCAGCACAATTTTAGAGAGTTTGATCAAAATCGGATGAATATATCGTATAGCTGACATAATCATAAAATCACGCAGCGCCAGCCTTTTGTTTATTGCTGGCTCTGCGACAATACAGCTCATTCCGGTTGTGCCAATTTTGGGCTTGTCGGGACTCAAATTGCGGGCCTCATAAAAGGAAGACATTGGTCTTATCTGGATTTGCCCAAGCTGCAAGCACCTCGAATCGGAAATGAAGGCGTTCATAAGGCAAACAAACTCGGAATTTCAGTTCCTGTTCTCCGGATTTCAGGAATTACATTCAAGATTTTTGACTGCCCATGCTAACTTCAAGAGTCTTAAAGTGCTAAGTGCCTCGCCAAAAAGGAAAAAGACCCAAACTTTCCTTTCTAATAATAGCTTAATAGTTTCAGATCCCACCGCCCTTATGCAATTTAGCCCTGCGGAGGATCCTGAACCAGCTTCAACTTCTAGCACCGTGGCTTCTGTTGACCCCCCTGCAACAGTTTCTAGCCACTCGTCAACTGTCATGCCTGCCGATGGTCTTCCTCTCACGTCTGGGAAGCTCGCTTCGGCTACTTTGGACAATGTATTGGCAATTGTACCCCCTAATCCTGCTTCTGCTACCAGTGCTGTTGCAGGCTCATCTGGTGCCATCACGATCGCGCCGATTAGTGAGCAACTTCCACCATCCAACTGTAACTTGGATAATGCATTGGACAATGCATCTGGAACCGCTGGTAATCTATCCGACGTTATCGCGATTAAGCCGCCGAGAGTACTACACCATCTATCCAACAATGGCTTGACTGGAACATGTGGAAACCCTATATCGGGTGTTGCGCCAAGACAACCAATGCCAATATCTGGCGTAGCTCCCCTAAAAGCCATATTTGTCTCACGTTTAAACCCAAACGCAACCGCAAACGATGTTAAACTCCACCTAAGCCACAGGTTGAACACTTCTGTCACCGAATTCACCGTCACTAAGTTCGTCTTTAAGAAGAAGCGAAGGATGTCTTCTTTTAAGGTTGAAATCTCAGAATCCCTGTTCACTAGAATACTTGAGCCTTCTCTTTGGCCAGAGCATACAATTGTTAGTGAGTACACTGGCAAGTCCAACACCAATACCAATAAGCTCCGTTCATCTGCCTCCAATCTGTCAAAAAACTGACTTCAGCCTTTATCATTCACTATCAGAATGTCCGCAGTCTATTAGGCAAGCTTAATAGATTGTATACTAACAGTGTCTCCTTTGATGCCAATGTTATTGCTTTTTCGGAAACGTGGCTAAATTGTTCTGTGTCTGATAGTGAAGTTTTTCCTAACGACTATGTCGTTCACCGATGTGATCGTTCTACACGTCTTGGCGGTGGCGTTCTTATTGCCGTTAAAGCAACTCATTCTTCCGAAATAATTACATTAGACAATGTTGATAACATTGAATTCGTGTCTATCCGAATAACATTTCACGATTTTAATATTTACGTTTCTTGCTCTTACATTCCTCCTCGATCAGACATCAGTACATATATGCAACATTTATCTGCAATATGTACCATACAATCACATCTTAGAGATAATGACCACTATGTCGTTTTAGGCGATTTTAATCTGCCCAGTCTGGCCTGGATGCCACTAGATGACTCCAATATTTTAATCCCAACGAGTCCGCACGACTTTGTCCATGGTATCATAGATCTTTCTTTGGGTCAAGTTAATTCTATTTATAACAGCAATGGCAAGCTTCTAGATTTAGTATTTGCCTCAGAGTTCTCTAACCCTTGGGTCAGTAGAATCGACCCTCTTTCTACCCCTGAAGATGCCTATCACCCAACTCTTGAGGTAGTGTTGGAGATCTCTACCTCTTTAGTGACAGCATCTGAGCTTGGCCCTAGATCAAATCGCCTTTTCCGTAAAGCCAACTTTATGGAGCTAAATCAACATCTTTCGCAGGTTGATTGGTCCTTTCTCGATTCTGATGCCAGTCCTTCTGTCAAATTTAACTTGTTTTACCGCTCGCTCAATCTCGCTTTCGACTTGCACGTACCTTGTTCCTCATTATCCGTAGTACATCGCAAGCCACTCTGGTTCACTCGCAGATTGTCTAATCTCAAGAATGTGAAAAACAGACTACATAAAAAATATAAAAGGACTGGGCAACTAGTCGATCATTCCCGATACTTAGCCGCTCAGTCGGACTTTCTCAATCACAATTCCGAATGCTATCAAAATTACCTGTATAGGTGTAAAAACGAATTTAAAGAAAACCCTAAGCAATTCTTTTCATTTGTGAACTCTAAGCGTAAAACCTCTCCTTTTCCTACCTCTCTTCGGTATAACACTACCACTGCATGCAACGATGCTGATATATCCAACTTATTCGCTGATTTTTTCCAAACAACATACTCTTCTTATGTTTATAATACTTCAACTCATTACCCTTATTCCATTCCGCACTCAGCAGGCATTTTCATGCCAGTCGTTGATGAAAGCACCGTGTTGGAATATCTTAAACTCGTAAAAACCTCATTTTCTTCTGGTCCAGACGAGGTTCCTAGCTGTGTTCTTAAGAATTGTGCAAATGCTTTATGCGAACCTCTTTCTAAAATTTTCCAATTATCTCTACACCACAGTTTTTTTCCTGATATCTGGAAGGAATCCTTTATTATACCACTTCATAAAAAAGGAAGTAGAACTGATATTCAAAATTATCGTGGGATAGCAAAACTTTCTGCCATACCCAAACTTTTTGAACTGATTATAACTGCTCAGTTGCAGCACCAGTGTTGCTCTCTTATGTCTCCATCACAGCACGGGTTTATGAAGCGCCGGTCTACATCGACCAATCTGCTCGAGTTTACTTCATTAATTAGGGACGGATTCAAGCTGAAAAATCAGTCGGATGTTATATTCACAGATTTTAGCAAGGCATTTGATTCAGTGAATCACCTTTTGCTCTTAAAGAAATTATCACTTTTAGGTTTTCCCAACCTCTTGGTCAATTGGATTTCAATGTACTTGGCAAACCGTACACAGAAAGTCTTATTTAACAACACCCTCTCCAAGCAGGTTTATGTCACTTCCGGAGTTCCACAAGGGAGTCACCTAGGACCGTTGCTTTTTGGCTTATTCATAAACGACCTTCCTTCCGTCATTTTAAATTCTCAAGTGTTGATGTATGCAGACGATGTTAAAATTTGTATGCAGCTAACTGACGCCGATTCACATTGTCTTTTACAGAATGACATTAACCACCTTCAATCCTGGTGCATCAACAACTTGCTGCACCTTAACCATTCTAAATGTAGTGTCATGTCTTTCTATCGCTCTGCCCCATTTATGGGCAACTATTCTCTTGGCCCGCACAATCTCAAGCGTATACACGCGGTAACAGACCTTGGTGTATTATTTGCCCACAATATGAACTTTTCCGATCACATTGGGACTATCGTTAGCAAAGCCAAGGGGGTGTTTGCTTTTGTTAAACGTTGGTCTAAGGAATTTGATGACCCATATACCACTAAGCTTCTTTACATCTCACTTGTCCGACCTATACTTGAGTACTGCTCATGCGTATGGTCACCACAGTATGCAACATACCAGGGCCTTATTGAGTCGGTGCAGAAGCAATTTCTCCTGTTCGCCTTACGTGGACTTAACTGGGAACAACACCGTCGCCTGCCATCGTATGTGGACAGACTCCGTCTATTAAGTCTACCGTCCTTGCAAGATCGTAGAATCTGTCATGGAGTTATGTTCCTTCATAAACTAATAAATGGCCATATTGACTCTTGTTTTCTACTGAGCCAAATTAATTTTTCGATCCCACCTAGACCTACAAGGCAGTTCCGGCCAATTTTCTTAAATATAAGTAGATCTAATTTCGAATCTCATGACCCGTTTCGAATCATATGCATGTTATATAACAATTTGTACCATTTATTAGCTTCTGAGGGTTCGATGTCGGTAAATGTATTTAATATTTTGTCACACTTATCTTCCCAGCAATTGTAAATCTTTGCCTCCACCCACTTGATGTGAGTCGGAGCATATCATAAAAAAGTTCTCCTAATTTCGGTGGAGGCGAGATTAGGATTAATCTGTTTTCTTCTTTTTCTCTCTTAATTATTATGTTGACAGCTAAATTTGTCAACTCTATTAAATAAATACAAAATACAAAATAAAAAACTGGGAAATATATCACGCTCAAGGGTATATAAACTTTGGTCGAGCCGAAGTAAGCTTTCCCCACCCCCCCACCCCCAAATCCCCCCCCCCCCCAACATTTTTTTTTCTGGAGATTAGGATTGTAATTGTTTTCGGCTATTTCTAACTTTTTATTGTGCTGCAGCCAGTTGTGAAGTTTTAATAAATCCAAATAGAGTAATTCTTTTGCAAGGAGATGACTTTAACGTAGAGGCCAGTGAGAAAAAGCCGATTACAATGAACGTTATTGAAATTACAAAAGCAATGAACACGGAGGCAATGGCTCATGTATCCGCCGAACTAAACGAGCTTCGTGATTCTACCGACAGTATCGACAAGAAATTACAATTCCACATTAACATTGTATCCGAAAATATTGGTCGAATGCTGCGAATGGTGCACGACATCCACTATGCCGTTGTCGATCATCACGAACAGTTTAGTGGATTTAATGTGACCACAACTGCTCCACCACCCATCAAATCAAGCAAAATTGACGCCCTTGTTAAGCAAATACGCCCAATGGTTTCCGTTTCTGAAAAAATGGATGAAGTCTGGGATGTCGTGGTTGGCACAAAGTCCACTGTTGATCACCTTTTGCCCAAGTCTGATGCTCTTCTTTCACAAACTCAGCGCCAGGAACGTGCAATTGGTGAAATTCATCAAGACTTGAAGACGAAAACTAACTTAATAATAAATAACTTGGACATGGTTGAAAAGCGATTAAAAAAGCAAGAAGACGACGTACAGATATTGGCTCACCGGCCGGGACCTCCGGAGCTATTAATGGACCCAACTATTGATCGATTAGTGGAATATGATCCAAGCAGGTAAGGGGTTTAGTGTTCACAAATGTTTATAACAACTGAAATAAAATAATTAAAGGTACTCTGTTATCGAGGACGCATTTACTGAGCTGACTCCTCAAGCAACCCCAACAATCTCTCCAGCACAATCGTCTGTACTGCCTCCCACAGCATCTACACCACTTTCGAATACTTCCACCATATTTGGAGATGTAACTGCAAGTCAAAATTATCCTCCGCCATCCACCACGAGTGTAAGCAATATACTCGGCTTTATGTTCAACGCTACTTTTCCGGCAGCACCAAACGTATCCTCCTCGAACTCAGCATCTACAAAATCAATAATTCGCAAAGGCGGAATTATCTTTCCAAGCGTGAAGAACAAGCCAGCAGTGGTAAACAACAGTTTTACTACTGATATTTTAGCACTAAAGGATGTCAGGGTAAGTAATGAAGAATGCAATAAGCTTACAACGAATTGAGAGAACTAAAGTATAGAGATTATGTGTTAGAGATGGCAACTCCCCAGTGAAATCGTCACCCATTTATAGCCCAAATTACAGTCCCAGTTGGCTAATGGTCTCAGGGAGTGCGGAGTTGAGTTGTGCTGAGTTCGAGAGCTTGTATGTGGACTCAGGCTTGCATTAATTGCCCAACAAAGAGCGTGTAGATTTGTAGCTGGTCTATTTGTATCGATGTGGTGACGTTGAGCAATTCCGGTCGTTGAGCAGTGGGGGACGTTCATAATATCCTGGTTGGTTAGAAATGAGGTTCCATTGGTACGAACATGAACAACGATGAAAAACCAGCTAAACTGCGTACGACGATCATTCATAACTGCTAAATCAATGTTTATGAATAAATAATGCAAGAGAGTATAGTGAGAGGTCTAACTATATCACTGATCTGTTTGATACCAAATTTGTTTAACGATTCGGGTTGAGAAAATTCACATTTTAAATAATTCTTGCTATGATTAGAGATCAAGTGTTTTAGGGATAGGAATAGAAGGGTAAGGCTTGCCAAGTTCGATTAACTCCGGCTTGAGCGGCAAACTGATCTCTCAGTCACTGCCAAGATTCGGCCTTCTGCTTCCAAGTTACCGCATCACTATTTTTGTTCCCCAAAAAATAGTTGTTTGACTCAACGAAATCAACGGGTAAATTTCCTTAGCCACGGAAGAGTGTTTCCCTCTTGGTCTTTTCCAGTTTTCACTTTGATTCATTTTCACAAGCAATTTTTTAGCCCCTTCCACTGACATTGGCTTTTCAGCTCCAAAGAGCCAAGGCAAGCTTCTCTCAATCTTTGGGCGTGTGTGGTTATAATTTTTCGCACAAGAGAAAGGAACCTACAGCTTAACACCGAATCCGAAGGCCAAAGTTTCGAGAAGCTTTTTTATGGCTAGTTACTTCACAGCTGTCGCCAATAGCTGGTGAAGGTGACCGGATGTGATAAAGCTAGTTTCTTTTATTCAGGGTTGGATTCCAAGTTCTCATTCAAACATGTCTACCGCGGTATCCTTTCATGTCGACGAAGACTACACATCAATTTTCTACGCAATATCAGAGACATAAGAGAAGACGTTTCCACAGGTAGTAGCAGAAGGCTCATCTTCGTCTGTGCCTCATGCAAATACAACCGTAATAGCAACTGCATCATCTGTGCAGCTACCAAAGCTGCCCATACCAACATACTTTTTTCCAAACGTTGCCTCCACTTAAACTCCCATAACTTTTTTGTCAACCGATTTAAAAGCTCTAAACAAACTTAAGAATTTGGCCAACGTTTATTATATTTTCTTTTGCTTAATTTAAAAATTGATCGAAATTTAAGCGCTTGTACATTAGGGTGTACCAAAAAATTTTTTTTTTATTTTCACGAGTGCACCGCCATTTTCTGAAATTTTTTTTTTAGATTTTTCGAAAGACGTTTAGAGGTCGCACAAATCGAACTTCCACCCAAAAATGGGGTTTTCCGTATTGATTTTGATTTCTACTTATAAAATGGTAAATAATCACGATTTTCTTAGTTTTAAAATCATAATTTTAAAGAAAAATGACAGAATTTTACTTTTATGAGCATAAACCATGAGTTTTGGCTTCGCATTTGCTTGTTTAGGTACCTTATATTACATTTTTTTGTAAATCTTTCATAAATTTTGTAACAAACGCATTACAACTTTTAAAATTTCTATAAAAATGGATAAAAGTTATGAAGCAGCTTATAAGATGGTTAAATTTTTAAAAAACTGAAACTAAGAAATTCAAACTTACTCTTACCGTTCCAGAGTTATACTCTTTTAAAGCTTTGTATCCATTTCACAAAATTAATTATAAATATTAAAAGATGTTTGCCAGTTTTGCATCGGATTTGCTTTAAACTTTGAATTATGATATTTTTTGCGTTTACTGTTTATTTTTCCTGCTTAGTTAGTTAGTCCAATGTTACCCTTATCACGGAGCGCACCGTACAAGCTGTTGGTCTTAAACGCCATCCCATTTCAGAAATAGCTGGAGTTGGTGAAACATCAACAAGTACATGCAAGTACATGGCGGAACCCTAATTTAGTTCGTGTACCAATCCACATTTTTGTGCAAGCATCGACACTGCGTTTGTTCTTATCTCTTTGTTCTCATCTACAAGGATTAAAACTTGCTGATCCCACCCTCCTAAAATGAAACAGAATTGATCTTCTTCTTGGAGTAGACGTAATACCCCAACTGATGCTTCCAAAGCTCTGTAGAGCAAGAAAGGATCAACCAATTACAAAGCGTACGCAGCTCGGTTGGATCGTCTTTGGTCAAGTCACGGCAACACGTTCGCAAACTGTAACCATTCGCATTCATCACACTCACCTCGAGAATTTGGTTTAAAAATTCTTCGAAATGGATCAATTTAACTCCACCAGAAGAACAATGGTGCGAGAAACACTTTCAACGTACTCACAAACGCCAACCAAACGGCAAGTATATGGTATGCCTACCGTTTAAACGTTTGTTTGATCCTACACAGGTATTAGGCAGATCTCGCCAAATTGCACTTCACCGCTTCCAAATGCTAGAACGGAAGTTTCAAAGGCAACCAGAGCTGCATAAGACAGGTCATCAACGAGTATTTTGAACTAGGCCAAGTTACCGAAGTGACTACTTCTGAAGCGCAACGTTGTTCCATTGACGAAGAGGAAGGACTCACTTGTACTTCCTGCACCTTACCACATCACGCAGTACTTAAGGAAGAAAGACTATCTTCTAAAGTGAAAGTCACTTTACGATGTATTGTGCACCGGTCCGACTTTACAAAATGATCTTGCAGGCCTTATACTAAAATGGCGTTTCCACTGGTTTGTGTTTGCAGCAGATATTCAAGTGATGTACAGGTGCATTGAGAGGCACCCAGAAGACGCTCAATATCAAAGAACATTCTAGCGCGATGAACAAAACCGGCTAGCTGAATACTACCTAAATACCGTCACATTTGGAACAGCACCAGCCCCATACACAGCCATTCGTATCGTTCTTTAACTGCACTCGCCGAAGCAGTAGCCAAAAGAGATCAACTGGTTGCAGCTCTGCGCTCAGCTGGGATGGACCTCAGGAAATGGTCAGCAAACAATGCATCTCTGTAAAACAACATCCCTAAAACTTATCTATCCAGCACCAACATATTAAAGTTTTACAATTAATCAAGACTCCATTAGAACTTTAGGTCTATATTGACATCCTAATAAAGATTATTTCGGTTTTAAAATCAAATTCACAGTAAACACTAAACGTTCTACACTCTCCACAGTCGCTCGCCTATACGTTCCATTGGGCTTCATCACTCCCAGCATTACTACTGCCAAGGCGATCCTCAAGGACGTGTGGTCTTGGACGAACCACTGCCATCTCCTTTAAGCGAACGAAGTATGATTTTGTGAATAACTTGCCACACATCGAACATATCTAAGTGCCAAGATGGTAGGGTTTTGACATTCAGGATCTTTTATCACTTCAGCTATACGTATTCTGTGATGGATCATCCATAGCATATGCAACATGTGTCATGTAAAGTTAGTCAAATGGATTCTTGAGCAGTTACACAGTCATCAATGTTTATTAAATGTTTTTCACTAGTCTGATGCAATCGTTCTACTTTGGATACTGTACTGCGTCTCCAATCGCGTGGTGTACCTACATGTACCTACCACTGACAACAAAGCTGACTGTGCTACACGCGGTATCACCCCACAGGAGTTGGCCACTCATCCTTTATGAGGGTCAGGTTCCCAATGACTTCACGAGCATGAATCACAATGGCCTACAAGCAACTGTTTTATCCAGGACAATCGTTCAAATTGTTGCTGCATAGTACGGCAATTTCTAAAGTCCAGGAGTCCTCCATTAAACATTACTCATCATACAACAAGCTAATATCAGTCATGGCTTAAGTACTTTGGTTTCTACACAATCGAATGTTGTGCCAAAAATAATCCACGTCGAACCGTTCCTTTTCAGGTGCAAGAGCTGCAGGGCGCCCCGGTTGAAATAGTAAGAATTGTCCAGCAAGAGATATTCAGCTCTGAAATCTCAATTTTTAAAGCCAATAAACTCTTATTAAACAAGCATAAGCTCTTAATTGTCACCATTTCTGGATGACAAAAACATTATTTGAGTTTGTGGTCGACTACTATATGCAAATCAGCTCGCTACTGATCAACAAAACCCAATGAGTCTACCACATATGCATCATTTCACCGATCTCGTGGTTCAAAATGCACATCGCATCACATTGGTTGTGGCACAGAACTGGCACTGGCTATAACTCGACACCAGTTTTGATAATCAATGGGAAACAAGTCGTAAAGCGCCTCCCTCGGAAATGTGTACTTTGTTTTATACATTGACCTAAGCCAACTGTGCAATTGAGTGCAGATCTTCCTCTGCACTCTCCAAAACGTGCCTTCATAACTACTTGCGTAGACTACACAAGAGCTTTCGAGATACGGGCATCAAGATTCCGAGGACACACAAGCTACAAAGCGTACACTGCAGTTTTTATCTGCCTTGCTACAAAAGCGATACACCTAGAGGCTGTTGCAGGATTGTCCACTGAACAATTTCTCATGGCTTTGCAGCGATTTATTGCTTGACGCGGATGGCGGAGCACATGTATAGCGATTGCGGCACTTACTTCATTGGAGCAGACAAAGCAATTCAAAGCTGGCATAAAACCTTTCAGAAGGAGCTATCGCCTAACGTTAAGTTCAATGGCACCTCAACCCCCCACAAAGTTCCAATTTCGGAGGGTTATGGGAAGCCAACGTAAAGGCAGTCCAAACCCATCTTTATCAAACTTTCTCCGGAAACCGCATGACACACGAGCAACTCTCCACCGTTTTATCACAGATAGAAGCCTGCCATAACTCCAGTCCCTTATGCCCGCTTAACGCAGAGCCTGATGACCGATCAGTGCTAACACCCGTTTATTTCTTAATTGGCGATTCGTTGCTGGCTTCACCGGAAATTGCTCCAAAGGATGTCCCACTAAGCACTCACTTTCTTTGGATTCGTTGGAGCACTGTAGGCTTTCTCATATACAAGCTCGCCCAAAATTGCGCCACGAAATCGACAACCTTCTAAGTAACGACATTGTTATTATCAAGGATGACCGGCTGTCGCCCAACGAATGGACTCGAGTCTGCAGTCGTCGTTATCAAGGAAACAGTGCCAATCCTTAAGGGTGTTCAAACTATTATCAGGGATATGCTGACTTTTTCCGAACGGAAATAGAAAATTTACATTGTTCTGCATATTACCAATCTGTATTTGTTTCAGGCACCTGCAGATGGTGGATGGATGGATTAACATATTAATTCAGAATTATAAAATAAAATTATTTCGTTTTAATGTCAATTAAGAATTTTGAATTAATTTCATTTCATTTTAATGCAATTGAGAATTCTGAATTAAAATTATTTCGTTTCAATGCCAATTCAGAATTATAAATTAAAATTATTATATTTCAATTGCAATTCAGAATTTGGAATTGAAAGCATTTCATTTGGGCGTGGCAAAAAATGAAAATAAAATTGACTGCAAGAAGTTTATGTCCCATAAATGTCAAAATGTTATCTGTAACCATCTTACCAATAATGAATTGAAATTATTTTATTTCAATTCCAATTCAGCATTTTGTATTGAAATTATTTCATTTGGGCGTGGCAAAAACTGAAAACAAACTTCATCTGCCTGCAAGTATAAAAAGTTTATGTCCAAAATCCTATTTCTTAACATCTCTGAGATCTGATTGTTCATACGGACGGACGGACGGACGGGCAGACGGAAAGACGGACTTGGCTATATCGACTCAGCTGTTGATGCTGTTCAAGATTATATATACTGTATAGGGTCGGAAATTATTCCTTCTACCTGTTATATACTGTTGCAAAATCTTAGCACACTCTGTGTACTTTTGGTACAAAAAATATTAAAACAAACACAGCTGATCTGTATCGATTGCGAATGAAGCTTTTGTGAAGAAATGAAAAGTACTTAATCTCCGGTCATTTCGAGCAACAAATTTCTCCGGCAATTACCTAACCTGAACTTCTGATAAATAAGGCCTATGGGATTTTATTCAGAATATATATAACCTTTACAATATAATTAGGGTCTTCACTATGCCCAGTTGAGCTACAGAATTGTTGAACTTAACAGTTTAACAAAAACAAAATACACTAGCCTATACTAGCCACCTTACCCTTACTAATTGGGAACTTTTTCTCTGGTTGAAATGAGAGCTTCTAGTGTTATTAATAGACAGCGGATTTTGCATATTTGCATATTTTGAACCGATTGTCGGATTTAATTTCTGATTGCACACATCTTATTTTTATTGAAAAATGATGTAAGTCCGCTAAAAACTATTTTGCATAAATTGCATATTTGCATATTAAAATATGCAAAATAAGCAAAATATGCAGAATATGCAAAATATGCAAAAGCCTATATTATATGAAACTCCATGTTTCAGATCACATATTATCCTGATAGGCCAGGGTTACTAAAAGGTCAACAACAGAAGATGAGTGATAAAAAATACTTTTGATGTAAAAACGGCTAAAAGATTTTCCATAAAACTGTTTTGAAATACGTTTTTCCATATGAGGTAACCAAACAAATTGTACTCCCTATAGAGTGAAAAATGCTAGGATCAATGCATAAGAGCTATTCGAAGCTATGGGTTCTCCATGGTAATAAGGCCGCTAATTACTCAAGAAACTGCTTTCCAATACCACAAAATATAATAACATAGTCATGAGTATGACACTACTGAACCGCGATATACATAATGGAGGACCAATGCTAAAGAATATAGTCTCTTATTTACCCGTCTTTAATTGCCAATCATTACATCTTCGGTATAGTCTAAACAAATCATAAAATTTTGTATATATCCGGATTTTTTGGACCGATCTTGATCTTGACCCGTCAATTTACCCGTCCACATTAAACAAAAAGTTTTAGAAATTTCGCGACTTTCGGACCGGTGGATCCAACCATT
Source organism: Lordiphosa stackelbergi (assembly GCA_018904235.1). NCBI lineage: Eukaryota > Metazoa > Arthropoda > Insecta > Diptera > Drosophilidae > Lordiphosa > Lordiphosa stackelbergi. Next base: position 107,469 of record JAEIFU010000113.1, on the reverse strand, counting down.
TACGCGTCTACAATCGCCATCAAAATCATAAAATTTTGCAAAATTTTGCAAAAAACCAAGCTCAAATAATAATTTTTGACTATACGGCTCCTATATATACACGTTTACTATTGCCGTCTAATAAGTGTTCATAATATTCTAAGTTCTTATGAAAAATGTAAAAATTTTCCAATATATTAGAACGTTCACTATACACCTTTCATTTGCCAACGCCTGCGGTTTTTTAAATACTCATATGAAATTTTGTCGAATTTTGCGGTGTTGGACCATTAAATGCTTATAAGAAAATGTTTAACTTTCGGTATTTTTTGATCGTTCGGTCTTCAATTTCTATTTAAGCGTCTATATTGGCCATGTATCTAATGTTTATAATAATTTTTATTTTTTATACATTTTACATATTTTGCATATTTTTTACATATTTTGCATATTTTTTGCATATTTTGCATATTTTTTGCATATTATGCATATTTTTTTACATATTTTGCATATGCAGAATATGCAAAATTTACATATATTGGATATGCAGTTTTCAATTGAAAGTGGGTCATCAAATAAGTATAAATCCAAATTTTCACCTCGATCTGCCTTTATTTAAAAAGTTGCATAAAATCCGCTGTCTAGTTATTAAACACTATCAAAAGTGCTGCCCAAACACTATCGGGGGTGCCACAGAAACCTCTTACAACCAAATTCCAACCGAATTACAGTTCTTAGGTGCCACGGAAATTTCTTTCGGTTGGTTTCAATCCTCACGTGATTTGTTGGGAGATTTATCAAAGCTTTTTTCTTAGTAGCTACCTCTGTCGATGGCTGCAAGTTGTACCTCTGTGCACGAAATTTGTGCACAATTGCGTTTGACATTCCGCCGAGATTTGGTGAGAAAAAAACTACATAAATAAAAAATGCCAACTAAAAGAATTAAAGATTTTCTTCTATAATGGACAGCAAGCAGGGTTCGGAATTGCTCTTTGCTCACAGCTCTCGGGAGCCAGCTCTCGCTCTCAGCTCACTACACTTGGCTCCCGGCTCCCGAGCTGGGAGCCACAGCTCGGGAGCCGGGAGCTATCATTCGGCTCTCGGCTCGTGAGCCACAACACTCGGCTCTGAGCTGTGAGCCACAGCTCGTGAGCTGGGAGCCATCAACCGGCTCTCGGCTCGTGAGCTGGGAGCCATCAACCGGCTCTCGGCTCGTGAGCCACAGCACGTGAGCCGCTCTCGGCTCGTGAGCCCCAGCTCTCTGTTCTACGCCGGGAGCCACAGACTCTGTGGTTCGCGATTTATTCTAACCCATTTACCGTGACTATCGACTTTTAAAATCGCGAAATAATACCAAAGAGGATTAAAAATAGTAAAAAATGAAGAACGTTAACACCAATCAAGTGAAAAATCCTGGAAGGATCAATGGATGAGCGCAATTTATAGCTAACGGATCTCCATGGTAATAAGACCGCTAAATACTTAAGAAACTGTTTTTCAAGTTTACAAATGACCACACATAATAACATTGCCATCAATTTGACAATACTGAACCGCGATAGATACCATGGAAGACCAATGCTAAAGAATATGGTCAAAATCATAAGAATCGCTTTAAACCACTTTCCGTTACCGACAAATCATTAAATCGCGCAAAAATACCAAAGAGGATCAAAAATAGTAACAATTCCAAAAAAATTGTACTCCCTATCAAGTGAAAAATGCTAGTATCAATGCATGAGCGCCATTCGCAACTAACGGATCTCCATGGTAACAAAACCGCTAATTACTTAAGAAACTGCTTTTCGAGTATGCAATTGACCACACATAATAATATTGCCATGAATTTGACAATACTGAACCGCGATAAACACCATGGAAGACCAGTGCTAAAGAATATAAACCACTTTCCGTTACTGACAAGTCATTCAATCGCGACCATATTCTTTAGCACTGGTCTTCCATGGTGTTTATCGCGGTTCAGTATTGTCAAATTCATGCAAATTAATGTGGGTCAAGCATACTGAAAAGCAGTTTCTTAAGTAATTAGCGGTTTTGTTACCATGGGATCCGTGTTGCGAATGGCGCTCATGCATTGATACTAGCATTTTTCACTTGATAGGGAGTACAATTTTTTTGGAATTGTTACTATTTTTGATCCTCTTTGGTATTTTTGCGCGATTTAATGATTTGTCGGTAACGGAAAGTGGTTTAAAGCGATTCTTATGATTTTGACCATATTCTTTAGCATTGGTCTTCCATGGTATCTATCGCGGTTCAGTATTGTCAAATTGATGGCAATGTTATTATGTGTGGTCATTTGTAAACTTGAAAAACAGTTTCTTAAGTATTTAGCGGTCTTATTACCATGGAGATCCGTTAGCTATAAATTGCGCTCATCCATTGATCCTTCCAGGATTTTTCACTTGATTGGTGTTAACGTTCTTCATTTTTTACTATTTTCAATCCTCTTTGGTATTATTTCGCGATTTTAAAAGTCGATAGTCACGGTAAATGGGTTAGGATAAATCGCGAACCACAAGTCTGTGGCTCCCGGCGTAGAACAGAGAGCTGGGGCTCACGTGCTGTGGCTCACGAGCCGAGAGCCGGTTGATGGCTCCCAGCTCACGAGCTGTGGCTCACTCGGCTCACGAGCCGAGAGCCGAATGATAGCTCCCGGCTCCCGAGCTGTGGCTCCCAGCTCGGGAGCCGGGAGCCAAGTGTAGTGAGCTGAGAGCTGCTCAGTGCTCCCGGCTCCCGAACAGCAGCTCCCGGCTCTGAGCGAGAGCCAAAAAAAGAGCGAGCGCTAGGCTCGCTCGCGAGCAATTCCGAACCCTGACAGCAAGCGAATTAAATCAATTATTATAATCAAAATATGGGCACACTGTTTGGACACAAGTGCCCGACTTTTCGTAGTCAGGGTCTGGGTCGAGCAAGCTGTGACCAATTTGTTCAGACTGAACAAATGAACTGAACTGAATGACTGAACTTTAGAGTAAGTTGTTGTTGGAAATGCTAGCACTTTTCCCCAAGTGCCTATTTGCTCAACAAAGTAAATAGTATTCACTGAATACCCTAATTATATTTATGGAGAATATGATTTAAAGGGTCTAGCCCGATAAGGGAAGGGGTGCGGCCTAAAGTCTGGGATTTCGAAATTTACTTTATAGTTGGATAGATTACTTCAAAACAAACTGATCTGGCCCAATGTTGGGTCATTTTGATGCCATGTCCTTAAGATATCGTCTAAAATCCTTTTTTTGGAAGTCTTTTTTTAAATAGAAATATCTCGGGAGCGAGCATTGAAAACAGAAAAGTTTTTCTCACTAAAACTAGTTTTACGACCGATCGTTCCTATGGCAGCTATATGCTATAATCATACGATTTGGATCAATCTTGACAGAATTGTGTGGTAGTATATAATATAAAAAGTTTGGGAGCGATATCATTGAAAAAAGTTTTTCTTACTAAAACTACTTTTTCAACCGATCGTTCCTATGACAGCTATATGCTACAGTCATCCGATCCGGCCGGTTCCGACAAATGTGCAGCGCATTTGTACCAAAAGACTTCGTGCAAAGTTTGGTTACAATAGCTTTAAAACTGGAGAAGGCAAATGGAACACATAACGCATTTATGACATCAGATCGAAATATTAAAATAATAAATTCGAAACTGCAATTGTTCGGAAACTCGGGATTAAAAAAAATAGAGGAAAGCTAACTTCGGCTTTACCGAAGTTTATATACCCTTGGAGCATGATATATTTCTGCCAGTTTTTTATATGGCAGCTATACGATATATTCATCCGATTCCAAACTCTCTAAAATTGTGTTAAGACAGATAATATTTATAACTGAAACGTACAAACACGCTACCTTTGAAAACAAAAAAATTTTTCTCACTTAAGCCCCGTACGGAGTACGACGAAAAATTCGTTTCGATACAGTACTTCACATAAATAGAAACACTTTCTAACAGCACATGAGCATCTTAGCAAAGCCAATGTGTTTCTAATTATTTGAAATACTGTATCAAAACGAATTTTTCGTCGTACTCCGTACGGGCTTAAAACTAAAACATGTGTCGAACAATGTGAAGGCTGCCTAATAGGCATATTACGATTCGAGAAGGAAATAAAGCATAAATCGAGTTGTTAAGTGGCAAAACAAATCCGTATATTTATATCTTTGGAAGGTGAGGGTGGGGTTCCATATACAAATCCACGTACTTTGATAAGTCGTGGTGAAAGAGGTCAATTGGGGCATTTATTTTTTTTTTTATCCGTAAACAAAAATGTTTTATATTTTGTAAAAAAAAATGTCTTAAGGATCTAAGAATCCATTTACCAAGCCTCAAAACAATACCTTAGGTTCGATAAGTTAAGGAATCAGTCAGCGATCTGAACGTTAGACTTTCGTACTGCAGCTTGTACATACAGTGGCGAGCAAAAGTTAGTGCATCTTCACGTCACTGACTATTGTCATCCATAAAATTTATTAAAATTTTATTATTTTATTTGTACTCCACTCGAAGATGAGGAGCAGCTAGCCCATAGCCAATACTTCGAAAAATTATCGCCTAGGTAGACACGCCTTTGAGGGATCAGAGAGAAAGATGGGCCCGCAGCGACGAAGGAAAGGCAAATATTTTTGCACTTTACCTAAAAAATGTTTTCCAGCCGAACCCACCAACCAATGCATATGCACTGCCATTAATTCCCACTGCCGCACAGACTTACCCAACTAAAGTTCATTCGCTTGAAATAAAAAATGTTATCAGAGACCTTAATCCTAAATAAGCAACAGAACATGATCTTATTACGACTAAAATGATCATGGAACTTCCAAGAATCTTCAATGCTGTACTGCGATGTGAATACTTTAAAACTCAGTGGAAGAAATCGACAGTCATAATGGTTCGGAAACCGGTAAAGGATAATACTGAAGCGTCATCATATAGACCTATACGCCTTCTACCTTGCTTATCAAAAGTATTTGAAAAGATCTTACTTCGTAAAATTTATACACATACACATAATAAAATTCCTTCACATCAATTTTGGGTCCAAACAAATCACGGGACCATTGAGCAAGTCAACCGCTTAACTTCAGATATTCGGACGGCGTATGAGCACCACGAATACTACCTCTCTGCAATTTTCCTATAAGTTGGACGGTCTTATATTTAAAATTAAGACAACGCTTCCCCCAAATACTCTCCAACTCTTAGAATGTTATTTCAGCCACAAAGTATTTTCTGTCCGAAAAAATGAGTACACAACGGAAGAGTTCACCATTAGAGCCGGGTAGCGTTCTCGGTCCATTTCTGTGTGTATTGTACACTGCGGACGTCCCAACAGGCCCCCGACTAACAATATCCACTTTTGTGGATGATAAGGCAATTTTAAGCGGATCACGATGTCTAATTATTGCATCAAGACTTTTGGCAAGCCACCTAGCTCACGTGGAGGAGTGGCTGGCCACGAGCAAAATTGTAAGCACATGACGTTCACACTCAACAGAAACACCTGTCCCCAGATATCGCCGAGACGCGACCTTGATATCCCAATCAAACGAAGTTGTATACCTTGGAGTACGCCTCGACAGACGGCTCACTTGGCGCAAACACATACATAGATAGAACAAACTTCAAATAAAGCTGAAGGCCAAAAGCCTTCAATGGCCAATTCCCGTTCCCCTTTAAAACTGGAATATAAAGTATTACTGTACAAAAGCATCATAAAGCCTGTCTGGACTTATGGCTCGCAGCTATGGGGAAATGCCTGTGCGAGCAGTGTAGACATTCTTCAAAGATCACAATCAAGAATTCTTAGAACACTCACTCGAGCGGAATGGTACATTCGCAACAAGTGTAACCACAACGACCTAATGATTCCATTGGTCGAAACTGAAATACAGCACCTCAAACGCAAATATTCCGAAAAGCTTCTTGCCCACCCTAATGAACTTGCACAATCTTTCACCCTGCAAGCAATGCATTTTCGCCTCCAAAGAAAAGACCTACCAACCGTGCGACTGAATTAAAGAGCCGCGGAACATAAACTACCTGCAATAGGGAATGGATTTATAATAGCTTCTAGATGAATATTTGAAAACTAATTGTTACTCTTAATAAATTCAATAAAAAAAAACAACAACAAACAAAAATCGTAACAAATTAGGGTAAAGCAACAATATTAAATGAGATAAATTCAAAGAGTTTGAAAGAAAAAACCAAAATTAAATAACTAAACCCATTTCAATATTTTTCCCATAAACCCTTATTAGAAATAACTGGCTTTATGCGGTTTGGCATGCTCTCCACCAAATTTTCAATAACCTGTCATGTTCTCAATTCCACTTCCACGGCAACCTTTCGAAAGTGGGTTTGATTGATATTCTCGAAACACCAAAACGAAAAAGTTTTTCGTTTTGAAAAGTAATGCTTGTAATTGCATAATTAAGCACTCTTAAATGTAAGCAACGTAATTTTTCTTAATACTGTGATTAATTTATAAATTGTTAGTGAAATTTAATTGGCATTCTAGTCTTTACTTGATTTAGAAATATTTTTTTTTGTTAAATGTGTCCAGATTTTGGCTGGGCAAACGAAACAAAAATAGTGAAACCTTAAAGTCAACCTCTCTCATTTCTGAATGTTCCATTTTCGATCGTTTCGCTTTTAATTCTGGTTGCTCTCTTGTGTATCTAGTGCAGAGGCGGCCATTCATAGCTCATATGAGCCGAAGTCAGTTGTGTTTTTATTCAAACGCTAGTCGAAGTTATGGTTGTGAGAATCGGTGAAAATTGTATTGCAAGTAAAATGTCTGTTGTCTGGAGAGAGCTTTCTTGTCTACCACCACAAACGCACTTTTTGGTCCTCTCCATTTGGCCGCCTCCGATCTAGTGCCATTTTCGCTTGGTTCAGTGGATTGCAAAAAGTAAAAAAGAGCAATTTCATTCTAAATTGAGAACACAAAAACAAAATCGGAGCGGAATTGCGTTCGATTTACTTTTTAAAAAGTAGTGGAATTGAAAACATGCCTGAACATTAGACCGTACCTGCCTTATATGAAAAGTAGTTTTTTGATTAGTTCTTTGCACAACATGGCTAAAAAAAATTCTGTATATTTTATAGAAAATTTATCATAAATCCTAAATCAGATATATTCAGGTTTGATGGCCTCGAGAAAACTTTAAAAGTTCAAATTTTTTCCTTAATTTTGTTTCGATTCGATTGAATTATCTGGGAAATAAGCCCCTATTGAAGTTTGCCGGAAATTTGCAGGCACTATACGCGTATATGATCATTGATTACGGGTATCACGTGCAAGTAGACATATTGGAATGGTGGGGAAAAATCAACGATATTTGCAGATTTTTTTGAGTTATCAAAAGTTGGGTTAGCAGAACCGCCCACACAAGTAAGTGTGGAGTGTTTGTTTTCAAGAGTAAAATTTATATTGACGCCTCGCAGGACTCGCTTGGACAGTCAAACTCTAAATGTTATTATGATATTTAGATGTAATTACAATATCGATTAAGATGTCATTTCTGAGAATAACCATTGGTTACATGAAGGTACATAGCGAAAAATTGTCAAGCCTGTTCTCAATTCCACATCGGTTTTCGTATAAACGTTTGAATTGACAATTTTACTCTTAGAAATTTAAATGGAAGTTGTAAAGGAAATCTGTGGCTACTAGATCAAGGCTTCCTTTTTTAAACGAATCGAATCCACTTGGCATTAAGCTGTCAGTTTTAACTACTTGAGCAATTCCACTTTTACTGAAACCGAATCTAGTATCCGTAGATATGAGTGTCAACTTCCATAAAACCTTGTTAGCACAGAGTTCAACGTACAAACGTTTATACGAAAACCGAAGTGGAATTGAGAACAGGACTGAATAAGGCTAACTATGTCCACTCTTCTATACTACTACATCAAGTGGCGATACCGCCAAAACTTGACTACTGTATCCCAACAATCACGTTCAACACTATGTACAAAGTCACCATACCAAGTCGGCTGGACTGGAACTCAATGACATACTCAACACCGAATGCCATCAATTTCTACACTGATGGCTCCAAACTGGATGGACAGGTGGGAGGAGGAGTATTCAGTCCAGATCTTGGGATAAAATTTTCATTAGACTTCCTGATCATTGTAGTGTTTACCAGGCAGAGGTTATTGCCATCCAGGAGGCTTCCAACCTTCTGGAAACCACTGCAATCCTAGGAAGTAAAGTATTCATTTTCTCAGACAGTCAAGCTGCATTAAAAGCACTTGACGGCTTTATCAACAACACCAAAACTCTTACAGAGATATTAATCTCGTTTGGGTGCCTGGACATTCCAACATAGAAGGCAACGAGATGGCCGACCACCTTGCTAGACTTGGCACCACCACTCAGCTCCTACCGGATAAGAGCAACATAGGCGTGCCTCTTTCGACCTTTAAGCTACGAACAAAGGAAACTACCTATCGAATAACCATGGATCGATGACAAACAATTCACACATGTGAAATATCTAGGCTCACAGGCCTACCCTTAATACTAAAAAATCGAAGGCGTTACTCCGTCAAGAGAGTGAATATTTCTTTATTAGTAGGGGCCCTTACTGGACACTGCCTAATAGGAAGACACGCCGCTAGGCTCGGCATCAGACACAACGACTTCTGTAGAAGCTGCAACTCAGTGGATGAGGAGGAGAGTGTACAACACCTCTTCTGTCATTGTCCAGCTCTCAGTAGAAAACGACTTACAGCTCTGGGTCGTCCATTTCTTAACGAACTGTCAGACATCTCTGAAATAGATATAGCATCGCTGCTCAAATTTCTACAATCTTCTAAATGGTTTAACGGGGAAGACACTCCCTCTACGATGACAGCGTAGAAAGGGTTATATGGTAACACAACGGGCCTTTATTGGCCTAAGTGAAGAAATAGGATTCTCCTTTTCTAACCATTGCAACCTAACCTAACCTAAGGCTAATAACCGTAACCCATTCTCACAACCGTAATTTAACCGTAACCGAAAAAAAGTGATCGGCCAAAACAGTAACCGTATCCCAAACCGTTATTCGTTTCTGTTTTAATCTCTGGTATGGAGAAAAGTCCGGTCTACTGAACATCTTTAGGAATTCGATTCAATTCCGCTCTCACACGATCCCAAAGGTTTCCCATGTTTGTTAAGTTTTTTTTTTTTGTATTTTTAAACACATTGAAATCATCTCATTTATTGTTGATGCTTTTGTTACGGATAAAATATAAAAAATACACATTTTTAATGCACACTTTTCCGCGCCACTGTATATAAAAATTCATAAAGTGTTGGTACTTTCGAAAGATTTCTGAGACACCTAAGAATTTAACTCATCCTGATCTAGGGTTTGGGGGTTAAACGCCCCCATTGGAGTATCTTTTTATAAGGGGAATACTACTCTACTAAATTTTGGCTTTCAAACCAAACTAAGTACAAACATATCTTCAGTTACTGGATCAGGACAAAAATGTTTAGCGAATTAAAACCGACGATCAAATGAAAGTGGATTTGATTTAATATTTGAACTGATCTAGATATAGAAAATATGCTTGCCACTTCACATATAAAGTAGTAATATTCTTTATTCCTAAAAACGTTTCTACGGAAATCGGCACAGAGATCGCAACAGGACCGGATATGTTTATACTAAGGCACTTTATCGTAAATTAGAATTTATCGAATGTAAAAATTCAACATCGCGGTTCGGTAAAGGATTGCATGGATTGACTTGTCAATTTTTGAGAATGGCTGCTTATTCTTGGCTAGGACGATTACACACGCATATTCCGCATACTATTTGTTTGATAAATTCTTTATGTTACGATAAAAAGCATCGTATTACCTACTAACTAAAGTTCATCCTTGATTGCGTTCTTCTGGCACGAACATGTGTGACTTAGACTAAGTTTCTCCATGTCTGGGAGCACCTCCACAGGCGATATCAATCGACGGCTCCATTCCTTGAACAAAACCACATGGTAGCAATAAATGTGTTGTGGCAAAAGGTTTTCTTCGACGAACTTCCGAGCATTCGAGGCAATCTCTTTTGCTCGCATGTCGTTTTCGCGTGCCCATTTGATCTTTTCAATCATGTCACTTAGATCTCGCTTAATGGGCACATAGTGCTTGTAAGGAACCAATTTGGAGTAAAAATGCTCGTAATAATGGGAATCCTGTTTTAATACTAGCGAGCCTCCAGCAAGTAGATAGGGCAATCGGTAAGCTGCAACAGCCCCATCAATATTTAGCTGATATTTAAACTGAAAAGAAAATATAAAAGGAAAAAAGGATTAGTGCTAGCATACCAGTGACTAAAAATTGAATCAGAGAAACGGGGAGATTTTTTCAAAAGTCATTCAAAAGCTAAATTTAAATGCCAACTAATTCTACTCTCAGTATAAACCAAGGCTGCAAACCTCAAAAATTTGGCAGAAGGTTCGGTTCGGGGGTTCAAACCCGTTGTAAAGCCTTCGGAACTCCTGAATCCAAGGTTTTAGTTCGATTATCGGTTTTATTTTTTTTTTTTTTTAAGTCCTCGTTTTTTTTACCTAGCTTATAATAGAAGAACGTTTATCAAACGTTTATAGTAATAAAAAAAAAGTTTTCGGAATAATTGCTCGAAATGAAAAGCAAGCGGAATTAAAATCACTTGGTTGCAACGGTTAAAACCCAAACCGAAACACTAACCCGTAACCGTTAAAAACCCAATTCAAGTTTGAAGAAAATTCGCAGTGCATTAGACGCGTATAGTCACATTATCACGTGTAAAATCCGAAAATTACACAGTTCTAATTAACAATAATCACTTCTTCATTTAATATGTTTCTAAAACAAAAAATATATTTTTGAATTATCAAAAACTTGTGCCAGCAGTACCACCTTCACAAGTAAGTGTTGAGGGTTTGTTTTCTGGAGTAAAATTTATAATGACGCCTCGCAGAACTCGCTTGGACCGTCAAACTCTAAATGCTATTTAGATGTAATAGGTAAAGGTAAAACTGGCTATACAGCTCCTCAACGGGGCCAAGCCAAGCATCTCTCAATCTCTTGGCGTGTGTGCTTTAAATTTTTCGCACAAGAGAAAGGGACCTACAGTTTAATGCCGGATCCGAACGGCAAAGTTTCAGAAATTGCTTTTTCATGGCTAGTTACTTCACAGCTGGCGCCAATAGCTGGGTGAAGGTGACCGTATGTGTAAAAGCTAGTTTCTAAAGAAAGAAAAAAAACTTTTATTATTAGATGTTCAGAGGCGGGATCGAACCCACGACCTCCCGCCCAGCAGTCCAGCACACTAACCACTGGGCCACAGAAGGCCACATTTAGATGTAATTACAATATCAATTATAATGTCATTTCTAAGAATAAGCATTTGTTAGATGGCGGTACATAACGATAATTATTATATGTAAAGTGCTTGATTAATGTATATTTGTCTAATTAATTAAACATAACTCAATACTATTGTGAATGAAGTAGGTTCTTATCTTTTAGTTAAAACTGATAATGTTAAATAGTTGTTGGTTTAAGCGACCTTTTTTAGTTATTTAAGAAATAATGTGTTGGTTTTAGCGACCTGATCTTCTTAAGTCCAAATGTTTGGTTGTGCTGGCTTAAGGTCATCCGTCCCATCCAAGGAATGAAAAGACGATAGTTTTTTGATTTCTGTTTTCCCAATATATTTCGGGCCCACATCGGGGTCCGTCTTCAGGGGGCTAACAAACAACATTAAACATAAAATTAACAAGATTTTCCCAAGAAACAATTTTTGAACAACATTGAAACCTATACATACATATTTACGGGACAAGTACGAGTGCTCGCCACGGAGTCTGATATTCAACTAATTTCGTCTAATGTTTGTGTCAAGTAGGTGTCTGTATATGTGTGCACAGTTCTCTGTGTCAGTTTTAAAATTCAGCCTAATCTCTGATGGTACATTAATGATATCTGATGATAGCATCTCCAGAGTAAAGCGTTTGTTGTAGTGGCTCTCTTGTTGTAAAATGCTTGTGGCATCAAAATCTGGAGAGTGGCCGCTCTCAGTGCAATGGGCCGCAAGCGCTGTTTTTGGTGTGTTAATGATGCTGCGTTTTTTAATGTCTGACTTTGTCCAGATAGTCTTGTCTTAAGTTTGGATTTTGTCGTTCCAACATATATTTTCTTACATATATTGGTCCCGTCTCCAGCGCATGGTATTTTATATATTAAGTTATGTTTGTCCAACGTAGATATTTTGCTCTTCATGTTGCTGAACAATGCAGCCGTGGTGTGAGTTGGCTTGTAAGCAATTGTTATTTGTTCCTTCTCATATAAGTCCGCTTTGGCCAGTCTTTCCGAGTAATGTGGTATGTAAGTGACTGACTTGTATGTTCTGGTCTGTTCCGTATGTGTTTTTATTGTTTCCTTTCCAATGTCTTTGATGATCGTATTGATAATGCTTTGAGGGAAATCATTCTTTGACAGCAGTTTTTTGATTATCCCTAAAACAAAAAAGGTAAATTGTATGTCCTTATGGTATGAGACCTGTTTAATGTCCAATTAAAAGGTCTCCCTATGGGATCTCCGGCCTCACCAGTAATAGCTGACATTATTATGGAAGAAGTCCTTAAACAGGTGAAGACCACCAGACTCTTAACCAAATATGTAGACGACCTATTTGCGATAGTTAAGGAAGATGACATAAAAATAACTTATACCATAAGGACATACAATTTACCTTTGAAGTAGAAGAAGACAACAAATTACCCTTTCTTGACTCTGCAGTGCACAGGATAAACAACACTTTAAAGGTAAACTGGTATCAAAAACCCACAGCTTCAGGACGGATAATAAATTACTTTTCAAAACACCCTAAAAATATGATATACAACACAGCGAAAAATCTTGCAAAGCGCATAATTGACACTAGTGATCCAATTTTTCACAAAGACAATGTAGGGATAATCAAAAAACTGCTGTCAAAGAATGATTTTCCTCAGAGCATTATCAAGACGATCATCAAAGACATTGGAAAGGAAACCATAAAAACACATACGGAACAGACCAGAACATACAAGTCAGTCACTTACATACCACATTACTCGGAAAGACTGGCCAAAGCGGACTTATATGACAAGGAACAAATAACAATTGCTCACAAGCCAACTCACACCACGGCTGCATTGTTCAGCAACATGAAGAGCAAAATATCTACGTTGGACAAACATAACTTAATATATAAAATACCATGCGCTGGAGACGGGACCAATATATGTAAGAAAATATATGTTGGAACGACAAAATCCAATCTTAAGACTAGACTATCTGGACACAAGTCAGACATTAAAAAAAGGAACATCATTAACACACCAAAAACAGCGCTTGCGGCCCATTGCACTGAGAGCAGCCACTTTCCAGATTTTGATACCACAAGCATTTTACAACAAGAGAGCCACTACAACAAACGCTTTACTCTGGAGATGCTATCATCAGATATCATTAATGTACTATCAGAGATTAGGCTGAATTTTAAAACTGACACAGAGAACTGTGCACACATATACAGACACCTACTTGACATAAACATTAGACGAAATTAGTTGAATATCAGACTCCTTGGCGAGCACTCGTACTTGTCCCGTAAATATGTATGTATAGGTTTCAATGTTGTTCAAAAATTGTTTCTTGGGAAAATCTTGTTAATTTTATGTTTAATGTTGTTTGTTAGCCCCCTGAAGACGGACCCCGACGTGGGCCCGAAATATATTGGGAAAACAGAAATCAAAAAACTATCGTCTTTTCATTCCTTGGATGGGACGGATGACCTTGAGCCAGCACAACCAAACATTTGGATTTAAGAAATAGTTGATGGCAGGCTCAAGGTCGTGAATATTTTATGTGCTTTATATCCAAATAAAACACAATTTTTTTTTGTCTCCAATATATTTCGATATGCCGTCGCCATTCGTCATCAGGGAGAAAGCAACAGCGTGAAGTTTCAAACTCCGCAGCTGACTGATTGGACGCTGTTGCTTTCATCAAGTATTTCTTATAATGTTAAGCTTTAAAATAGGCAAAAATAAACAAGTAAGACCGTTGCAGTCGAGTAGCCCGACTTCAATATACACTGTACAATTGACAACGAGAGCGTAAGTTAAAGTCGGCTCTAACCGACTTCGATAAACCCGTTACTCATGAAAAAACATGTTTAACAGAGTGCTCCTGCGTTCCTTAGGGTGACCATCCGAAAAGAATGCAACATATTTTTTTTGGGGTGGGTGAGGTGGTATCGGGGGGGGCTTGGTTCGCTTTTTTGCTCATAACTTCAGAACCGTTCAAGTACGAGTGAAAGTACGAATCGTCTATCTTCGAAACTGTGGGAGATATAACGTTTTGCAAATTGCGGGGGCATCTGAGCATATAGTCCAACATATGATCTAATTTTGTGATTTTTATGGCATTTTAATCAGTTTATTTGGCAAAGTTATAGCCTGTTAAAGACGAAAATACATATTTAAATTTATGGGAGGAAAACTAGATTGTCAGTAAAAAAATTTATAGGAACTGTGAAAAAGTAACTTTTTTCAAAATAGAATTATTCATCTACATTTAAACATATAACACTTTAGGGCTTATCAAGTAGCCTCTTTACAGTTCCTGTACAGATTTGGAGTGACAATCTAGTTTTCCTCCCATAAATTTAAATATGTATTTTGTCTTTAGCAGGCTATAACTTTGCCAAATAAACTGATTTGAATGTTATAAAAATCACAAAATTAGATCATATGTTTGGCCATATGCTCAGATGGCGAAAACAATTATCCAATAACCGCGCTAGCTTAGACGGGATGATTTATTTTGATAAAAATGCCATAAATCGAAAGATGTCTGTCTTTAAAGGCCAAATTAGACACTTTCCGCTCAACTTATATAGCGCCTTTGATTTTTTAAAAATGCAGTGATATGTACTTTATCGCAAATAGATTATAAACTCACATATTTATGCATAGTGTGGCCTCCATTAATCCTTGAGTGCCAAAAATTCAACTTTTTCGTTTTCCGCCATATCTTGGAAACAAGAGCTGATGGAGCTAAACCGAAACCAGTTTTGGAATCAGAGAGCATAAACTTATCATATTTTTAAATCAATAGGGCTGTACCTCACAAAGTTGGTCATTTTGTTGGCCTGTGTATTTTATAGATTTATTGTAGGGCTGGGTTGAGCTTTTAATTTCTCTTAAAATATATTCGACAAAAGTCAACTGGAACTCCCTCTGTCGTTTATTTATGTATGAAACCACTGACTTAAAAATAGCAGCCTGCCGCCTGTGTGTGTGAACGCATGGGCATTAGTTTAGAACCTAATTTTTTGATGTTATATTCATTAAAACGAACGACTGTCTATATAGCCTATAGCTATATATATCGGTGAAAAATGCATTTTGAGTTTCAGTGACATACCTTGAAAAACTCCATAAATGATATGTGGGGCACTTTAGGACCATATTTGTGTTCCTCATTGCGGAAGAAAAAAAAATTCGTGATGGACGCATTTATCAAGTCCGGATGCTTTCTGGCCAAGTCGATCAATTGTAATCGTTCTCGCCGAGAGTCCCTTCCACGAAAGAATCCCCTTTCTTCCTTGCTCTCCCATGGAGTTTCAGCTTGCTGGACGGATAACATATCCAACGTTACGCGCCCCATATTTTCTAGAGTGGACTCCGTGATGTCATATGTGGGCAATGTGATGTCGTGGCTATCGTCGCTTCCGCACCAGGAGAATATGGGGTACGGCCCAGATGTACGCTGTTGACCTCCCTTTTTTGAGAGAGGCCAGTCCCCAAGATTCAAGTAGAACTCCATATCAGGCAACTTAACCACTCGGATCAGTGCCGACAGAGTTGCGTCCATAAACATCTTAAATCCAGTGTACTTTCCATAGCAAGTTCTCCAAACTTGCTGATCTTTTACCACATAGTGACAAAGCGAAATGCTTTCGGGTGCATTATACCGTTTTAATAGGTTGTCTCGAATGGCACTGAAGTTGACGCGCTTGAAGGAGTGCAAGTCCCAAGACATTTGTTTATCATCCGAGAAAGCGGGACAGCGGTTATTTAACAACCAAAGATTAAGCTCCTGCGGGCAGTGGCAGCGTTCCGAATACACCTTGTGCTGAACATATGGTGACTGTGCTAAATGCGTACCATTGAATTTTACATGTATTTCCAGCTTCTCGCACCAATCGGCAATGGTGTATCTTACAATATAAGAACCATCCTCACGATTAATCAAATTCACATTGGACCGGCATTTCCCATTCGGCAAATTTCCAACGATTTGTACATTAAATTTGTCTTGTGGCCTGGCCACGAATCTTTAAGAAAATAATGTTAATAGTATGGTTAGACCTTGAATTTGCTTTTTGGTTGTATTATTTACCGTTTGCCGGCCGTGTCAATTAAATGAACGAAAAAGTAACGCGCAGGTAAAACGACCCGGTCCGGCTCCAGTCCCGGTCCCCAAACAAGTGTTTTCTCCACATCTATTATTTGCACTTCGCAAAGCAACAACCTAAACAAAAACGCGATGGCTATATAAATTAATGTAAACATTAGTTTACGTTTTTTTTTTGTTTTGGCTTGTGTCACTTTCAAGTGACAGTAGGGTTGGACGCTTGATACGACCGTCTAAATGGCATCGAAAAGTTAGCGTCGATTTGGAACGATGGAATATAAAACACTAGACCAATTATTGTTTTTTGGTTCATACCATAACTTACCAACTAATTTATAATCTGCAAAAGCAATACTAAACTATTGATTTAACACTTTCAGCCCCAACGTTGCACAGTTAACATTGTCTTCGCACGTCCCATAAGTCGAGCGACTTATCAGTTTTATGAATATTAATGAGCGTGTTCAGCAGCATAAATCGATGACAAAAATCGACTATTTTTGTTAGATTGTGCTGGCGAAGGGGCATGATGCGCAATCATGCTTGCTATTTTTCGTGGTTGTGTTAGATGTGAATCTAATGTGCTGTCCTCACTACAACTGCATTTTGCATTTTTGCATTTTGGGCAAAATGTACATTTTCCCCCATACAATTATGTATGGGCACTGGAGATGCCAAAAAAGTGCATTTTGAAAAAATGTAGCCGCATTACTCGTGAGCTATTCGATTTTTGATAGTTTCTACTCGATAGTCGATCATTCTTTGGCTAGTTTTTTAGAGTTGACCAAGTGGTCATCACTACTAAGCGCGTGCCAAATGGCAAAAATTTGAAATTTGCCTAAATTGAAATTAATTTATACTTTTTAATAACTTACCAATAATATCAATGACAAAACAATGAATTGCAAAAACTAGAGACTTCCAATGTAGTTGCAATTGGACTCAACAGACCACAAGCCTTCTAGTCTGGCCACCGAATTATTCAAGCGTTTACAGAAAAAAATTTTACATAGATAAGTTTTAAACCCTTACCAACATTAGAGTTTATGTTTCTAGCAGCGGAATAAATTTTAATTGAATGTCTTTGATTCATTTGTTACCTTTTTGGCAGCCATTTTGTAAATTGTTAAAATGCAAATGCAGAAGCAACACAATGAGGACAGGATTCTGCATTTTCAGAGATGACGATAACTTTTTTGAAAATGTGCTTCGGTGAGGAAGCCATATAACAAAGAAATAGTTTGTTAGAATTGCATGTTTATGATTTGTTATCGATAGCACACAGCTGTCAGAAGTAAACAAACGAGCAATTTAGAGAAGGCAAATGCAAAATGAATGTGGAAACCTCTTTGTTTTTAATAAATAAAAGCTTAGGGAAATTAGTGCAAGGCTCTGAAGGCTATACTGGTTGTTGCAGAGGGGGAGGGAAGCTTGAAAAGCCGCCACTCCAAAAAAAGATGCACTGCGTACGCGTAGTAACCACCTCATCTATTTACATGGACACCTCAACACAGTTTGTCGAGGCATTACTCTCCCAGAGAAGAGCTTGATAGGGATTCCCATATCCTCATACCAGATAATCACAAGGGATGATGGAATAACCTTCCGGCTTGCGCTGTAGCTAGGGTCACGTGGTCCTCGTTTAACGTGAAGCGGAAAACATCTTACTTCTGGTCTGAGCCATAACGGGTCACTGCCTTATGGGCAGGCATGCAGCACGCTTGGGCGTCGCTCACAACGATTTCTTTAGAAGAACAGGAGAAGGCATTACTTCATCTTTTTTTGCCATTGCCCAGCTCTTATTAGAAGGAAACTCAAAACTTTTGGTTACACTACTAGTTGGGACAGTACAAAACGAGAAAGGCAAAGCTAACTTCGTCTGTAACGAAGTTTTTATACACTTGAAATAGCTTGTCTCAACGGTTAGCGACTTCGACCAAACTTCGCAGATCAGCTTAAAAACATTACATATTACCCATGACCGTGTTTGAGAGCAGTAATATTGAGAACAAAACAGTTTTTCTTACTAAAATCCATTTTCCGAACGAACATTTGTATGGCAGCTACAAGAAGTAGTTATCCGATCCGGTTGGTTCCGACATATTAGCAGCGTGCAGTAAAAAGAAGACTCTGTGCAAAGTTTCAGCTCGATAGCTCCAAAACTGAGGGACTAGTTCGCGTAGAAACAGACAGACGGACAGATGGACGGACAAAGCTTAATCGACTCAGCTCGTCATGCTGATCAAGAATATATATACTTTATGTGGTCGGAGATGATTCCTTCTATGCGTTGCACACTTCTGAGCAAAATTATAATACACTTTTCAAGTGTATAAATATATAGTGAACTTGAAGTCTTATTTCATGGTGGATTGTGGGCCTGAAATGGGTGGAATGTGTGTGTGGAGTGGTTGGGAAGTAAATGGGAGATATACCATAACAAACTATTCACCTCAGGGCGGAGTCCTGTCATATCTTCTATGGAACCATGTGATCAACGAACTACCTCTGAATTCCGACTGAAAGCACCCAAGATAACCGCATATGGGTAAGGTAAAAGGTAAAACTGGCTATACAGCTCCTCAACGGGGCCAAGCCAAGCTTCCCTCAATCTCTTGGCGTGTGTGCTTTAAATTTTTCGCACAAGAGAAAGGGACCTACAGTTTAACGCCGGATCCGAACGGCAAAGTTTGAGAAATTGCTTTTTCATGGCTAGTTACTTCACAGCTGGCGCCACTAAGCTGGTGAAGGTGACCGTATGTGTAAAAGCTAGTTTCTAAAGAAAGAAAAAAACTTTTTTATTATTAGATGTTAGGCGGGATCGAACCCACGACCTCCCGCCCAGCAGTCCAGCACACTAACCACTGGGCCACAGACGGCCACCGCATATGGGTCATTCTTTTATAAACCGAACAGTTAAAAAATTTTTCATTTTTCATTTTAATAAAAAAAAATTCGAAATTAGATCTCGACATGCCCACCAAAACGTAATTTGCGGTTTTGCACAAAAATTTTTGTTAATTTTATACACAATTTCAAAAATCGTCAAAAACGGAAAAATGGAAAAAAAGGGTTTTTTAAAAACGTGATTTCTCAGGTTTGGTTTATCGGACAGCTTTCAAGTTGATATTGCTGAAAAGTATTTTACTGTAGCTACTCAAATTATAATTTTAAATATTTTTAAATTATTTAATAATATTAAGTAATTGTTGCTAAAAATTATTTATAATTTTTTCTCAATGTTAACCACCATGATATAGCTTCTAAGCACAAACAATTTATTGTCCTAAACGTAACTTAAATTTTGGTGTTTTCAAAAAGATGGAGACTTTTGTAGTTTAAAAGTTATGAATTTTTTAAGTTATAAACAAATAAAAAGATGCCCTTAAAGAAAGCTTTGCCACGTAATAGGATTAAAAGCTGTGTAGCTGAAGCCTGGCACGTATACTTCGTATTTATCAAGCTTTTCAAAAATGTCAACATCGCGCAGATCGGACGTCCATTTCATATAGCTGCCATACGAATGCTATGATTAATTGCATTTTGTTGTGGATTAGGGTGACCAGAGTTTTCAAAGTATATTATACCACAAACAAATTCAGCATTCCAATGGCAGCTATATGATATAGACGTCCGATCTGTGTGATGTTGAAATTTTTGAAAAGCTTGATATATATAAAGCCAACTCGCCAAGTTTCAGTCGTAAAGCTTTGAAACTGACTGCGTGGCAAAACATACTTTACGGGCATCTTTTTATTTGTTTATAACTTGAAAAATTCATAACTTTTAAACTATAAAAGTCTCCATCTTTTGAAAACACCAAAATTCAAGTTATATTTAGGGCAATAAATTGTTTATCCTTGGAAGCAATATCATGGTGGTTAACACTTAGAAAAAACTATAAATAATTTTTAGCAACAATTACTTAATATTATTAAATAATTTAAAAATCTATAAAATTATAATTTGAGTAGCTACAGTAAAATACTTTTCAGCAATATCAACTTGAAAGCTGTCCGATAAACCAAACCTGAGAAATCCCGTTTTTAAAAAACCCTTTTTTTCCATTTTTCCGTTTTTCACGATTTTTGAAATTGTTTATAAAATTAAAAAAAATTTTTGTGCAAAACCGCAAATTACGTTTTGGTGGGCATGTCGAGATCTAGTTTCGGATTTTTTTGTATTAAAATGAAAAATAATAAATTTTTTAACTGTTCGGTTTATAAAAGAATGACCCATATGCCGAAGACATAAGCATAATTATTATGGAAAAATGTGTATCGACTCTCAGCTCTATCATGGATCCTACTCTCAAAGAGATACTAAAATGGGCCACAGAATCCGGACTTAGCATTAATGCGGAAAAGACGGACCTCATTCTCTTCACCAAGAAATACAAGGTACCTCAATGGACTCCACATACGATGAATGGAACACCAAAAAACAATGGCCGTGTTCACCAGCACAAATCGATGACGAAAAAATCGATTGATCTAGTTCAATTGTTGAGGTGAACGAATGTGAAGTGCAACTATGATTGCTAATTTTTGTCATTTTGATTAAAATCAAAACGATAGCGGTCACGCATACCATTTTAACCTTAAAAGTTCATCAAAGCGTTAAACAAAATCCAATTAACTTTTTTTGATGGATGATGTTTGATGTTTGCTGTATGCTGGTGAACAGGGCCAATGTAAAATACTTTGGAGTGGTAAACGATAGTAAACTGTCATGGAGACTAAATGTTGAGGAAAAGGTGAAAGAGGCAAAAAATGTGCTATATGCATCCCAGAAGATTTTAAGCAGCACAGATTTTGATAGTCCCCATCACCAAGAGTAACGCATTAGCTCTTCATATCAGTAATGCATCAGCGTTACTGGGACCAGAAGACTGGTGTACCGGTACGTTCTGTAGAAGATTCTATTTTGGTTTTCAATTAATTTCGGTTTCGATACGGTACCCGAATTTTTATTTCGGTATACCGGTACGTACCGATATGAGTACTACTTATTTTTAATATTGAAAAAACCAAATTCTTATATAAGTCCAAATCATTTTATTCCAGATTAATAATCAAACGAGAAAGGCAAAGCTAACTTCGTCTGTACCGAAGTTTTCATACACTTGAAATAGCTTGTCTCAAGGGTTCGCGACTTCGACCAAACTTCGCAGATCAGCTTAAAAACATTACATATTACCCATGACCGTGTTTGAGAGCAGTAATATTGAGAACAAAACAGTTTTTCTTACTAAAAACCATTTTCTGAACGAACATTTGTATGGCAGCTACAAGAAGTAGTCATCCGATACGGTCGTTTCCGACATATTAGCAGCGTGCAGTAAAAAGAAGACTCTGTGCAAAGTTTCAGATCGATAGTTCCAAAACTGAGGGACTAGTTCGCGTAGAAACAGACGGACGGACGGACAGACGGACGGACAAAGCTTAATCGACTCAGCTCGTCATGCTGATCAAGAATATATATACTTTATGTGGTCGGAGATGATTCCTTCTATGCGTTGCAAACTTCTGGGCAAAATTATAATACACTTTTCAAGTGTATAAAAATTATATAGATTTCATATATCGTATTTTTTTACGTAGTTAACGTGTAGGAAATAATGATTACATTATATGCTCATAAATTCTATTGTACAGCATTCTTGTTATTTGCTCGCAGTAACATAATTGCATTCAATGTGGTGGAGTCCGCGTAACTTATAAGCAGATTCTTTATAAATGTTACGCGTGAAAGAAGGCATTCCAATCTAACCTGCGTAGTTGAATAAAAAGCACGACTTTTGAAGTCTAATATAATTCTGGGAACTTCGTGGAGGATTCTGACCACCAGTGACGAACGTTTTAATGTTTTTAAATACGTTTAAGTGCGACTTTGCTGGAGCGGACAACAGTGTTTATATCAGGGATGCAAACCGGTTCTGAACCGAACCGAACCGCTTTTTATGCTTGTGAACCGAACCGTAAACCTACCCGGTGTGTTTTCAAATATGTTGAACCGAACCATACACAAAAATATAAAATGGTTCGGTTCGGTTCACTTTAGCTAGATATTGAGTTACTGTCGAATAGTGAGCAAAATCAGCAATTAGCTTTAAAATATTACGAAAATACTTGGAAAAGCAGAGTTGTTGTAAAAAACTAAGAACATCAACCTTAATCTTACCAATCGACCCAAAATTGTAATAAGCCAAGTCGTGATTGTATTATCCGTTATGGGGTCAACTTACATAATACTCAAGCGTTATCTTTTTATCTTTAATTGAGATTGTGTTGAAATAAAAAATGACTATGAGTATTTCTATGGCTGGTAGGCATGCAAAATTAAGGTTGGAAAAAGGGAGAACGACATAGCTCACTAATTGTCAACTCTTTGGTAAAAAGAGCTCCGACTATTTTTACATTTGATTTCTTAGATTCTAGGAATCAAGCCTGCTATTAGAAGAAGGGAAAATGTAGCTTAATCTCAATTAATGTTAATATACAACAAAATTCCAAACGATAATGAAAGCATAACGGATATTCATTAAAAAAGAAAAATATCGATTGTGAGAGTTTACCTAAAGACTATTAAGATTATTCCCTGTTGTTTTGAAAATGTATTTATATGTGAAGTGCCAAATATTTCAGAAATTACTTGATCAGGTCAGAAGAAAATTGTAATTATTTGTCGATTTTGATCCGTTTGGCTTTTAGTAGTAGATCTCAAACCGCGAGAGTTTCTAAACAGCTCACAACAACGTCACTTGATATGTAAAGTTGTAAGACTTCAAAACGAAATGATAACGTTTATACGGGAATTGCCGTCGATATTTTGAACATACCCGGTTACACTGCTCGACAGCATTTTTCCCCAAACCGCCAAACCTTTTTTTCTAAAGTAAATTGGCTGATCACGAAAAGCGGCATATAAAAAATTCCATCGACGCGATATCGAGATATTATCGATAATCGTTTGTTTCGATTTTTTCAAAAGTTGCCTCCATTTAAACTCCCATAACTTTTTTGTTCTTCAACTGATTTTAAAGCTCTAAACAAACTTAAAAAGAAAAAACGGGCATCTACATGCATTTTAATTTCGATAAATTTTGAAATTTAGCAAAATATTTTTTTTCTTTATGTGAGTCCATATAATTAACAGCACACACCCCAGCTAATTTTTCCAGAACCAAACGTCGGGTCAAGTTTCTTCTTTTTAAGTTTGTTTAGAGCTTTAAAATCAGTTGAAGAACAAAAAAGTTATGGGAGTTTAAGTGGAGGAGACATTTGATAAAATCGAAAAAAAAGATTATCGATAATATCTCGATAACGCGTCGATAAAATTTTTTATATGGTGATTTTCGTGATCAGCGGGCCAAATTACTTTAGAAAAAGTTGGTTTGGTCTAATGGGGGGACTCTCATTTTGTCGAGCAGTGTTAACTGAAAACCTAAGTGTTTGTTAATGAATAATCTGAACACTTGTATCAACAATATTTTTCTTAAGTTAATTAAATGAATAAAAAGTGAACCGAACCGAACCAAAACCGCGGTTCAGTAAGCCCCAAAAACCATGCAATGAACCGAACCGGCGGTTGAAAAATGTGTGAACCACTGAACCGAACCAGTCCTTATTTCTGAGTGGTTTGCATCCCTGGTCTGAATAGATTACGTGAAAATCGTTGCTAACTTTTGTTTTCAAGATTGCCAGAAAACTAGAAGAGGTGCCATAAGCACGATTTATCAAAAGATTCGGATTTTAATAACATGTATGATCAAAATTGGCTAATTATTGCCTGAGTGAACTTTGCTTTTCTATCTCTGAATCAAAAGAAGTTAGCATTGGTTGGTTTTCTCAATTGAGGGATAAACTTGTTAAAGTTGAATCTCAGGAAACTAATAATGAGCTCATGAGATCCTTTATCGTAGTTAACCGCGAATTTCTTGCAACGAAATTTCTGCTCAACATTCTTCCATTTAAACGGATATATTTTTTTTATTTATTTATTTATTTTAATTGTAGCTTCGTCTAAAAGACATAGCTACAATATAATAGAATACAAAGAGATACAAAATTAGGGGGTAGAGAAGAAGACATTAAGAGCAAATAAAAGAAACGCCTTCCGATCCGGTGGGGGTAATTTAGTTTGTCGGTATGACCAGCTACGCCCCTGCTCGCAGCATTAATGATCGGAAGGAATTTAAAAAAAAATACTAGAAGCTATGTAAGTGCAAGAGTGTGAAGAATAAATGACCTAAAGCCTTCGTCGGAAAGGTTACCACTGAGAAGAGGAAAGATAGCATTGTAATCCCTACACAGAATGCGAAATGGACAGTTAGAAGCATATAAAGAAGAAGCAACAGGAAGCCTCAAGGGATATACAATAGTTTCGTGTTTGTCTTGAAGGGACATTAAAGTTCACGCGCCCGAGTAAGTACTCAGCGTCTATATTACCCTTTATAAGTTTGTTTAAAAACATTATACCTAACATAGTTCGTCTATGCTTAAGTCTGGAAATATAAGGAGGAAGTCTCAACTGTGGGTCCCAACCCAGGTTGCGAAGAGCAAACAAAAGGAACTGTTTCTGGACAGATTCGATGCGTTTACACAGGGTAAGTGACTGAGGGTTCCAAATACACGAACCAAACTCCAAAATGGGTCTCACCAGGAATATAAACAAGAGCTTGGTCGTGTATGGATCATTGAACTCCTTAGACCAACGTTTAATAAAACCTAGCAAGCCCATAGCTTTGTTTACAGAAAGTTCAATGTGTGTGCCAAAAGAAAGTTTATGGTCTAGACTAATACCCAGATCATGGAAAGATTCAACTCGTTCAAGTAGATAAGAATTCAATAAATAGTTCATCAGAAGAGGGGTTCTACGATAAAACGTCATAGATTTACATTTGTCCCTGTTTAAATGCAACAAATTGCAAGAGCACCACGTATAAATAGAATTCAAATCAACCTGAAGCAAAGCTGAATCGTTGGGCGAGTTATGGCTCAGAAATATTTTTAAGTCATCTGCATACATTAATGCACGAGAATGCTTAATTACATTAGGCAGGTCATTAATAAATAACACGAAGAGAAGAGGTCCAAGATGGCTCCCCTGAGGAACTCCAGAGGTCACAAATACCGGATAAGAGGTGCAACTATTAAATACATACATATAGATATATAGATATTGGCTTTTCGCGCTTTAGTACCAGCTCGCAAAAGCTTATATCAGTTTTTGGTGTAATCACCATCAATGTAAAGAGCGTGTGGAGTATATTTTATTGGGAGCTTATGGTCCATATCCGGACATTTTTATACACTTGAAAAGTGTATTTTAATTTTGACCAGAAATTTGCAACGCTTAGAAGGAATCATCTTCGACCACATAAAGTGTATATATTCTTGATCAGCATGACGAGCTGAGTCGATTAAGCTTTGTCCGTCCGTCTGTCTGTTTCTACGCGAACTAGTCCATTTGTTTTGAAGCTATCGAGCTGAAACTTTGCACAAAGTTTTCCTTTGACTGCACGCTGCTAATATATCGGAACCGATAGGATTGGATGACTACTTCTTGTAGCTGCCATAGAATTGTTCGGTCGGAAAATGGGATTAAGTGAGAAAAACTGTTTTGATCTCAATATTACTGCTCTCAAACACGGTCATGGGTAATGATAAATGTTTTTAAGCTGATCTGAAAAGTTTGGTCGAAGACGCTAACCGTTAAGACAAGCTTTTTCAAGTGTATCAGAACTTCGGCACAGACGAAGTTAGCTTTGCCTTTCTCGTTTTTTATAAATATGAATTCGACCATTGCTGAATATTTGTTTGAAGCGGCCTATTCTCATGTGTTGTTATCATAGCGATATCACATACAAAAGGCCTAAAATTTGTTGTCGCTCAAGAAGAAATGCGTTAAGCATGATGATAGGCGACTGCTACTGCTTGATGAAAGTCGTCATGCTGTAAGCATGTTGTCCCTACAAACTCAGTTGTGCACAATCAAAGCGATCATGGAAATCGCTACGATGACAATACAAGCCGTGCACGAGGGGCCGTGGGTGCGAAGAGTATTAGAAAGGGTTTTCGTTTGAGGTACAAGTTAACAATACAACATATTCACAGGTCACGAAACCTTTTTTTACTTTTAATAAATATAATTGGCTTTACAGCTCCGAAGGGCAAAGCCAAGCTTCTCTCAATCTCTTTGCGTGTGTGCTTATAACTTTTAACACAAGAGAAAAGGGCCTACAGTTAAACGCCGAATGCGAACGGCAAAGTTAATTGAATTCTTAAGGGAGTTGACACCACTTATTTTTTCATTTCGATAAACTTGACTGCGTAATTCTATAGCTTGGTAAACAGTATGGAAACGGTAATAACCGAGCTAAAAAGTACCTGCTAAAGAACTTATAATTATTATCACTATCATTACCAATAAAAATTTTAAAAATTCATTTAATTTTTCGGTTTTCAGGAACCTATTAAGGGTTTGCTAGTGTTTGGTTTTGGTTTGGTTCAATACCGGCTTCCATCCCTGAAATAAAATATTTTAGTTTCAGCTGGCCCGGCAGGGACGGGTAATATGAGCTAGTAGCCTATAATGGTACATCTCCTGAAAGTGGAGATAAGGTCCAAAATGGGGGAGCCGATTTTTCAACTTGATTATGTAATACATTTAAAGCATATATCAAGTCCCAAGTTAATTAAATCCTTAATTCATGCAATTCTGAACAATATTGCATTTACAGATTCTAAATCAGTTGGAGAATTAAGGAATAAATAAAAAAAAAAAAGTTAAAAAAAAATGGCTGTCACAACCGTTGTTCCGTGCGAGCTGGCAAAAGTTGGTCACACCAAGCTTGGCAATGTCTTCCCGCGGGTGCATGTAATAACGCCCGCTGACATAACACCCGCGGGCGTTAAAGTGACATAGCGCCCGCGGTCTTTATGTCACTTTTGAAAGTCTCATATCGCCCGCATTCGGTGTGTCATAAAATCCGCGGGCATTATGTCACTTTGAACAGTGACATAACGCCCGAATTTTCAAAAATATACCTTTTGCATTGAGCACGAAAAACTTCAGCTTTTCAAGTACCGTTCATTTCATCTCTTGATTGAAAGTACTTATTAGTGTATCATTGAGGTTTGAGCAGCGTGGACGCGAAATAGATTTAGTATACTAAAGTAAAATTGTTGGTGGGCTTCGAAATAATTCGAAACTGTGGTTGCTTCCAGCACAACAACAATTGTTCCAAATTAAGCATTCGACCCAAAAAAATTCACGGTTTGTTGGCTTTATTAAAAATATATAATATGTGAAGAATTGAGAATGCGCCGCAGGCCAAAAATTATTGTCTGTGCTTCTTTTTACAAATTTTTGGCCTGCGGCACATTCTCAATTCTTCACGAACATATACTATATAATTTTTTCAAGAACTTTGTAGTAAGGGTAACGCTACTCTACTACTCTTTCAACTCTCTCATAAACAGACAAAATGATTTGATCAAGTGGGAAACGACATTTGAAGAATTGGATTGCAATTCGTACATTGAAAAGGCAGATCTAGACAACGAGTTTATTTTTAGTCAAAAAGAACAATTCGCCAATGCTCTGCCCCTATTGCAGACAAATTATTGAAAATTACCTTAAAATATTTCAATAAATAAAATATAAAGAGTTTCGTTTATACAAGTGCATACAAAATTTACTCAGAATTTGTTTTTTCTTTTCGGGCGTAAAGTGTTATAAAGCCCGAACAAAGTGACATAGTGACCCGCGGGCGTTATGACATTTTCAAAAGTGACATAAAGCCCGCGGGCGTTATGTCAGCGGGCGTTATGTCAGCGGGCGTTATTACATGCACCCCTTCCCGCACTTGGCCTTCCCATCAGAGAACGGCTGCATTCGATTGCAAATCGCTCATACAATATTCAACCGCCGAGTAAACTGGCTTTCCGCTCAATGCATCAAACTTGCATACTCAAAATGTTCGCCTTTGAGTTTAATTCAATTGTATTCTTGGGATTCTGAGTATAATCCTGTTCGTCATCGGCTCAACGACGATTGATCAGAGTGAAAGAAAATCACCTCGTATGAACAAACTCTTTCAAAGACGCATAGGCGGCGCTTAAAGATATGAAAGATATGGGCTGGCCCATGATGCAATTAATATAAGGTGGTCTCGTCGGCAACCTACAATAGCTCGTTTTTGTCCTTTAGCGTGCTTGTTGTTTTTGTTTCTAGCATACAATAAGGGACAGCTTTTGCCGAGACTACCTTATACTTGTATCATCATGGGCTGGCCAGTCGGCGTTTGCGGTATGACTGTGATTTTATTCGATGCAGAGCTTTCCTAGTTGAATAAATATGAACAAAGCAAAAGCTCTGGCTCAATCGCTCGATGCGATTGCGGTCGAGTTGAGTTTATACATCCATGAGTTTTTACGATTGATTAAATGTGAGTAAGAATTTTTGTGTATGAGGCAATCAAGAAAAAAGTGATTTTTGCAGTTCTCTGCTTCCCATCTTAGTGGGGGTCTCCCCTCTTGCCTCTTCCTCCATAGTCAGCCGCCTTCGATTTATACGCTTTTTTTTACTGGAGCTTCTTTGTCCATCCTGGTGACATGTCCTAACCAGTGCATCCGCTGTTGCTTTATGCGTTTGACCAGACAGGTGTCCCCAAAGAGCTCACACAAATCGTAATTTTTTTGAATGTGGAAATCATCGCCAACTTTTAAAGGTTCATAAAGAATTTTTCGTTCATACACGCCAATCGCTGCTTCATACTCCGCTGTCATTGTCTTTCTTCGTCGGACTTCCAGACTGATGCTGTTGTCGCTGGTTATCGTCGTTCCAAGGTGAATAAAATCCTCTACAACTTCAAAGTTGTACTCTCCCATTGTAACAGATTGTCCAAGACGCAAGGACTTTCTGTTCGTGGATACTAGGTATTTCGTCTTGTTTACCGCTAAACCCATTAGTTCAGACTGCTTCTCGATCTCTGAAAAAGCCCTGCCTACTGCCCGTTCGGTTTTGCCGATAATGTCAGCATCATCGACATATGCAAGTAGCATTAGATCTTTATGAATAAATGCGTCCGTTTCGTTGGCATGTGGGCACTTGCGCAGTATATATTCCAACAGTATATTAAAGAAGTCACATAAGATGTCGTCCTGCCAAAAACCTCTTTTTGTATCAAATGGTTAGAGGAGGTTCTTTCCTATTTTGACAGAGCTTTGCGTACTTCTCAACGTCATCATGCAAAGTCGAACGTACTTTGCTGGTATACCAAAGGCAGACAGGGCTTCGAAGAACCTTGACCTTATCGGTGTGTCGAAGGCTGATTTAAATGGCAAATGAGAGAGAAAGCGCTCACTCGAGCCAGCAATGACTCAAACGAAAAAATTTAGGGAAGAAGACTTTAATTGGCCGAGTTTTTTTTCCTTTTAATTTCTTTTATAACATTAATTTTACGGACTTCAGGCTCTCATTTTTACTTGCTTTAGTTCATCGAAGAAAGCGCTCTCTTGTCGATGTTGCTTTTGGGGAAAAACAAGAAACCAACCACAAATCCAAATCTTCTCACTTACTTTTCTAACCTTTTTTTTAAATTATTTTATGCGGTTATTCTTTGGTGGAAACTCTCTCAATTTCTGAATCTTTCTAACCAATTGTGGCGTTTATGCAATCGCAAAAAAAACATCTTATTTTCTTTTAGGTTAGATTTGAAAACTTTTGGGGTTTACTTTAAGCCTTTACACAAAAACCTCTCTTTCCCATTTATTCGTCACGAGTCAGGGATAAGACCTGAGGAATCTTAATCAACTTTGGTTATTACTTCAATACTTTCACGGACTTTTGACGCTCATGCACTTTGGTATGCGTAAAGGTGCAGTAAAGGGGCTTCCGATTCCTTCTTTTCTCTTCCACAAAAAAACCGCAGCCGCCCGACGATGTCTTTGCTGCTCGCGCTTTTAGTTTTGCACTGAAGAGCTTAACTCTGTTCCCTTGGCCTTAGCCCTCTTAAATATGTGTTTGGAGAGATGTGTAACCACTACTTCTGCTATAGCCTTTCAGCTTTAACTTCACTTTTGAATTTCGGAATCTCACTCGCGTCTTGAGTTTACTTGCTCCTACTGAACTTTGCAATTTTTAAAGCGGGTTAAAGAAATACAACTGAAAGAGAGCTAAGCTTGCCTTTACCACATTCAAGAAAACTCGCACAGAAGGTGAAATTTTGCCCCATTGGATAGTTTGACTCAAACACTTAGCGTAATAAAACTCACTTGGCTGCAGAAATTTACATATATTTTGAACTACGTTACATTCAGATGTTTTTAAGTGGAGCTCTTTTAAAGAACTCTGATTGCAAAAATCTTTAAGAGTTAGTAAGTGTTTGCTCATTTTGTAGGTTGAGTTCCATTGCCTCACACAGTGTAGCACTGGTATTTTCAGTTAGATTTAAAATACAGTTAGATTTAAAATACATATACAGTCAACTT
This sequence comes from Lordiphosa stackelbergi, assembly GCA_018904235.1. Classification (NCBI taxonomy): domain Eukaryota; kingdom Metazoa; phylum Arthropoda; class Insecta; order Diptera; family Drosophilidae; genus Lordiphosa; species Lordiphosa stackelbergi. The sequence continues at coordinate 76,509 of JAEIFU010000113.1, read as the reverse complement.
TAATTGAATTCAAGCTGAAATTCATTCGTAATAACATAATTTTTTACTTAATAAATGTATTTCTGCAAATACATATATTAATATTTATATGCAACCTTCTTAGTACATAGATATGTATGTAATGGTTGTATGTAATTACTCGTGCACACAGTCTCGATTCTAAAGCATGATTTTTCTTGCATAATTTAAACTTCACATGTAAAATGACTGCATATCTCTATAAATATAAAAGAGAGTGTCCTGACTGACTGACTGATTGGCAATCATCGCACAGCCTAAACGGAAAGAGATAGAAAGCTGAAATTTGGACAGGTGATTCTGTTAGTGGTGAAAATGCGTACTAAGACGGGGTTTTGGAAAACTATACCCGGAAAAGTCGGAAAAGCGTCGGAAAAGTTTGTATGGGAAAAATGTTATTTTTCACCCGATTGACTTGATGAAACTCGGTTTGTAAGGACAGAATACGAAATAGTTTGAAATGTGATTTTCTGAAGTTGGAAAATTTGAATCAATAGTCGGAAAATTTCCAGAAAATTCTGCATGCAAAATAACTATTTTTCGTCCGATTGGCGTGAAACTCGGTTTGTACGGTCAAAATGAAAATTCATTTGTGATTTAATTTTCTATGATGGAAATAACGCCGGGATGCCCACTGGGAAGTGAATGGGATGTGGGTGGGATGTGGGTGGTATGTTGTTTTGGAAGTGGGTGGAAAGTGGGTGGTAAGTGGTTGTGAAGTGGGTGGAATATGGCGGGAAGTGGGTGGGATGCGGGAGGAATGTGGGTAGGATGTGGGCGGGAAGTGGGTGGGATGCGGGTGGGATGTGGGCGGGAAGTGGGCGGGATGTGGGCGGAAAGTGGGTGGGAAGTGAGTGGGAACTGGGGGAAATTGGGTGTAAAGTGGGTGGGATGTGGGTGGACTGTAGGTGGGAAGTGGATGGGATGTGGGCGGGAAGTGGGAGGGATGTGGATGGGATGTGGGCGGTAAGTGGGAGGGATATGGGTCAGATGTGGGCGGAAAGTGGGAGGTAAGTGGGTGAGATGTGGGCGGGATGGTGGCGGAAAGTGGGTGGGAAGTGAGTGGGAACTGGGTGGAATTGGATGTAGTGTGGATGGGAGGGATGGGGGTGGGAGTTGGAGGGAAAACCCATCAGCAAAGAGCATCCTGTTGAAGGCGCAGCGAAGCGCGTCGGGTTATTTGCTAGTACATCTATATTTATAAAAGAGTTTAACCTGACTGACTGACTGACTGACTGGTGACCGTCGCACAGCCGAAACCATATGAGATAGGAAGATGCGATTTTCACAGTAGTTTTATCTTATGCTGAAAGTGAGTACTAAGAACGGATTTTGGAAAATTCTGTCGGGAAATGTGGAAAAATCGCGGAAAACTGTTGTATGAAACTTTTTTGTTTTTCAACCGATCAAGTTCAAACTCATTTTCAAAGACCTATATGAAAATTCAACAACAACTGCATACCAATCTTCCGGAAAATTTACCCGCCTGGGTGGAAAGTGGGTGGTCAAGGTTGTATGGGCGAAACTTTAGTTGCCAGCGATTAGCGCCAAACTCATTTTCAAAATTACACATAACAAAACATAAAAAAAGTGACTTTGAAATTTTGGAAAATCTATACCCAAAGTCGGAAAATTCATGGAAAACTGTTGTATGAAACTTTTTTGTTTATTATCCGATCAGATTCAAACTCATTTTCAAAAATCTTTATGAAAATTCAACAATAACTGTGTTTTAATTTTTCGGAAAATCCCACCCGGAAAAGTCGGATAAGTTTTTGGAAAGGCTTTAGGTAAAAATTTATTTTTCATCCGATTGACTTGAAACTTGGTTTGCTAGCATAGTACGCAAAATATTCGACACGTGTTTTCCCAATTTTGGAAAACTCCCCCACGTGGAAAATGGCCGGAAAATTCTGCATGAAAAAATATTTTTCACTTGATCGACTTGAATCTTGGTTTGTTAGAATAGTAAATGAAATAAATTGAAATGTAATTTTTCGATGTTTGAAAATTTGGCGGGAAGATTCCTGGAAAACTTTGCACGAAAAAACTGTTTTTCACCCGATTGACTTGAAACTCGGTTTGTAGGGATGGAATACCGGCGGGATGCCCACTGGGAAGTGGGAGAATAGGTGGGTGGGAGGTGGGTGGGATGTGGGCGGGAAGTGGGCGGGAAGTGGGAGGGATGCGGGTGGGAAACGGGTGGAAGTTGTGTAAGAAGTGATTGGGGAATGGGTGGAGTGGGATGGTGGTGGTGAGAACGCAGCAGCAAAGTCGTAACGTTGAAAAAGCAAAGTAGTAAAACGTTAACTTCAAGCCTATGTATGTATGATTCCATTTCTGGTCTCTACAGAAGAAACAAATTTAGAGAATATTTTTAAATTTGGTAAATATTTGACTCTCACGATTGAATTCAAACTGATTCTGAAGTTCTATACTGTTAGAGGCGCAGCGAAGCGCGACGGGCTTTTTGCTAGTATATGTATACAGGGTTGCCCATATTCGACGGACCCATCTGGCAACGCCATAACTTTTGACAGAGATGTCAGATCGCTTAATGACATACAGCGTTTGAAGCGTCAGTCCAAGCTGATTTTTATCATGGAACAATACACGCCACGCGAGCGCTCTGAATTAGTTGAAATTTACATTCAACAGAACAAGTCAATTGTGAAAACTCAACGTGCTTTTAAAAAATTAAAAAATGTGAAAAGTTCTCATTGAATGGGACCGTAAATAAGCAAAATTGTGGTATTTACGCCACTGAAAATCCTCAGGAGATTCAAGAAGTGCCTCTTCATGACGAAAAAGTCACAGTTTGGTGCGGCGATAGTGCGAAAACGGTCATTGGGCCGTTTTTCTTCCAAAATGAAAATGGCCATGCTGTTACCATTAACCAGGAGCGTTATCGCGACATGATGACCAATTTTGTGATGCCAATTATTCGTCGAAAGCGTATGAGGCAGTTCTGGTTTCAACAAGACGGCGCTCCACCGCACACAAGTCGCATAATAATCGATTTTCTGAAGAAATTGTTTCCGGGCCGTTTGATGTCGAAAAGTGGTGATTTGGACTGGCCACCGCGTTCGCCCGATTTGACGCCGCCTGACTTCTTCTTGTGGGGATATTTGAAGTCAAAGGTTTACGTTAACAAGCCAAGGACCGTAGAAGAGCTCAAGAACAACATTCGTGAAGAAATAGCCGCTATTCCGACCGAAATGTTGGCGAAATCGATGGAAAATGCTGCAAAAAGGGCACAATACGCCATCAACGCCAGAGGCGGCCATTTGAGAGATATCATATTCAAAAATTGATGTAAACAAATCTACTTGGAACAAATTAAATGATTAAGATTGCCAACCGCCAAATTTTTATTTTTGTTGTTTGATTTAAAAAAAAAAAAAATGGGTCCGTCGAATATGGGCAACCCTGTACTTATATGCGAAAACATTGTATCTCCAATAAAAAAATTAATACATACACAAACGAATATGCACAATCTGCAACAGATGTAGGTGCTCACCGATTTTTTAGAATTTCACTGATTTTATTACGATTGGTTATAGCCTTGAAGCCAAGGTTTCGAATATTATGCCGATTTATGGAAATGGGCTTTTCAAAAGCATTACTTATCGGCTTAAGAATTTTCTTGGAGACATTTCAATACACGCGTCCCCTAGTTGGTATTCACTTAAATTTAGTTTTATGAATGCTTGTATAATTTGTAAGAATTTATTCATTGTTGGCTGTTGATCAAGTTTTCTCTGGCGCATTTTTTATAATTCCATTTCTTCGGCTATTTTTTACAATTGCCGAAACGCGTAGGAGAAAACCTAAGCCAAAAAGTGTTTTGACTGCAGGAAGGAAAGACGGCCGAATAAAAACCCCAATCTACACCACAATTATACAACGAAAAACGGCCCAAAAACAAATCCACACATACAAATTCTCGGAGGGTACACCGACAATCACATCAAGCAAACAACAAAAACATGAAAGGGTATATGCAACATATGCGTCGAAAGTATGACGACCAAACATATTTATACATTAAGTTCTATTTTAAATGCCAAAAACGACTTGCAAAACAGCGAGAACGACTAAAATACCTACTTAGCTGTAAGGACTACAACATCGTTCCAAGACATCTATTAGGGAAAATTACCGCTCTACGTAAAAACCTATCCTTACACGACTCACAGAAAGTACTGAACTTAGAAATCAAAGAAACACATTCACATCATAAACCGAAATCAGACACATACATACCAAAAACTCAAAACCAAAATTGAAGAGAACGAACTATCTGACCTTGAAAAAAGACAAAAAGTAGCATACCAGACAATTCGGACAAAAACTGGGAAAACGACCAAAAATAAAATAGATCATGCTATAGACGAACAAACAAAGAAATATGGACTCACATTAAACGAAGACTGGTTTGTAAACCAAACAAACATAGACATTCCAAAACAGTCAAAATGGATCCTATCACTTGGACAAAAATTTGCTCTTCCGATTACAAAAAGACAATTTCCACAATCCATGTAATCGCCGATCTTGAACAGGGAATCCAGACTTTAGAAGACGAAAAAATCAAGGAAACGACGAGAAGGAATTTAACGCAAAAACTTATTAACTACAAGGAACAAAACAGGTCAAACGAAAAGGATGACCTCATACTAAAAATAGCTGCGGACACGGAAAAATTCTTAAAAACACACAGAGACAATTTGATAATAACACAAGCAGACAAGGGAAACAAAACAGTAGCTATGTTCAGAGAAGACTATAATAAAAAGATGAACACTATGTTGTCAGATAGAACAACCTACAGGACACTGAGAAAAGATCCAACAACAAAACTGGTCAGGAAAAACAACATGATAATAAACGAATTATTAAAACAGGACCATATAGATATTAGACAAAAACAACAACTATATTGCTCAGGAGGAAACGCACCACGAATATATGGATTACCGAAGATTCACAAAGAGAACACACCACTCAGACCCATAGCTTCATCCACAACAGTACCATGTTACAAATTATCAAAACACATAGGATATATACTAAAACACATAGTATCGGAAGAATACAACATACTGAACTCTATACAATTAAAATCAAAATTGAAGGAACTAAAAATAGAAAATGACGAAATATTGGTATCATTTGACGTGATATCACTATTTACCAATATACCGACGACACTTGCCATAAACAACATAATGGACAGATGGATAGACGTAGCTCCTCACACAAACATACCGAAAAAACACTTCAAAGAAATATTAGAATTTTGCCTACTGGACAACAACTATTTTACATACAATGGAACTATATACAACCAGATATTTGGAATGCCTATGGGAAACCCATTATCACCGACAATAGCTAATATAGTTTTGGACAAAATATTAGATGACACGTTTAAGAACCTAAACGCAATGGACATACAAGTAAAACATCTGTCGAAATATGTTGATGACATAATATGCATTATAAAGGCCAAAGATATTGACGTAATTTTAAAAACACTAAATAAGCAACACCGACGAATACAATTTACTGTAGAAAGAGAACAAGACAACAAACTGCCTTATCTTGACATGGAAATAACTAGAGAAAATCAGACTTTAGCGTTCAACTGGTACACAAAACCTATGGCTTCAGGCAGAATTATTAATTATAATTCAAACCACCCACCAAACCAGAAAATAAACACGGCAAAAAACATTATCAGGAAGGCGTACACCGTGTGTGATGAGAAACATAGACCCAGCAACTATATTAAAATTAAGAAAATGCTTTTAATGAACAACTACCCCGAGAAACTTATTAATAGACTAATCACTGAAACCACGAACCAACTAATCGACAAAACACCCAAGGAGAAAAACACAGACCTGAAAAAATTCATAAGCGTACCCTTTATACCCAATATCACCGACAACAAAACACTAAAAACATTATTACCAAAACAACTGATGGAGCAGCTGACTAGTGCTTACAAACCACACAGCAGCACAAGACGCTTATTTAGCAATATGAAAGACAAAATAAAAACAGAGGACAGCAATAACGTTGTCTACGAAATTAAATGTACGGGAAGAGAGGGAGAGAGCTGTAACGGGATCTACATAGGAACAACGAAGCGCTCTCTGAGCACGCGAATAAATGAGCACATACGGGACGCACAAAAAGGGAAAACAACAACAGCCTTAGCACAACATATAAACACAACAAACCACTCAGCTGATTTTGGGAATGCGAGAGTATTGGACTTTGAGCATAGAGGCAAAGTTAGAATGACTCTGGAGACTCTGCGAATACAAGAAAAAGGAGAGCAGGCACTTAATTTTAAAGACGATATCGAACAGACGAATTGCATTTACTCCGCGGCAATCACAAAGAGAACATCTAAACAGCATAACAATTCAAACAAATACAAAAACATGACGAATAAAACAATTAACAGAGACAAACAATCGTGCAATACAACAAAACAATGACGTCCACTAAAATAGGTATTTAAAAATTAAGAAATATGTAAAATATGTATGTATGTCTAATTGTATTCATGTTTTTGAAAAAATATACAGACTCCCTGAGGAAGGCAATACAATTGCCGAAACGCGTAGGAGAAAACCTAAGCCAAAAAGTGTTTTGACTGCAGGAAGGAAAGACGGCCGAATAAAAACCCCAATCTACACCACTATTTTTTATGATGCCGCTGAATGTCCCGCTGCAAATTGGTTCCGTGGCGTCCAGTCATTCCAAATCCGCATTCATTGCACACACTTTTGTCGTTCTTTTTTTATGTATTTACTATCATATAACCTGTCGCACAGTGGTCCCAAATCCCAAAAAGTCTGTACACGGGGGTTTTTGGGGTCGCTGATCAGGAATCCGATGTCAAATTTTAGAAAAACAAAATGGCGGATCCAATATGGTGGACAATTTTTTCAAAAACACATTTTATTTGGCTGAAAGTCTGTACTCGGGGGTTTTCGGGGTCGCTGATCACGAATCCGAAATTATAGAAAACGAAATGGCGGAATCAATATGGAGTACAATTTCTTCGAAAACGTATTTGATTTGGCTGTAACGTCGAAAATCACGTTTATCGATAATATCTCGATAGCTATTTGACAGATTTTGTCATATCGATTTTCGTGCTCAGCGGGCCAAAATACTTTAGAAAAAGTTGGTTTGTTAAATTGGAGGAGAGTGCTGTCGGGCAGTGTGTATATATTATGTAGCGACAAATGTGGTACAAAAATCATTACCGAGACTAAATATGCAGCTATCTGCAGCTAATTTTTTGATATGTTTTAGTGGGATCTGATGGGAGTTTTGACTTATGGCTTTTTCTAACACGACTTTTCAAAATGTGACCAAGAAAAAACCTCTACTTTTATTAACGATTCACTATTTTATGCATTGTTAATAATAATTTTGAACAATAAATTTAAATTGTACTTACTTCCTAGAGTAGAATCCATTTTTTAGAATCCAAATCGGTTAATTTACGAACGTTATGTTATTTTCGATCATAGCTGTTAAATTGCGAAGATTCTTTTTAAAAAAGAATTGTAATGATTATATAATCCTCTTGGTTAAAAATATTTGATTACTAATAATATTTGATTACTAATTGATTACTTTCAGAAATAATCAAAAATAATCGGGATTATTGAGGATTACCAAAAAATAATCAAAAATAATCAAAAAGTAATTCGACTACTTTACAAGATTTTTTTGATTATTTTTTAATTCGACTACTTTACAAGATTTTTTTTGATTATTTTTGATTATTTAACAAAAAAAGGTATAGCCAGATTTGCGGCACTCAAGCTCTCTTTTAGATGCCGACTGAAACTTGTCGGTAATGGCGTAGAGGTTAAGGCCTATGACTGAAAGGCTGTGAGTCCTAGGTTCAAGTCCCAGTTTGGGACATGTATTTTTATTTGTAATCTAGAATTTTAAAACAATTGCATTAGCTCCCGTGTACCAGTTAATGCTATTGAAATGATTATTATAATGATTCCAAGAATTATGCACCACACAGAAGAAATCATCTCCGGCCCTATAAAATATATGTATTTTTAATCAGCATGACGAGCTGAATCGATTGACCTTTGTCCGTCCGATATACTATAAATTATAAGATCTACTGACTGAGGTAGCTACTAACTAGGGGTGCCGGTGTGTAGCTCAGTGGAAGTCGTGGGTTAAATCTCGCCTCGGACGATCTAACAAAAAAAGTTTTTTCTTTCGGTAGAAAATAGCTTTTACACATCCGGTCCCCTTTACGAGCTACTGGCGCCAGCTCTGAAGTAACAAGCCATGAAAAAGCTTCTCAAACTTTGCCGTTCGGATTTGGAGTTAAATTGTAGGTCTGTTTGTCTAGTGCAAAAAATTATAAGCGCACACACGCCAAGAGATTGCGAGAAGCTTGACTTTGCTCTTTTGGGCTGTAGAGTTAATTTTACATTTTTACTGACTAGCTTAAGCTCGAAAGCGGAACTTCAGGCGATGAACCGAAGAGTCATTTCAAACGAGATGTTGATAGTCCTGGAGGGAGTTATAATGCAGGCCATTACACGATGATATGAAAAGAAGAAACAATACTTATTTTCCTTGCTGTGCTTAATAGCATTAACTGGTACACGGGAGCTAATGCAATTGTTTTAAAATTCTAGATTACAAAAAAAAAAAAAAAAAGCCCAAACTGGGACTTGAACCTAGAACTCACAGTCTTTCAGTCATAGGCCTTAATCTCTACGCCATTACCGACAAGTTTTTGTCGGCATCTAAAAGTGAGCTTGAGGGCCGCAAATCTGGCTATGCCTTTTTTTGTTAAATAATCAAAAATAATCAAAAAAAAATCTTGTAAAGTAGTCGAATTACTTTTTGATTATTTTTTGGTAATCCTCAATAATCCCGATTATTTTTGATTATTTCTGAAAGTAATCAATTAGTAATCGAGTAAAACTAAAAATAGTCGTAATGTAATCATTATTTTGCCTTTAAAAAAAAAATCAAATATGTAATGATTACGATTAGTAATCATTATTTAACAGCTATGTTTTCGATGCATGACGAGTAAACGATGAGGCACGATCGACGCTCACGAACGAAGTTCATGCCTGAGCCAGGTGGGGACACTTCTTCCTTATTAACAGTCAGAATGCAAACTACAATAGATGTACCACTACAACTATCCCAATCATTAAAAGTACAAAAAAAAATTTTTTTGGCCAGCTATAGTGCGTCGCTTTTCGCTGCGCCTTCAACAGAAAAGATCCAGTATCATCATCAGTTTGAAGTCAATTGTGAGAGTCAAATATTATTTGATTTTTACTATCTTTTATCCCAAAATTTTCTACCAATTCAAATTAGAATGACAATAGTTAGAATGTATCTGATTCCTACACTATTTTATGGCATAGAGGTTTTTGGGCATTGTGATGCAGCTAGTATGAATAAACTCAAAGTCGCCTTTAACTCTACAGCTCGTTATATATTCATTAGAAATAGGACAGAACACATTACTTTTTTGTCCCTCAGTTTTTAGCTATTGAGCTGAAACTTAACACAGAGTCTTCTTTTGACTGCACGCTGCTAATATGTCGGAACCGACCGGATCCGATGACTACTTCTTGTAGTTGCCATAGAAATGTTCGGTCGGAAAATGGGTTTTAGTGTTTTTATACACTTGAAAAGTGTATTATAATTTTGCCAGAAGTTTGCAACGCATGAAGGAATCATCTCCGACCATATAAAGTATATATATTCTTGATCGCTGACGAGCTGAGTCGATTAAGCTTTGTCCGTCCGTCTGTCCGTCTGTCCGTCCGTCCGTCTGTCCGTCTGTCCGTCGTTGTTTCTACGCGAACTAGTCCTCGTTTTGGAGCTATCGATCGAAACTTTGCACAGAGTCTTCTTTTTACTGCACGCTGCTTATTGTCGGAACCGACCGGTCGGATGTACTTCTTGTAGCTGCCTACAAATGTTCGTTCGGAAAATGGTTTTTAGTAAGAAAAACTGTTTTGTTCTCAATATTACTGCTCTCAAACTCGGTCATGGGTAATATGTAATGTTTTTAAGCTGATCTGCGAAGTTTGGTCGAAGTCGCTAACCGTTGAGACAAGCTATTTCAAGTGTATCAAAACTTCGGTACAGACGAAGTTAGCTTTGCCTTTCTCGTTTTTTTTTTTTAACTTTTTTTTTATTTAGACACCTTAAGACTAAATATTACAATTTTCTATTACAGTGAAGTACTAAATGTGGGGAAGGATTATCTCGTTTTTGTCTGTTTGGTTTGTTGTTGTTTGTTGTTGTAGGTTTTAACTCTTTTGTGTTGTTGTTTAGTATTTAGGTTTGTTGGGATTGGGGGTTGGTTTTGAAGATTGTCTATCCAGTTGTGTTGTAGTTGTGTGTGGCCCGGTTATCTTGGCCTGTGGAAACTTCTGGGTAAATGAATGTTTTCAACTGATCTGCGAACTTTGGTCGAAGTCGCTAATCGTCGGGACAAGCTTTTTTAAGTGTATCAGACCTTCGGCACAGACGAAGTTAGCTTTGCCTTTCTCGTTTTTTGTGTTTTAGGTTTATAGGTTTATAGACTCGATATTTGTAAGTCAAAACATTGTTAGTCTTAAGGTATTATAAGTATAAAAGAAAACATTGTAACACATTGTAGCGACTAGTGCTGTAAATTAGAAGGTTTAACTTAACACTGAGATAAAAACCAACCTTGAAATCAATGTTTTACTACTTTGCCTTTTCTTCGTTTCGACTTTGCTGCTGGGTTTTCCTTCCCATTTCTCTTACCAACCACCTTCACCTACTTTTCGCCCACATTTCACACACTTTGGCACTTCCCAACCATTTCCACCCACATCCAAACTTTCATCATAAGATGAAACTACTGAAAAAAACGCAAATAGGTTCTCAAGGTTGCTGCTCACCACTAACAATTTATTTATATATTTAATTTTGTGAAACGAACCTAATTTTTCGAAAAAGTGGTCCGGCCCGGGATCAGGTTCAGGTTCGAGGAGTCATAAATATTTGGGTTTCGGTTCATGAGCGGTTCAGGACCGATTTGCATTCTTGGCATGTATAGAATTGTCTTGAAGATCGATAAAAACGTGCAGAAGATAATAATATCATGTTTGTTTCATGTCTCATTTATGACATTGTCTTTGAGTACTTATTTATTCTTATCGTTTATTAACTATTTCAGGGATTTTCCTGTGTAGATCTACTAAACGCAGGCATGAAGCATTCTGGAGTATTTTACCTTCAAATTCGCGGAACAACTTATTGGTTCTTGAAGGTTTACTGTGAGCAAGAAATTTCTGATGGAGGCTGGACGGTAATCACATGGTAAAATGTAAAAGGTCTGTTTTAACATTCTTATACCACAGGTAATACAAAGACGCGATGACTTTGGTGAACCACGTGAAAACTTTAACCGCGATTGGGCAGATTATAAAAATGGATTTGGAGAACCTGCAAAGGAGTTTTGGTTGGGTAACGAAAATATATACATGTTGACAAACAATGAAGAATATGCTCTGCGGGTAGAGTTAGAGGACTTTGAAGGAAACAAACGGTAAGAGTTATACATTATACTAATTATTATTATTATATTCTTCATTCTTTCTTCTTTATAACACTAACAACTTTAAATGGTTTTTATGTTGATTACTATTATTGCTTACAGATGATATTTATATCTGTAGAGAAAAAGTTTAAACTTAGAACAAATAGATGTGGACTATTTAATAGCGTGGAGCTCCTAGTTCTGTCTCTCTGTGTGGAGGCTAGGTTCATCTGGATGCCTTGATGGATACACGTCTTGCTCGAAGGTTTCCCACTGAAAAAAAAAATAAAACCTGCGAAGATGGCACTCAAATCAGACAGTTAAGATAACACATAAAACAAACGGCAGAACACAGAAAAGTAAACCAGGGATCATAATCATTAACAATTTTAAAGTAAAACTTAGTGGGTTTAACTTACAGCTAAAGCTTAGTACTTAGACAAACTAAATTGCTTTAGCTGGGTGTCAACTCCATCTAAAACGAGAGCGTAAGTTAAAGTCGACTGTAACCGACTTCGATATACCCGTTACTCATGAAAAGAACTGTTAAACAGCGTTCCTGCGTTCCTGAGGGTGAACATCCGAAAACTATGCAACTTTTTGTTTACTTCGCTATTTATTATCCGATCTGGATGTAAATTTCAGGGATTATAGTCATTGCTAATATAAATTTAAGTTATAAATTTGAACTCGATATCTTAAAAAATGTGCGAGTTATTCAACATTTTCTATTGTAGGGCGAGGGTGGGCGTGGCAAAAATTTGAAACAAACTTTATCTGCGTGCAAACAATAGAATCTAAGTTTGGTGGCTCTAGCTCTTATAGTCTCTGACATCTAGGTGTTCATAGTATGAACTTCATACAGACAGACGGACGGACGGACGGACATACGGACAAGGCTATATCGACTCGGCTTTTGATGCTGATCAAGAATATATCGACCCCTGTGCGCGAAAACATCGTATGTGCCATTTTTTACGAAATTGACATTTTAATGCCAATTAGTTCTAAATCCACCACATCATCGTCTGGTATAATTATATAGCGATAATCGCTTCGGTTACGGAGATACAAAGAAATCAATTTAATCGTATGTGCCAATGATGAGTTTTTTTCTTGTGGGCGAAATGATTGTATGTGCCACACAATACTGATATTCAACAGTCTGGTGGGAAAATAGCTTAATTGGCAGTGCTGATGGCAATGGGGCGAGTGAGGAGAGCACGCTTTTAAACCACAGCGCTGTCAGTAACAGCTTGTTAAGATGGAATTTTTCAAATTTGTTTCATCCGTCTTACCTTGTTTTCCTGCATTTAAATTGAGCAGTAAATTATTGCATTTGTTCTGTGTGGACGTTAGTTGATCCTAAACCAAAGATGGTTCTTCACAATAAAACGCATCAACAGAAAATAGAACTCTTAAAATCATACTATAGTATATCACTTATAAAGGTTCTGAATGTTACTGAATACCTGCGACAAATAAACTTTAGTGCTTTTGGCTCTGCAATAAAGTGATGGCACTGCAGGAAGTTTCTTAAAGTATGATTTTAAGAGTTCTATTTTCTGTTGATACGTTTTATTGTGAGGAACCCTCTTTGTTTTAGGATCAACTATAGCAGCTACTCAATTCATGAAAGATGAAAACCTCAGCAGCTCTATTGCCAATATAAAAACGATTGTTATATTGGGTTTACTTACCAAAAAAGATAAGTGCACTAAGTGCGAAAATATTAAGTTTCTTGATAAAGAAGACAAAAAATATAGCATGAATACAGATGAATTTCAGATGCACATCAAAGACAAGGATGATAGCAAGTGCATTTTTTAAGAAAACAAAAAGAAAGTAAGAAGATCTCAAAGATCATATGTGCCGATTTTCCAAACTGGAAGTCAATCGCGAATTCATTACTTACCAGTAAAATTAAATTGAACATGAATTCGCTGCACATCGCCAAATTTCAGACAAAATTCAGGTTCAATTGAACTACAATATGGTTATTTCGATATTTCTCAGAAAAGACTATTACCAATCTAAATTTTGCCGAGAAGATAAAATCATTATAACATAATACCTTATGTTTTTTGACCTAAAAAATATATTGACTTACAAAACCTTTGTTTAAAAAATAGTATTACTCCAAAATATCATGATGAATACTTAAATCTGCAACATTCGTCAAATTTAAAAGTCTCTTTGGTTGAGAGTGACGAAGAAGACTAATCTATTTATTTTAACAGAGTAAAATAAGACTTGGTTAAATTGAAAATTTTCTTTATTTTAGTTTTATAATTACATACTTGAAATGAAAATTATGAATATTATATTTTTCATTGATCTTTCATAAGAAAATATTCTTTTTATTTTGTTTTTATGTATTTTGTACAATTTGTCCTATTTTACAAATTATCGTAAGTGAAAAATTGGTGGGCAAAAACATCGTATGTCCCAAAAATCAGATATTTGGAAATAAATCAGTTTTTTTCACAAAAATAGTTATAAGTTTAGTTAAATAAATTGATAAATGTTGCACATCTTAAGTTTGGTAGAGATGTTGCCAGCCATCGCATCGAAAAGTAGAAAAAAACCGCTCCTGTAAAATTTAGTTTTTGGCACATACAATTTTTCCGCGCACAGGGGTCGATATATACTTTATATGGTCGGAAATGATTCCTTCTGCCTGTTACATACATTTGCACGACTTTAGTATACCCTTTTTACTCTACGAGTAACGGGTATAAAAAGGGTGTCGAAAAGCTTTCGTAAAATTCCGACAGGCCTCTGCGCTCGGTCGAACTCAGACAAACTAAAATTTCCGTTCATAAGGCCCATTTCCAGAACAAATAAATGCGCACGAAAATAAATTTTTATGTTGAACTCCATATAAAAAAAACAGCTTCGAACAGCTGATCGGCCATTATTTAGTCTCATTTATTTTGCTGATTTCCAGAAGAGAAACTAAATAATCACAGAGTTGCCATATCGTGTGGATTGTAAGCACAGCCGATTTGCTAAAATAAATTGAAAATAAATAACTTGCAGCACATTTTTCCGGACGACATCGAACAAATTAAAAGCAAATGCGGGGCGCACCAAAATAGTCTAACAAATAATAAATAACATATAAAAACGAGAAGGCCAAGCTAACTTCGTCTTTGCCAAAGTTTTTATACCCTTGCAAATGTTTAAATACATCAGAGTTTAAGAACGCCGGCATTAAAACAAACAATTTTTCAAAATAAAACCCACTTTTCGACCGCTATTTCTTATGACAGCTATAAAATATAGTCATCCGATTTTGACCAAAACTTCCAAATCTGTAGAAAAGCGTAAAATATTAATAATCGCTGATGTGAGACACGTTAACATTAAAAACAAAAAAGTTTTTCTCATTAAAACCCATTTTTCGACTGATTGTTCCTATGGCAGCTATAAGATATAGTCATCCGATCCGGTCGGCTCTGACATATTAGCAGTGTGCAGTAAAAAGAAGACTCTGTGCAAAATTTCAGCTCGATAGCTTTAAAACTGAGAGACTAGTTTGCGTAGAAACAGACAGACGGACGGACAAAGCTCAATCGACTCAGCTCGTCACCCTGATCAAGAATAAATATAGTTTATAGGGTCGGAAATGAATATTTCTATGCGTTGCAAACTTCTGGGCAAAATTATAATACCCTTTGCAAGGGTATAAATAATAAATATAGAATATTAAAAGTAATTTTTTGTCTAGTTCTTTGCACAACATGGCTCAAAAAATTCTGTATATTTTATAGAAAATTTATCTAAAATCCAAAATCAGATATATTGCGGTTTGATGGCCTCGAGAAGGCTTTAAAAGTTCAAATTTCCCCTTAATTTTGTTTTTGAGCTGCTAGAAACGTCATAGTAGGCTGACAAAAATTTTGTGAAAATTGTAAAAAAAAAATATTTCAACATGCCATCCAATTGATTCAGTAACACGGCACCAAATTGATGATTATTGCTTATTATGATTATTGTAAAGGAAAAATATTAATGGCATATTCAACTATACACTTGTACATTATATAAACAGTGTTTACTAAAAATTTAGTTATTTAAATAAATGTTAAGGTTCTACTGAGGATTGAACTCGGTTCACCGGATTCAAAGTCCTGAGTGCTTATCACAACACCATTGAACATATAATTTAACATAATATATACATAAGATATTTAATTTATTTGTTCGACACTTTTGTAAAAGGTCCATGTCTACATTGACAACTCAAAGATAAATTAAGGAGAAATTGGAACTTTTAAATTCTTCTCGAGGCCATCAAACCTCTATATATCTGATTTTGGATTTTTGATAAATTTTCTATAAAATATACTAAATTTTTTGAGCCATGTTGTGCAAAGATCGTCACATGTTAAAAAACGTATGGAGAAAAGTCCGGTCTAATGCACATACAATAGCAGTCTATTTATTAATTTTTGACATTTTTAAATTTTAAGTGTCTCAAGACTTTCTCTACCGAGGATCAAGAAGTTGCCCACACTTGTGGTAGTACATCGTGTGACTTTGAAAGCTGTAAGCTTGTTTTAAAATTGTTTAAACTGTAATTTGATAAACACATTTTGAATTCAAGCGGCTGAAAAATCAGTGCTTTCTAACAATTTGGCCGCCGTTTTGGGTATTTTTTAGTGCATTTTAAGACATTGTGGGCATACTGCACAGTGGTTGCGTCCATAGGCCAAAAATCAAAAAATCGATCACAGAATTTTTGAACAAAATGTAGACAAATTGTCTCTTAAATGTCCAATCTTCTTAATGGCAACGCGGTTTTTTCTGGAAACCTAACGGGACTTTACAAAAATTGCTTTGAAAGCGTGAGCACTTGTTCAATTTTGCAAAGCAGCTGCACGCAGGCCGATACAAACGTAAAAAAGCATCCGTTTTTGAGTATCAATCCAATTGTCTTAATGAAAAGGAAACAGTTTCAAAAAAACGCACCCCTAGTATATCTCAAGAAATGGTTAAAAGACCTCAGCGTGGACGTCCGAAAGTAGATTTTGATTATCAAAGAGAACAAAGCGACGAAGAATTGCTGAGCTTTCGAAACCCGATGAACCTGCTGCTTGTGCTTTACAATCGTGCAACATTCCAAAAAATCAATTGTGCACCAAAGCTAATATCGATGAGGTCTTATCGCTTCTTATAGAGACAAACATGAGCATGCATTAAAATCACGGCGTCGCGGATTGTAAAACTGAGGATGATGTTCTTGACGGCATTGGAGGTGATTTTGTTAATAATCTAATTTTAATTGAAGAAGGGATTTAACGGTATTGAAAATTTTTAATGTAATAATAAAAATCTTCGACTTGGATCGAACTTGACAGAATTGTGTGTTAGCATATAATATTGATTTGTAACGAGTTTAGAAGCGATAGCATCGAAAATAAAAAAGTTGCTCATACTAAGATTTTTTTTCAAACTTATCTTTTGTATGGCAGCTATACTATATAATTGTCCGATTTTCATAAAACTTCTCGAAATTATTTGAAAGCATAGAGATCTTATAAATACGAGGTTCGGAGACGTTGGCATGGAGAACAAAAAAGTTTTTCTTACTAAAACTACTTTTTCAACCGATCGTCCCTATGGCAGCTATAGGATATAGTCGTAAGATACGGTCAATTTTTTTATTATGAATTTAAAATATTTTTCTAGAATTTTGGTGAAAATTTCATAACGATATACAAGCCCAACCACTGTGTACTGTAGCTTACAATCCACTTAACATAAATAAGTAGCAATTTCGTGACATAAATTTTTATTTGTTCTGGAAATGGGCCTATACCCATCGGAAAGCTCATAGCGCCGCTAACTTGACGGGCACAAAAAGCTGATTCAATTCCGATGGGGTGGTAGCAGAAAAATTTTTCCGACACCCACCCGTCGGAATCCCACCCCATGGGAATAAGTTGTCAATTCCGCTAGCAGACGATTTAGTTTGTCTGAGTACTAAGCTTTAATCATAATTTTTTTATATTTAGCTTTTCTTCATTTGCTTAATCAATAATTATTATTTCTAAGTGCTCATATAAAACTCAGCCAATAATAACTGGTTTACAAGCTATAGCTTAGTACTCAGACAAACTAAATTGATTTAGCTGGGTAGCAGAAAAAATTGTTTGTAATTATTCCGACACCCACCCGTCGGAATGTCAGCAGCAAAAGCTCGACAAAAATCGTCGATTGGCATAATTTGAAACCAATGGAAAGATTTTGCATTGCCCATGACTCCTACATTTTATATATCCTCCACAAATCCGTAAATATTTGCAAATACAATTAACTAAATTCAAATTCAAGCAAATCAGCGCAGTGTGACCGTTTCACATTTGGTGGTATTTTGATGAAGGGTGGTGTCACGGTTGCCACACTTGGTGTTTTTGCACCAAAACTGGTGTTATTTTTTCGTGTTGGTGCACTGGCGCTTTTTTGTTGGAAGGAGCTCATTTTGGCTCTTTTTGCTACTAATTGGCTTAAGCGAAAAAAGTTGGAACATTTTTTAGCACCTTATTTATATTTGGACATTTTTCGCTGTCAAGGCCTATTTCCAGAACAAATAAAAATTTATGTCACGAAATTGCCACTTATTTATGTTAAGTGGATTGTAAGCTACTGTATGCCCACAATGTCTTAAAGTGCACTAAAAAATACCTAAAACGGCGGCCAAATTGTAAGGTAGCACTGATTTGTCAGCCGCTTAAATTCAAAATGTGTTTATCTAATTAAAGTTTAAACAATTTTAAAATAAGCCTACAGCTTTCAAATTCACACGATGTACTACCACAAGTGTGGGCAACTTCGTGATCCTCGGTAGAGAAAGTCTTGAGACACTTAAAATTTAAAAATGTCAAAAACTAATAAATAGACTGCTATTGTATGTGCATATATATTTATTATTTGTTAGACTATTTTGGTGCGCCCCGCATTTGCTTTTAATTTGTTCGATGTCGTCCGGAAAAATGTGCTGCAAGTTATTTATTTTCAATTTATTTTAGCAAATCGACTGTGCTTGCAATCCACACAAGCTGACGATATGGCAACGCTGTGATTATTTATTTTCTCTTCTGGAAATCAGCAAAATAAATGAGACTAAATAAATGGCCGATCAGCTGTTCGAAGCTGTTTTTTTTTATATGGAGTTCAACATAAAAATTTATTTTCGTGCGCATTTATTTGTTCTGAAAATGGGCCTTCAACACTGAAAACTATCGGAAGCACAGCATGTAACTCTGTAAATAATCTGAGCCTGTACTGTTACTGCTAAATACTATATTCTAAGCATGGTGTTAAGCCGGTAGCGGGTGCGAAAATTGTGGATGGATAATTTGTGAAATAATCTGCAACTAAGCTAAGAAGAGTTTACACACCACCACAATGCCCTGGAAGTTGATTATACATTAAGGTTTCTTACAAAAAACGTGCCATTTGCAATGAGTCCTTTTACACAGACGCTGAGACCACAAACACTAGTTCACAGGTGCAAAAAAAAAATGAGTTAGTGTTTTTTTGTCTTATAGAATCGGCCTTCATTTGAAAAATACTTAGATGGCATATATATTGGCGAATATATTATTTTTACATTTCGAACATTTAAAAGTGATATATATTTTAGGTCAAAAATTTGATAATCGTAAATAGCCCAAATGTATTTTTTAAGTTTCAAAGGATATATATGCAAAATACCTGCAGATGTATTTTTTAAAGAACATGGATCTTAGTTGCTTTCATGTTAGCGACTTAAATTTGGAGATGGACTTAGAACTATTACAATTATTTTTGTGTCTACCTAGTTTTTTGATTGTATTTTTGACTCTATTTGCTCGTAGGTTAGGGTGGACAAATTCAGTGGGTTGGCAAACAATTCTTTTAGTTTTATTTCCGCTGGTTTCCCCTGACACATAAGAACTTTGGCGTTGTTGTACGACATCCAATATCCGTCGACGTTCAGACTATCGTTCAGCACATTTACTTTCCGGCTGCTATCAAGAGTCAATAGCGATTTTTTCAGCTCGAGGAGCACCGCTTTGTTTTTTTGCTTTTCGGTGGTCAAATCCTTTTCCAAATAAACCGAGGAGTCCCTCAACTTTGAACCTTTTTTCAAAACCCTGCTATTTCTTGTGATTCGAATTCTGTAATCACACCCATTTTGCCTTCTCGATCATAAATTTTCCTTACTCCCTTGACACAGACTTCTTTCAGCATTAGTCTTTCTTCAATGAGGGATTTCACAGCATTTCTTCCGTCTCTTTCTGACTTTAATCCCTTGATTATTACGTTTTTCTTTTTTTTGCTGTTACAATATATTATTAATTATTTTCTTATCCTCTTCCCTGTCTGCCCACAAACCACTTATTTGATTCCTCAATTGATCATTTTCCTCTGCAAGTTGTCTGACCTGTTGTGAAATCGTTCCAATATCCCCTTTAAGATCCTGCTTAATATTTTCCAGGTCGGACTTGGTCGGTAGATCCTTTAGTTTAAGGTCCAATAGACTTGACATAACATTTGTCAGATCCTGAATCGCCATTCCCATAGGCATATCCTGAGATATATTATCTAGCTTTCGCTTTTGTGGGGCCTGCGGGACTCATCCTCTTTTAGCTTCCGTATTTGGTTCAATTCCCCTTTGAGCTCCTCATTTTCCTTCGTGAGCTGGTTCATCTTTACGGCCATATCGGAAATATCAGTTCTCATCTCTTTTATTTCAGCTTTAGAGGCCACATTTTGGAGTTTTTCATCCAGTAAAGAGGACATGACGGCCATCAAATCCACTAACTTCATGTTTCCGACATTGATGCTGGAACAACCTCGTTCTAAATCCCTATCCGGAGAAGTTTGCAGACGGTAAACTTCTTCCTGCAGGTGTGTTCGATGAGGCAGCAGCTCCAGAGTCGCCTTGTGTAATTAATTTATCGCTAGCGATATCATTTAATTCATTCTTGTTTGGCTTCAAGCCCCCCAATTCAGTTGGGATACCCGATGTGCATGCTTTCGAATTAACGGCTGGACTACTGCTTGCATTAGTTAGATACATATATATTTTACACTGCTTGCATTAACGGCTCGGCCAGCTAAGCCCACAAGTATGCACTTATTAAGACCGATCACCCCATAATTTCGAAAATTCGTCCCCCGCCCCCAGTTTTGAAGATAGAGATTCCGGTCCTTCTAGAGATAATTAGTAATTAGGATTATGTATCGATTTGCCGAAGAAATGATAAAGATCGGATAAGCGGCTCTCAGAGTTATGAGCAAATTAAAAAATTTTAAAAAAATTATTTCAAATTTTTAAATTTGCTCATAACTTCTGAACCGCTCATCCGATCTTTATCATTTCTTCGGCAAATCGATACGCATTGCTCAACTCAAGGATAGCGCCCACTTTAGGCTCTGCACTGCACGTTGCGAAAGCTCGACTTAATTGCTCAGCTAATGCCGCTCACCTCTAGTTTATGTCCCTCTGTCTGTCTCCACACAATAAATACTCCAGTTTTCGCGGTTTTCCACGCTTTCGCCGAAAGTTAAAGTGTCCAGAAAAAAAAACTCCAGACCACCAGGCCAAACAGGAAAAGTGCGTAATTATAGTGCGGCGTTCCAACTTGTGTGCCAATAAACAGTCTCTCCAAATGGCAAACACCAGGCCAGCGCTCCGTCAACAGCTGTTTCCCTGTGTGGGCCGCAGGTGTCTCAAAAAACAAGTGGTAAACACGGAGCTCGATGTAAACACGACTTCACAGCTTGAACTCTCTCTCTTTTCCCCTTGATTTTTCCCCTTAATTTTTATTTTGAAGCTTTTAGAGCAAAACATCACGCGTTTTACTTGTAATGGATAAGAATCCATGAATAAATGATGTTTGGACGGTTTTTTGAAAACACCTACAGGTGAACTACTCATTTTGCAGCTAAATTGAATTTGTTTTGATTTGTTTATTTCCAGTCTGTAGGTATGCAACAAATATTGGTGTTGAAGAAACTCCGCTCAGTGGCTCCCCTTTTGTTGTTGTGAAACTTAAGAAGCTTTTATGGAGCTTTCATTAACTTACTGCGGTTACGGGTACTGATCAGCTGTGTGGTACCACCTCTAGTTTTGTTGTTTTGCTGTCTCACTCACGTTTTCACTCCGGCGGCACTTTCTTAATTTTCGTGACTTTCCACCGAGAAATGGAAATTACCCTTGGTGGTAATCTCGACTTGCCCAACACAGAGTGCTACGTTGTAGACCCGGCTGGCACTTTTGTTTGCTGCAGGAGTCACAAAAATGCGTAAGGAAACGGGAGCCTGATGTAAGCACGTCTTTACAGTTTGACTTTCTCCTTTTCCTAGTATCCGCGGACAAAAAGTTCTTGCGTCTTGGACAATCTGTTACAATGGGAGAACACAACTTTAAAGTTGTAGAGGATTTTGTTTACCTTGGAACGACGATTACCAGCGACAACAGCATCAGTCTGGAAGTCCGACGAAGAATCACTCTTGCAAACCGATAAGTCGCTTATCATCCCACTGCTGCAATGCGGCGTAGAAGCATGGACAATGACAGCAGCGGACGAAGCGGCGATTGGCGTGTTTGAACGAATGATTCTTCGGAGGATTTATGGACCTTTAAAAGCTGGCGATGATTTGCGCATTCGAAAAAATGACGAACTGTATGAGCTCTATGGGGACACCTGTCTGGTCAAGCGCATAAAGCAACAGCGGCTGCGCTGGTTAGGACATGTCACCAGGATGGACGAAGAAGCTCTAGTAAAAAGAGCGCATAAATCGAAGGCGGCTGACTATGGAGGAAGAGGCAAACACGGGAGACCTCCACTAAGATGGGACGACCAGGTGCGGGCAGACATTGCCAAGCATGGTGTGACCAACTGGTGCCAGCTCGCACGGAACAGAGCGACTGGAGAGCATTAATCGCAGAGGCCCAGACCGTCAAACGGTTGTGATGGCCAATAAAGAAGAAGAGATAAATTAAAAATTTATGAAGAATAGATGATATATATGGTTGGTGTGCCAGGCTGGGTTCCCACCACCGTCAAAAAATCTACACCAATGAAAACTTCGACAACAATGCCTCGGATATGGATCCCTCCTGACGACGACCCCCGCAATCGTTTTAAGGACCACGCTTTGAGGATATGCAGCTGCAATTTCCGCATCCTTAACAGAATTGGTGCTGATCTCCAGTTAGTGAATGTCCTCGAGAAATATTCCCCGCACTTCAGGAAATGAGATGGATTGGACAGAAGGGCAAGTTGAAAACATCATCAACCAATGCACCCTGGGAGATCTACTACAGCGGACAGTCGGCCGCTTTAGCCTTTATGAAACAACCTCCAGTAATGAAGAAAGGCTAACAGACTTTGTTGCAGTCATAAGTAGTACCAGATTTGAACACCGTGACATCCTTAAGGCGACCTGGAAGTCCCCAGATCAACGAACGCGAAATTAGATTGATCATGTTGTGATCGAGGGAAGGCATTCATCAAATGTACTAGACGTGCGTGCGATTCGAGGAGCCACGGGGCTCATTGTGGCACATACCCCACGCTCTAACACACGTCGAAAGCTAAATGTCGAGAAGCTGCAATCACAGCGGACTTCTGAATTTTACACAGCTAAACTCACCCAACTGCTCAGAGAAATCTCGTCATTCCCTTCTGATGTATGCGAACAGTAGAATCGTTCCAAGAGAACGGCTGAGAAGGAGTTTCTCCCATACTTTGAGTCCCCTCGAAAGCAGACTTGGTATGATGAGAAGTGCAGCCGCGCTACTGCAGAGAAAGACGCTGCCCACAGGTTAACTCTGCAGTCGGGATCAACGCAGGCTGTAAAAGAACGATACCGGGAAAAAAGGAGAGAGGAGAAGCGACGTTTTAAGAAGACGAGATGCTATTCGGCGTGAGTGAGACTCTAAAATTTTATCAAAATGTTAAGCAACTAACAGAAGGTTTAAAGCCCGGAGTCGCACAATGGTCAAATATCCGCAAGTGGCACTTGGCAAATGGAACCGCTACTCTTCCAAGCAGCGCATTAATAGTAAAAAATTGCCAATTTTTTGTATTTCCTAAGATTATTGTGAAGATTTGATGAAGAATGAACGATGCATAAAGACAGGTGAATTGGAGGTGTAGATAGAACGGTTAAAAAAATCGCGAAATTTACAAATTTTTCATATGACCAAAGATTATTTTGAAGACAATAGTAGATGAGTAAATATAGGCAATATAGTCCGAACTGAACAACAAAATCGCGAAATTTTCAAAATTATTATTTGAGCTTAGATTTTATGCGAAATTGCAACATTTTATAATTTTTGGGAATGATTAAGATTTTATAGATGGCTAGACGATAGATGATAGATGTGATATGCGGTCCAAAAAGATTTAAGATTTTTGTGTGTTAATGAGTTTAGATTATCACCTCAAGCATGCTACAAAAATGGATTGTAGCCATGGGACTATTGCGCATTTGATCCTCTTTATCATGGCTTTGAATATTCCATCTAGCCCTAGGGACTTATAACTCGCAAACGATTCGATCTCCCATCGGATTTTCTCTGGAGTAATAATATTGTCTGGAATGTTGACTTGTTGCGTGTGTAGGTCTTAAGGCGTATCTGTCGTTGTGACTACAGTGCAGCCTGGAAAATGCGCATCAAGTAGACCGCTTGTCGCTTCCCTGCTGCTTTCCATCCAGTGTCCGTCGTTCGTTTTCAGCTAACTCTGCATGGGTTTCGTTTTCAGTTTCCTGAGTCTAGCTGTTTCAGAGACCTTCTTTATGCTGGAGCAGAAGTTTCTCAATGAGTTTGGTTTTGCCTTCCGTACTTCTTTGTTGAAGATAATCTTGTATTCCCCCCAGGATTTTTGCTCATCCACTTGTTTGACGAATTTGAAGCATTCTTGAACGTCCCTTTTCTGCTCTTTCAGAGCTGGGGGCCACCAGAGGGTCTGGTTCTTCTTTTGCTAACTGTGAGTTTGCATGAGGGTTTGTAATAAACGTTATTAACATTAATAAACATTGTAAGCTTTTCTCTATTTTTGTGTATACAGATTGATATTAGATATACACAATAATCGCGCATGCGCGAATACCCTGATTATATGAATTTATTTATTTCTATATGATCTTGATACCAATGTTTACTAACCATACGTTATTTTGTCAATTAACATAAAGTTATCCAAGCTTTGTTCCCGTCGCAATCGCTTATACTAAAATCTCTAGAGAATTCCAATGTTTCCCTATGTGTCTTTAAAAAAACTACTTAATTTTGTGGACCGAACCTAATTTTTCGAAAAAGTGGTCCGGATGGGGTTCCAGGACTCAAAAATATTATGGGTTCGGTACATGTCCGGTTCATGTCCTAGCAAAACTATCCCTCCTTGCAAGTTTTCTATCACACAATCCATGTTTCGCTGTTAAGAATTATCACTAACTATCTTTTCATGTAAGGCCCAATAATCGCATCCATTCCAGGCTCTGCTCTGGATATACGTCATTTGCCTGTATGCGTGTAATCCCTGTCGTTCCAATATAAAAGTAGTTGTTTTGTTCTAAAGTCAGTTCGGCGCGTTTAGCGCGTGCCTATAACGCATTATGAGTGGCCATCAGAAAAAATACTAATCAATTCGCCTGGCGAATTTGAATAAACTAGGTTGCCGAGTTCAAAGTACAATTCAGCTGTATTAAAAACAGGAAATCACACCGGAGCCGGGATCGAAAATCGAAAAGAACCGATTAAAACTCAGAGCCGGAACCGATATTTTAATCTTTTTATATCCCGGTATTCGAAAACCGATCATTTTAAACCCGAAAAGAACGTAGACATTGTACCGGTACAGTTTCGGTTCTGAAGTATTTTTTTAAATTAATTAATGTAATCGGTATATTTAGAGCTGCTTCCTGCGCCAATGATGTAGAGCGTGAGAAAGTGACAACAGATACTATTTCTGACCTCTGAGCATGTATGTTTCTGAGTGGAAGAATGAAACAAAAGCAGCAACGAAAGTATGTATGTATTTATCTCACCTAAATTCTGTTTTCGCATGTTCGCTTTCTGCTAAGCCTTCTGTCGCTTTTGTATGCAAAGAGCTCAGTAGTAGTCACTTACACATGGCCAGCCAAGCTGCAACAAGCAATTAATTAGTTTATGAATTGCAAGTTAATCTTAACGATCGCATAACATTCCAAGGCCACAATCAAATGTGTATCGGTAGTATTTCGCCTTTGACATTTAAGATTGTGTAAGCAGTGGTCCGGTTGGGGTGTGGACAAAAAATTAAGGTGAGTTTGACGTTTACAAATTTAAATTCCGAAATATTTACA
This sequence comes from Lordiphosa stackelbergi, assembly GCA_018904235.1. NCBI lineage: Eukaryota > Metazoa > Arthropoda > Insecta > Diptera > Drosophilidae > Lordiphosa > Lordiphosa stackelbergi. The sequence goes on along the minus strand of JAEIFU010000113.1, from coordinate 50,513 downwards.
TATATACAATATATCGCTCACTTACTTCAATACTGGCACGTACTGTACGTACTGTACGTACAATGTAAAATAATGCTCAGTCTAATGCACTTATGTAAGCTTCGAGACTTTTCTCGCTGAACATTCATATACATGGCACAATTATAAAAATGCACATGACCCGATCTCACGCCGATTTGATAAAAATTGATGGAAAGCCGTTTGCCCTGATGAACGACTTCGGATTCCGCCAAATTTTACTGGGTTGTGAATTTTATTAACCCGCAATCTGTGAGAAAAGTTTATTTTCCAGTGTGAATTTTATTATGTCTCCGTCAAGAAATCAGTTGGACGGCAAAACATTGACCAGTACTACGCTTCCAAAAGTTAATCATTAATTTACCTTCTTTGTAAGTTACTTTTTTTGAGTTTGAGTAACATTAAGTTTGGTGAAGACATTGTTAATTAAATATTTCTTAATCATCTTATAAATATAAACTTGTGAATGGCCAAAACACATTGCTAACACAAGCGAATAAAATTTAATTAAAATTAATAATTTATGACAATTTAAGCAGCGGTTGGTGTGCCGGCCTGCTGTGCGGGAGGAGTAGGTTCGATCCCGCCTTGGAGCTTCTAATAAAAAGTTTTTTCTTTGTTTAGAAAAATAGCTTTTACACATCCGGTCACCTTTACTAGCTATTAGCGCAAGCTGTGAAGTAACTAGCCATGAAAAAGCTTCCCAAACTTTGCCGTTCGGACTCGACGATAAATTGTGGGTCCCTTTCTCTTGTGCGAAAAATTATAAACACTCCAAGAGATTGAGTGCAGCTTGGCTTGGGTCTTTGGGGCTGTTAAGCAAATTTTACAATCTAATTTCGTGAACCGAACCTAATTTTTGGAAAAAATGGTCCGGTTCGGGTTCAGGTTCGAGTGGGCAAAAATATTAAGGGCTGGGTTCGTGGTCCAGTTTGGCGAACCAAAAAAACACGAACCGCATCGGTTCTAAGGGGTTCGGTTAGGGACCGGCTTGTAGCCTTGGTTATTTTGCTACTTGTTAAAAACGTTTTTCATCCAAATCTTAAAGGGCTTCTTATAGCTCGCTTGCAGCACCTCTAAAATAGGTGCCATTATCACCCCAAATTATTCCTACCGGACCACGAAGTGTTACCATTCTGCACACCGCCAGTATGCAGGAATCTGTATCCAATGAGTGTGCTATCTCCACATTTATTACTAGTGAAGTTAAGCATGTGAAGATTACTCCATACCGTTTCCGAAGGCTTTTCGATGCTCGTTCTACTGCCCGCCTTGGAGTATAACGGCCCAAAATAGTCCACACCGGCTATTTATGGGTCTGGAGTTTGCTCTTTTGCGTTTGCCGTTCAAAACAATTGGAATTTAATAAGAATTTAATAGCATCGCAAGATATGCCTTTGGGCATATCTGTAACGATCACGTTACAAGCTCGGCTTCAAAGATATTTGATCTAAGTCTTAATGCCTGGACTAATTATAAGATACTGTTATTCCGCCACAAAATAATAATAATAAAAAAAGCAGCCTACCTATTTATATGACTTGTTCAGCTTTGCCTCTAAGCTAGAAGATCCAACAATATTGCTTGCGTAAGGCACCAACCAAGTGTATGAAAGACACTTTTATGTAAATGCGGTTCGTCTTTGGAATTTGTTACCACATGATATCAAGTGATATTCTAAAAAGTCATCTTCAGAGATCGGGCTAAATAGACAGAATAAAATAAATCAACAAAAAATAAATAATCATTAATAAATAATAATAAAAACCTTTAACTTTATAATATTAAATTAAATTAAAGTGGGCTTCTGGTACGTGCTGATATCTCTTTTGGGCGTTCAATCCTGCTGTGGACATGCATGAAATCTTCGGTATCCAGATAGATAAAGTACAGCCGGTGTTGCTTCTCGCTTTATGTGATCTTCGCTGTGTTGCTGATGGTCGATCTCGTCAGCAAGTTGCTGCGCTGCTGCTCTCCCATGTTGCTGCTCTTTACCACCCACTTTTAATGACTTCACTATCGTCGGTTGAGTTCGTTACCCGACTATCTTTTGAGCTTTGTAACGCTCCAACGCTTCCTTCAATAACTTCGCCGCTGTGGAATTATGCTCTATATTCATTTGCTGCTGCTGCTATCAATCGCTCATCATTGTCAGTTTTTTTTCTGCAGCCCATACCCTCCCCTCCTGCACCGCCACTCTCGCAATGGGGGGAGGTAGAGGAATTGCCAGCAATTCGAGTAACAACGCTGCTTAAATATTACCTTGTTAAGCGTAGTATACACTTCCACCAAAGAACTGCCAAAACAAAAATACCAAAAGTGACAATTCTTTTGTTTTGTGACAGTGTAACCAGATTGTAAGATGTATGCATGTAATATGGTCACATTGCCTAGAGCGTTGTATTTGGTTTGATTTTAAATTATAAGTTTCAGAATCAGTAAATACAAATGATTAACATGCGTTCTTCACGGCCCTGATGAGCAGATATGACAATTTAGTAATGATTAAATTTATAATTATTGTATTACCCAGTTTAAATTTGGTTGAAGTCTCACGATGTTTTGTAGCTTGCTTTGAAAATTGCGCTCAATCAGTGATGGGAAAATTATTCAAATTTCACCCGACAACGCATATTTGTGTACCGACAATGTGCGATACCTGTTGAAATAATTAAAATGAATTATTCAGGGAGCTATCGATAACACTACAGAAAATACGGATCTAGTATTTTATCGGTATTTAATTGAGGCCTTTTTGTTGGAAGTGTGGACTACCACCAAAGAGACTGCCAAAGGGCTTTGGCACAAAAATTTTTGTGAGTTTTTTATATGGAGTTTTTTGTTTTGGCAAGTCTTTGGTGGAAGTGTGTACTGCGCTTTAACCGTGAAACTCAGTTAGCCTTATCTGATCCAGCTAACATCCTGCCCAATGCCGCCTGCGCCCGGACAATTCTTATTAATTCGAGGGTTACTCCAACTTTGCGTAATAGTGATACGCTTAGAATTTATTTTTAAAATATTTCTGGCATGCGTACAAAATCGGATCTGGTGCATATGGCGACTTCGCATTGTGACTTTGACGTCGTAATTTGATGAAGAATACTTCGACACCAAATTGTACCAAGTCTTTCGCAAAGATAGGGATGCCTTGAGGACGGAGTGAACAAGAGAGGGTGAAGTTTTGGTTGCTGTTAGGCGTTCTCTCCATTGTGAATGCGTTCTTCTTAATAAAAATGACACGCTTCTGGACCAAATTGCGGTTCTCTTAGTAAGCACTTTTGGTCAACTCTACATTTTTGCTTCCTAAATACATCCTAGTAGTGACTATGACCATTATAAAGCGCATTTATTGAACATATGGAACATTTATCAGTATCTGGAGGATTAACAACACCTTTGCGTGTGCTCAATAGTGTGGGCTTAAGATCCAAATTCGTCAGCTATGGTGCCAAGTAATGTTCACCTATCTCATGAGATACTTCTACTTGATGATCTATATAGTATGGACCTCACCCAGATCAATAGTGTTTTCAACGCTTTGCGTAAAATTTTAGATTTAGTTTTCGTTAGCTCTAACTTTAATGCGACCTTAATGAAAGCAGATTTCCCCAACAAACTTCTAGTTTTGAATTTCACTATAATGATTTAAGTCTTATTGATTCTATAAGAACTGCCTTTCAAATGTTAATTGGTCGTCGGTCCTCTCGCATGCTAATTTGGAGACTTGGTATGACAGTTTTCTTAATGTCTTTTTGAGCATAGTTGCTCAAAATGCTCAGAAAGAAGAAAAGAAGCATGGCTCGTACAAATTTCCCTGGTACACCAAAGGGATAAAAAAATTAAAAACGTGAATTTAAGTTTTTAAATAAGTTTTTATACATGCAGTATATCTCTGAAATCGATTAAAAACTAATCCAAATTCATTTTGGAGTTTAATCAACTCGAAAAGATCAACATCCTCAGTTCCATCTAATATGAGCCTTGGCTCACTATCGTCAAATTCGTAAGACAGGAGAATGAACCTGTTTTCTGCCTTTTTTAGCGCCAATTTTGAGCCAAAGAGTGTTTGGGATGATTCATTGATTCTTTATATCGGCATCATTCCCATATCGGAAGTTGACGTTTTGGAAGCAATCAATGACTTTGACGACTCTTTTAAGACAGTGATAAAATTTCTTCGTTCCTACTCAAGAATTGCATTGGTGAGCTTTGTGAGCCTCTCACTATGATTTTTTCTAAGTCGCTTGCACTTGGTCAATTTATAACTAAATGGAAGGTAGCTTCAGTTATCCCCTTTCTCAAAAAGGATTCAAAAAGTTATGTATCAAACTATAGGCCAATTTCAAAACTTAGCAATATATCTAAGCTCTTTAAACGTATAGTCTCAAAGCATTTTAATTTTCTTATAAACTCTTACATACTACGGTTACGAATCTAACTGTATTTAACAATATTTACATTCTGCATTTGAAAAGCGTTGTCAAGTCGATGTGATTTACATGGATTTCTTAAAAGCTTTTAATTAAGTTTGTCATAATGCCCTTTTATGTAAGCTTTCCAAGCTTGACTTTCATTCTTCCGTACCCAATTGGACTAAGTCTTATCGTGATGGTCGATCACATCAAGTGCTCATTAATAGCAAACGTTCTAGCCCCTACGTAGCAACATCTGGACTCCCTCAAGGTAGTGTACTGGGTCCGCTGCTATTTACAATATTTATAAATGATATCGGTTTCCTACTTAATTCACATTATCTAATGTATGCTGACGACTTGAAAATTTTTAGATCTATAAACAATCTTAGAGATGTTAAAGCTCTTCAATATGATCTGAATTCTTGTTGCCGACTGGTCCGTGAGGAATTATCTGCCTCTTAACTTTTCCAAATGCTTCTGTGTAACATGAGCTGCCGATTCTAGCCTCTTATACCATTGCTCATCACGCTTTACTGCGGCAGTACGAAGCCTTAGATTTAGGATTTTTGTTTGACTGTAAATTTCAGTTTTCTAAATTTCGAAATTCTAATCAGTTCCAATAACGGTTGAGTCTGTACTCTGCCTTAGTGCGTTCCAGAGTTGAATATGGTTCGCTTATCTGGAATCCCTCCGCTGCAGCGTCTGAAAAAAAGATTCCTCAAATTTGCACTTGCTAACTTAAATTTTTCCAAACCCATACCACCGTATTTGAGTAGATGTCGCCTCATGCATATTTCTACCCTTGAGGATAGGAAAACAATTGCATCCTTAATTTTTTTAAATGACATTATAGTAGGCAATATTAATTTTGCTAACTTACTTTCCCAAATTCCCTTCAATGTTCCGCCTTGATCTTTGCGTGCCATGGTTCCATTCAGAGTGAAGACTCACAGGGCCGATTATGCCCTTAATGATCCAATATTGAGAGCTCTTTTTATATATAATCGTCTTAAAGTTAGCATGCGGTTCGACTTCGACAGTAACAATGTTATGTTAATTATTACAGTTAATTTTAAGTTTTATTGTAGTAGCCAGTTAAGTTTATGCGTTGGCAAAATACACTAAATAATTAAAATAAGTTCTTTGTAAGCCGTAGTTTTGAAGATGGTTTCCTAGTCGCCTAGTCATCTGTGAATGATTGTTGGTGGACCATCTTTTACCACACTGCTTCTGCCCATTCGATCTCATCCACATGTGATTCTGCGGTCCTTCGATCGCTTGAGATGTGTTCTCATGAGTTGTTGATAAATTCTTGCAGCCCTGCCGTGCTGCGAATCAGTTTCTTGAGAGGAGATTCTTTGCAGCAATATGGTTAGTGGATGATCTGTTTGTTTGATTGTCGTTACAATCTCGGTTTGTTTGTCCACTTCCACAGACAGCTGCTGGAGATTCCATTCAGTTTTTGGTTTTTGTAGAAATTCTGGACCGGTAAGACACCTTTGCTGCGAGTTATGATGTCGGCAATATTTTCATTTGTCGTGGCGGTGGTCCAAAACCTCTAGTTATAGATCTTCTGCACCTAATGGGGGCCTATGTAGTCAGCTGATCAGTTCTACTTGGCGAACTCAGGGTGATCCTGGCTCACTGGTTATCATCGTTCCGAGGTAGATAAAATCCTCTACAACTTTAAAGCTGTATTCTCCCATTATAACAGATTGTACAAAACGCGTAGACTTCCTTTCCGCGAATACTATATACTTCGTCTTGTTCTCGTTTACCGCTAAGCCCATCAGTCTGGACCAGCGTTGGCTAACGAGAGCTGAATTGGTTAGGACTGGCGGAGAGGAGTTGGTAAAGTTCACGCACTGCAGAAAATGGTCCGAAGAAAGCATGCTGAAGTTTGGAGTCTAAGTGTAATTTGTCCACTTCTTAAAAAAGGAGACCCCACAGTTAGCGCCAACTACCTTGGGATCAGTCTCCTACCTATTGCATATAAGATTCTGTCGTACATTATTTGTGATCAGCTAAAGCCGCTTATTGGCACACTTATTGGACCTTATCAGTTTTCCTTTAGACCAGAGATCAAATATTCACATTACGACAAATCCCGGAGAAGACCTACGAGAGAGTCATCAAAACTTACCATCTATTTGTTGATTATAAATCAGCATTCGACACACCGATAAAGTCAAGGTTCTTTGAAGCCCTGTCTACCTTTGGTATACCAGCGAAGTACGTTCGACTTTGCATGAGAAACATGCCATTCTGAACCATTTGGTATCAAAAGAGATTTAAGGCAGGGCGATACTTATCGTGTGACTTTTTTAATCTGCTGATAGAATATATTATATAATGCGCCAGTGCCCACATGCCAACAGAACGGGCGCATTTCTTCGTAAAGATCTAATGCTACTCGCATATGCCGATGATATTGACATTATCGGCAAAAAAGGAACGGGCGCTAAGCAGGGCGTTTTCAGAGATTGAGAGGTAGTCTGAACTTATGGGTTTGAATGTAAATGAGACAAGACGAAGTACCTAGTATCCACGGAAAGGCAGTCTACGCGTCTTGGAAAATCTGTTACAATGTGAAAGTAAAACTTTATAGTTTTAGAGGATTTTGTCTACCTCGGAACGATAATAACCAGCGACAACAACATCATCCTGAAAGTCCGACGAAGAATCACTCCGATGCTAATACGGGCTCAGTAGGGAGCTCAAGAGCAGAGCCCTGACGCGAAGAACAAAAATAGCGTTATTATTATTACAGTCCTGCAATACGTCGCAGAAGCACGGATAATGACAGCAGGGGATGAGGCGGCGATTGGCGTGTTCGATGGAAAAATTATTTTATGGACCTTTAAAAGTTTTCGATGATTTCCAAATTCAAATAAATACCGAATGTATAAGCTCTATGGGGCGATTCTCCATTATAAGTATTGGCTGCTTTGCCCAGAAGTTTGCAACGCATAGAAGGAATTATCTCCGACCACAAAAGTATATATATTCTTGATCAGCATGACGAGGTGAGTCAATTAAGCTTTGTCCGACCGTCTGTCTGTTTCTACGCGAACTAGTACCTCAGTTTTGGATATATCAAGCTGAAACTTTGCACAGAGTCTTCTGTTTACTGCACGCTGCTAATATGTCTAAACCGACCGGATCAGATGACTACTTCTTGTAGCTGCCATACAAATGTTCGTTCGGAAAATGGGTTTTTAGTAAGAAGAACTGTTTCGTTCTCAATATTATCGCTCTCAAACACGGTCATGGGTAATATGTAATGTTTTTAAGCTGATCTGCGAAGTTTGTTCGAAGTCGCTAACCGTTGAAACAAGCTTTTTCAAGTGTATCAAAACTTCGGTACAGACGAAGTTAGCTTTGCTTTTCTCGTTTTAAAATTTATTTGAATAAATGGGGACTTGCACTTGCATATCTTCGGTGTTTTTGCTCGGACCTTATAGTGGTATACAGAATAGACAGATATTGGGCCTTACTGAATATATACTAATTCACTAGGTTCAAGCTTAAAAATTGTAGCTCTGACAGTTTTTCGCGGTTAGAAGAAGGAGGAGGAGGAATTTTGCCAAATCTGGAGCAAACTTGATCTGGGTACAGTATACACCTACATGCATGCAAAAATTTGTGGCTCTACCTCTTATGGTCTGTGAGATCCACCCGTTTATACAGAGAGAAAGACAGTTTTTCGCTCTTAAAACATGGAGGAGGAGGAATTTTCCAAATCTGAAACAAAATCAATGTGGGTACAGTATACACCTACATCCATGCCAAAAATTGTGGCTCTATATGTTACAGTCTCTGAGATCGACGCGTTCATACAGACAGACAGACGGACATGGCTAAATCGACTCGGCTGTTGATGCTGATAAAGAATATATATACTTTAAGGGGTCGGAGGTGCATTCTTCTGGCTGTTACATACATTTGCACAACTTCATGATCCCCTTTTTCCCATTTTTAATGAGAGCAGGGAATAAAAAAAAAAAGTAATTTTAACTAAAGGTTAAGGTTTTAATACTTTTGATGCTGGTTCATGGACTGGCTCTGTACTTCCAGAACTAGAAAGATGATCCAAAGGCATACATCTTTACGTGTTTTCACTACATCCAGTGTCTTCTAGGTTTCGACGCTTCTTGCCTTGATATCATTTTTCCATTGGCATTGTAATCTGGTGGAATCGCTCCCCTTCGGATTCAGAAAAACATCCAGATGGTGATGCAAAAAATGCAATTTTAAAGTCATCGATACGTTGATATGCTTAAAACACTTGAGCATTCTTGCCACTAATTTCCTTACTTTATCTGGCTCAGCTCGGTGCTTTCCTAAAACGTTTTGAATCACAGCTTTAAGAACGTCCCATGCTTGCCGGTGATTCTTTGAGAGCACAGTGGTGAAGTCATTGCTTTTCATTAATTTTCTGGTCCAGGCAGAACACCTGTTTAATGAAAAATCAGCCAAATCAGATATAAAAATAATTAAAATTACATAATTACCACCTTTAATTTTTGCATCGCTGAGTTTCGGAAAGATGGTTTTTAAGCAATCAAAGACTTTGGCACTACTTTTTACAGCAGTCTTGATGAACTTTGAAGCGATGCCATATTTTATGTATCAAAACGGTATGAAGGGGTGTTCGTATGAAGCTAGCGTGTACTAGAGATTTGTTTATATTGTTGTTTGGGATAATTTCGCAGAAGAAAGGTTTTTCAAATTCCCAGTAGTTTAGCCGTTTCTGGCAAAAAACCTAAAAAAAATTTTACTTTTTTCTTTAATTTTGCCCAAGATATAAAAACAAAAATCCAAACGATCTATGATATATGGACAGTTTGGGGTGAAAATATGTTGGGTATCAAAAAAGTACCTTTACGATGTGATAGTCCTTTGGGGATTTTTTTAGTTTCGGTTTGCTCTTAAAAATATCGCGGTCCGAAGGCGTATCCAGAAAATGACTTAAAAAAAGTTGCACAGTGATATAGTCAAAAGGCATTTAATTTGTTTTCTGGGTGGTTGCATTTTAACTAGTCTTAAATCTTTTTGGTCATTTTAGAGGATTTAAAGCAGGGTTTGTCAAGAAGAGCGACGGCAAACAAAAAGCGGAGCAAGCCAGTTCCGCCCTGCAGGTCGTATGCTGAAAAGCAATGTGCTCTCTTGGCATGCGTTCGACTCGTGTCGGTGTGAATAGCGAAATACGGTCCCTGCGGGCCAGGCGTGTTCTTCGCTGATTTAAAGACTCATCCAACTCGGTAAGGTGGCTTGAAACATTCTTAATGCACTTTTTTATATTCTTCACCATCGGTCATCCATGGTATTTTATCGCAGTTCTGTATTAGCAAATTGAAAGTTCTGCAGTCATCTAATTTTCAGTCGTGAATCACTGTTTTATTAATATTTACCGGTTCATCCTTGAGGTAGAAATACCCTGATGCTCTGGGACCTTAGATTTAATGATAGCTATTGCGGGAGAGGCAAATAACTGAAAGTAATTTTTTTTAGTGAACATTTGAAGCCCAGAATCTAAAAGACTGAAAGAAGCTCAGCTATTCAAGCTAATATTTATTTAACTAAAATTTGTAAGGGAAGTTCAGTTTGTAGTTACAGTGTTCAATATGTTATTGATTTCGTGTGTCCAAATGTAAAATGTTCAAAATGTAAAATAACATGTTTTTATTGTGTTAACAATGTAAGTGTTTAAAACTATTCAAAACGCCAAGTGTTATAAATCAGTGTTGGTTATTTTGACATAAGTTGTACAAAACACTGTTTAAAACATGTTTAAAAACCCATCTGATTTATATAAATAACATATTTATTTTTTTCAACAATGTATTTTATGTGTGTGTTATTTACGAACCCTGCTTTTAAGGCGATTAAAACTTATAAACTTATAAAAAAAGAGAATACCTGGAATCCTTTGAACAATCTCTAACACGAAGGATTAGTGGAACATTGTGAAGACGCTGAAAAATGAGGCTGGAGTGGAAGGTTGGAAATACCATTACAGAAAACGTTTTACTTACTTATTAAACCCTCACAGAACAGCATTAATCATTCTGTATGCACCGAATTGGAGTGCCATGCCCAGAAGCTTAGTTCAAGAGTGGTTCACGGTCATATCACAGAAATTTATTTAGCTATGATCTTGAAAGTTGATCTGTAGTTTGGTAAAATTGAGTTTGATATTCAACTGTTTTAGAATCGGTTTTAATTTGATCAAAAGTGGTTTAGAGCCAACACTCAGAAAATTATTAAACTATGTGCGTTGTGTATTTTATTATGTGTATTATGGTAGCATGGAGTTGGATATCTTACCCCTCGGAACCCATCGAGTGTCTAAGGGTAGAATCTCGTGCCTCTAGAAACCCTTCTTAGACCTCTGGCTCTGACCGAGGATTCCCCACTTAGGATCCCTGGTTTTTAGATCGAGTTTAGGTCTAGTTTAGTCACTAGAACAGGACCGTATTCCTTATAAAATATAAGTTACATCTTGGTGCATAGAAAAATAAAGGTGATCACCGTATGTGTTTAATAAGCTCCGGTTCATCTAGAAGTTATAATGTATTTTTTAAATTGAGTGGAAAGCAGGAGAAGTTACCAAAATTTCAAATAATTCTAATCTGCCTGTTTTTTTTTATACACCTGAAAAGTGTGTTCTAATTTTGCCCAGAAGTTTAAAACGCATAATAAGAATCATCTCCGACCACATTCGGCATCGCGAGCTTAGCCGATTGAGCTTTGTCAGTTGTAAAGCTATTTCATCTCGAAAGTTTGCACAGAGTCTTCTTTTAAGTGCACGCTGCTAATATGTCGGAACCGAGGGGATAGGAACACTACTTCTTTCAGCTGCCATAGGAACGATCGGTCAGAAAATGGGTATTAGTAACAAAACTTTATTTGTTTTTATGTAAGCGTTCTTAAGCTCGGTCATTATTAGTATTATATGTTTCCAAACTTATATGAGAAATTTGGTCGAAATCTCTAATCGTTGGAGAGAGCTTTTTCAATCTTTGCTTTCTCGTTATGTTTCAACACGATCTGTGAGATTTCCTCGTCCGTACAGACAGACAAGGTTAAGTCGACTCGGCAGTTAATGCTGATCAAGAATAGTAGTTTATTATTTAGTTTGACAATGCCATTTTGCCGTTAGTCATATTTGCAAAATAATAAAAGTTACTTATTTGGAAACTACTTATTCACAGAAACCTCTTTCAACCAAATTCCAACTGAATTCCAATTCTTAGGTGCCACAGAAATTTCTATTGGTTGGTTTCAAACCGCCCGTGTTTGGTTAAGAGACTTAGCAAAGCTCTTTTCGCACTAGCGGCCTGTGTAGCTGTCTACTTTAAAGGTTGGGGATTAAGGGCTGCAAGTTATACCTCATGTTTGGCGCTAGCAAATTTTTAAATTTTGCATTATACTTTTGGCGACTATGACTTAAATTTCAAAACACAATCAGCTTCAGCCCTGTATTTAGAGATGGAACTTCCATTGGAACATCTGGTTACAAGATTTTCTAAAAAGAAAATGAAATCTCTCGAATTTCTGTGGCAACAAGGAATTTTTCGAGTGATTTACAAACCAACCGTCGGCAAAAACTTTAGAGATTTCTGTGGCACCACCTTACTTTTTTAATTTTTGAAGTTTGACACTTTTTATTTTCACTTTTTGAGAGATGAATTTATATATTTCACCATGACTTTTTAAGTGCAAGACTGATATTAAAAAGCTTTAGCTTCAAGAAAAAGTCAAAAAGGTATTTTAGTTAAATGGTTTTAAAAGCTATTTATTGATTGTTTTTAACCTCCTGTTTTCAGATATGCCCAGTATTCACACTTTAAAATTCACTCTGAAGCAGATTATTACAAGCTCGAGATCGATGGCTATGAAGGAAATGCGGGAGACTCGCTCAATGATCCCTGGTATGGTTCCAACAACAGTCCATTTTCAACGTACAACAAAGATAATGATCGAAGCTCACTAAACTGCGCAAGCATGCTGAAGGTAATTCAAATAACAACTCTATACTATCGCCAAATATATAGATATATTTCTCATTTTGTAATCGGATATCAACAATTCTTAATTTTTAATCAAATTGTCATGGTATTCTTGTTTCTTTCTTAGGGCGGCTGGTGGTGGAAGTCCTGTGGTCGTGGTCTTAATGGTCTATATCTCCATGATCCGCAAGACTTAACTGCTCGTCAGGGAATTGTTTGGTTTCGTTGGCGAGGCTGGGACTATACGCTAAAAAAGGCCACAATGATGATTCGTCCTCGAATGCCCCAACCGCAGTCTCTATCGCCAGCGACAGTTGTCTGAACTGACCAATAACATAATCGAGTTTAGTAAATGGGAGAACAGATGCTCCGATAGGTTATTAGCATCCTTCATAAATACATAACAATAGTAAATTTTTTACATAAAATCATACTGTATTTTTAAATTGTTACGTTTTTAAATATTAACTTATGTTTAATTGAATATTTTAAATTATTAAATAGACAGGTATTTATCCATTTAATAGCAAAGCTTCATTGTATACATGTATATAAAGATCACTTTCATAAATTCCAAGAAGTATCTTAGATCTAGCAAAATTAAGAATATCGCTGATTCAGTACTCAACTCCACAATTGAACATTATATATTGCGTCATGTTATCAAAACATAATAACCTCAAGGGTAGCTGCAGTGGTCCAAGGAAATTTTACTACGTGTATATTGTCGGCTGTCGCTACTGATCAGAAAACTTCCTTCCTCCTCCTACACACATTTGAACGCATTTCATGTACTCTTGTACCTCGAGTACCGGCTATAAAAATGCGGACTCCCGCTCTAAACTTCACGCGTGAAATATGTAAATGTCAAATTGTAAATAAATAGTTTATTTTTTTAAAACATTGTGCCTTCCACTTTCGCTCTAATGGATAGTTTAATCTTTAAGACCGAAGTAACGAGAAGATTCATGCAAAAGTTTAGGGAGGAAGAAACACAAGAAGTTACGATTTCGCCACTTTAACTTTTTACAAGTGCGGAGCTAGTAATTTGAATGTTACGCCTAACGGCACTTTTGTGGATTCTATGTAAATTGACTGTGGGCCCTATTGTGATTTGAGCAGCTGACGCATCATGGTGAACACCATTATTGGAAGCTGCCGAACTTTTTTGATAACTTTGATAAGTAAGAAAAGTCCAAATTATTTCTCTTTATCCTTATAGCATTTAATTATCATAAGGCCGTGGCCGTGGGTAAAATAAGCAGATGTGATTAACAATGATTGGTCTCGACGATGATGACGCATTCGATGGCTCTCAGATTACAACTAACAGAGCAAAAGGTTTAAGGCAAGAAGCATGAATATTTAAGAGAGTGTTTAACAGCTTACTAATAAAGAGCAGAATTACAGTTAGAGAGCATAGGTAATTAGCAAGGGCAGCAATAAGAGTTCTGAGGCTGCTTATAATAAGTTGCTGCGCTGAACAATCATGTTTAGTCACTTTGCTTCTATAGAAGCTCATCGATGAGCTGGAGTGCTTTTAGCCAAAGTGATTATAATACAAATAATATAAAAGCCATGGCAGAAAAGCAAAAAAAAAGAGTCGTTTGGAAATGTTTTTTCATGACGAAAAAAATGTCCTTAATTTTGTTGTTGAAAGAGCGGGGTGTCATTTGGGATCTTTTCCACCCCAGGTATTCGGACTTAAATTTTGAGAACAAGGCCTGGCCGAGCTTCTACAAAAAATCAACTTGGCATCAGAACCAAATACAGATGATCGAGCATTGTGAACAACCGCAATTCAAATGAAAACAACACAACATTTTGGCGTAATTTGCTCTTAAGTCCTGTCACACTACTCTTACGTTGCACGGTGACGAAAAATACGATGAATTTAGCAAAATTACGTACGTCGGATGTCAGTATCGGGCTTAAGCAACAAAGGTAGGTTACAAATAAAAGGCAGAAAAGAAGGCAAACTTTCCTTATGTATGTAACGCTGAACTCAGATCAATTGTCCGATTTCACCCAAATAAAATTAAAGAAATAATAAGAAGAACTGGAGCATATGGTTGCATCCTGTTCGAGCTGATGGAAAAAGTAGACCTGTGCGGAACCCGTGCTTGGCCACACTGAGTTGTTGTTCAGTGGCCATATTCCCCACCCTAGCATAATCACCACTTGCACGTATATAACCATGTCCATTGGTAAACCCTAAAACATTGAAGCGTTGTTCATTTCATACCATTTCATACATTTCATACGGCTCATTATGATTCCCGAACGAAAAGTTTGACTTATTCGGACTTCATTATAATTTTATTCATTGACTTTATAATTGAAAAGGGGTAGCATAGTAAAGGGGAAAGGCTTTACTCCAGATGATCAGCGGTCGGGTTTAAATCTTGTTTGTGAATTAGGGTACAATTGTATTTGGCTTGTTGTCGAGTTGAGTTTTTGAGAGCACAGCAGCCAAATTAAAGCAGATTAAGCCAAGTGAAGGGTTTAAACCAAAGCAACAACAAAATCTTTAAAGAACTGTCTCTTGCTCTGTAAGAGCGATTTGACAATTGGGCAACAAAAAAAATGCGATATGCGTCTGGGATATATCTAGCATTCACCTGGCGGAAGTCCATACACAACCGCCACTTGTCGTTCTTCTTGCTCGAGACCACGACAGGGGAACTATATGGACTTCGCGAAGGTTAGATTTGACCTAGTGCCAGCAATTCGTCTACCTGAGCATCTATGACACTTTGCATATCGGGGCTTTTGGGGTAATAACGCTGTTTCACCGGGCGGTGATCTTTCATGGTGATTACATGTTTAGCGATATCTGACACCCCCTTGAGATTTTTGAACTTGTGTAACTCTGTCTCTAGGAATTCTGTTATCTGCCTGGTTCTATGAAGGCCAGTCGTTGTCCAACGTGTCGCCGTCGACTGTATGGGCTTTCGTCGAGTTAATACCATCGACGGCCATTACCGATTCGGGTTTACACTGTTCTTCGACTGGACAGTGTACGACAGAGGACAATACGGGTGTGTTTGAATTAGGTCTATAATGCGGTGAGTCCTCCGTTTCGGTAAGAGCGACAACACTAAATGCACACTCGCTCGGCTGAGCTTGAATCGTTCCGCCGGGACTTGGCTGGGGTTCTAGGGGAGCGTGAACTTTGTTATTGACCTCGATTTTCACATTGTATGGTGGTCTCTATGGCGCAAAGGAAATCAAGACCTAGAATTACGCTGTCTAGCATGGAGGACATGACCAACAACTGTAACCGAATGGACATTTGCTTCAGCTAAATGTTAGCTAGTAGAACCTGTGTAATATCTCGTCTGGTTCCTTCTGCCAGCCTTATTCCACGGCCCATCTAAGTGTCGAATAAAACCTTCGCTCACGAAACTTGAAGTGGCACCGGTGTCTATCGTTGCGGCTACTGTAACTCCCTCGAGCGTGATCATAGCGATGATCCGCCCAGCTTCCACCCTTAAGGGTCTGCTAGAGGTCGGGTTTACTTGGCCGGCGTCCCCTCCAATTCCTGTGTCTGTCGGGGACGCTCTCTCCCACAATCCCAGCACACCAGTCGTCGCAATTTCCTACACTCCCTCAAGATGTGGCCAACCTCGTCGCAATTGAAGCACGCCCTTTGTTCAGTTTCAACCCTGCCTTTCTTCTGAGAGATCATGCAGTTAGCCACTTGGGTTATCTGCGTACTTGCGTTGTGGTTCACGCTTGGTTTGGTCTTTAAAGGATTATTGGGGTTACCTGACATTGAAGGCATTGCAGGGGGCAGATTTTGACAACGTGAAGGCGGGGGAGAGGGACGACGAGCGTCAGGACATGCAGACACCTGCGGTCGACTGCGTTGCTGAATATTTTCGAATTCGACCGCCATCTGGATGAGCTGTGTCGAAATCGGACCTCCTTATGTTCTCGAATATCAGTCCTAATTCTTGGGCGCAAGTGTAGCTGGCGTGTCGCATGCATACCCTCAGCTCAATGACAAAATTCTTGAAGCTTTCCTCTTTCCTCTGCAAGCGAGATCTGATCTCGTCCTCTAGCCTTCTATAGTACTTTTGTGGCAAGAAGAATTCTAAGAACTCCTCACGGAACTTAACCCATTGCCCTGCCCTCTCAGGAAGCAGTTCGATCATTGCCCGGGGTAAATGATCCGGTGGGATCCCAAAGGATGTGGCACGTTCTTCGATCTGCTCGATGAAGACCAACGGATCTGTCTGACCGTCATATCGGACACCCCACTTCCGTACACGCTAGTAGCCCATGACCCAAGACTTTTCTGTACGCTTTCCTCTTCCGACTTCTTTATTTGCTGAGAAGAGTTAACACTCGGTAAATACCCGCCCTTGTCATCCTTCCCTTCCTGCCGTGGGGGGCTGTTAAACAGAGTCAAATCGTCTCCTCTAGGCACGGTGATAAAAACCTCCGGTTGTCCCACTCTACAGGGGGACTTCTGCTGTCTCTTGGATCTCGTAGCGTAGTGGCACTCGTGGCTTGCCAGCCGGGTCCACACATCTTGCTCGAACTCTCCGTGTTTAATGAAATCGGCCAGCTCACGCCGTATATCATCGACCTTTTCGTCAGGTCCACTAGCTCCTCACGGCGGAGAAAGTATGCCCATCCAGAGCCCACTCCTGGGTTTCTTAGTTGAGTGCCCGCTGGCGGCTCTACTGTTGCGTCTTCTGATTCCGACATTGATATCGCGAATACTGCGGGACAAGTGTGCGGTTATATAGCGGGACGATTCTTCGGTGGGAACTTTCTGTACAACTTGCTATCGACCTGACTGTCGGCGCTTTCCTAGAGGTAATGGGCAGTGTGCGGGACTTTGATCCGCTGGGTGTCGATCCCTATTTTAACAACTCAATTTCCCCAGTTGTTTTTCCAGCCGGGGTCGTACTCAGCCTGTCCGAGGTCAATTACAAGAAATTTGTAATTTGCGGGACTATTTATAATGATAGGGCGACGGGAGGATCGGCTTTTTTCTAAAGATACTCTACCATCGACCTTTAAACCACCAAAATATACCCTAGGATAGCGGGTGGTACAAGCTAAAGGCAGGCTGAGGGGCTGTGCGGTTAATACCCCACACAGTCTCACTGCCCGAATAGGAGTGAGGGGGAGACCTATTACGTGGTTAGTACCCGACGTGCCTGACTCGAACCCGTAGGTGATTGACGAAAGGGTGCGTTATACTATTCAAAACCCTCGAACTCAATGGCCCCACACTGTGGTGTACCTGACGGCTTTTTTTCGAACTCAGACGGGATCGGAGATGAGACCTGACTTATGGCTGATAGACGACACCCTAGAACGGAGCAGAGGAAGCAGTTCGTTCCCTATGCGTCTTATGAATGACCCAAGCACTCTCAAATACCCTTCGTGTCCTACGGGGTACTAACGAGCACAGGGGAAGGAGCACAGCACGCGGTTAATACCCGACGTTCTGCAAGCCATACCGAGCAATGCCGAACGGAGTCTGGATCCAAAACGAGAAACAAGGAATCCAAGGATATGGAGCGGCAATATATGGTATATACTGGTACAGCTGTTATATAACCCCCAGCTTATCAGTCGAGGAGTTCGAACGAGTAGTGGATAAAATTGCAACCCTTAACGTGACGCTGCTAAGCAGTGGAGGAAAGCAAACGTACTCGAAGGCTGGGAGAGGATCAATAACACTATGCAACAATTTTTTGATCCCGGCTTTTAAATAGTTGACCCTTATGTAAAATTTCACGCTGAATTCAAATCTGCTCTCCGATATGTCAAAAGTAGAACGGTTCTTGAGATATCGCTAAAATTTCAATTTTAGTGTTTTGAAAAAAGGTAGGTCTACTAAAATGCCATTTTCTCTGGTTTTAGTCCACCGATATGTATGTGTGGAACAAAAAATAAAAGATAATAAAATTATTTCTTAAACAAATCACAGCTGTTTAAAATCCAATCTTAAATGACGAAGTTATGGCACTTCAAAGTTGGATTTTTGAAAAAACTTTGATAATTTTTATTTTTTTGCTGCCTTTTATTAAGTTTTTTTCAATCTTACCATAAAAATTGCTCAGGTCTCAGATATTGACAGGATTGGGTAATCTCTTACGAACATTTTTCGCCCTTGGCTCAAAATCGGATGAAAATAAACGCAATTCACAATTAAGTAAACATACCTCTTGAGAGTATTATTAATTGTTGTTTTGCAGCTCCCGATCCGTAACTTGCGCTTTTTGTTTAATAAGCAAACAAATAGAGAGCAATTTAAGGTACTGCCATTAAAAAAATTCCTTTCTGACATTGATATGTAACCAAAATATCGAGTTTTGGCTAGTTTTTTCAGTATAAAATTCATACTTAGCAAGCCAAATTGGAATAAACGTTGAGCATTAGGAGTTTTTATTGCACTTCAAGGTTGAATAAAATACTCAAATGATGTAGACCGCTTTTGTTTTTTGTGCAGACTGTGTGTTTCTCGCAACAAGAACCAGCAATAGTCTCCCATCATTGCCGGATCCCACTTGCCTTGGTAGCGAAACTCCATCTGCTGCATTTGCTGATGGAAGCGTTCGCCATGCTCGTCGCTTTTGTCGCCTAGGTTGTCCGGGAAAAAATCCAAATGGGAGTGCAAAAAGGGGTTTTTTCACCTTTAAAAAATAAAAAGAAATAAAATTGGTAAATATGAAAACTCGATGAAAAACATACTGAGATTATACCAATTTTTTTGTAGTTTTCCAATAAATCATCAACAATTTCTTTGTAGTCCTCACTTCTTTTGTTTCCGAGAAAACTAGACACTACTGCGCAAAATGATTCCCATGCTTTTGCCTCGTCTGCACTGGTCACTGTATTAGTCAATGTTTGGTCACTGTTTTGGTCACTGTGTTGGTCACTGCTTTCGTCACTGCTTTTTTGCATGCAAAACAACAATTAATAATACTCTCAAAAAGAGATATGTTTACTTAATTGTGAATATAGCGTTTATTTTTCATCCGATTTTGATGACAAAGGGCAAAAAGTGTTCGTTAGATATTACCCCTTCCTGTCAATTTCTGAGACCTGAGCAATTTTTATGGTAAGATTGAAAAAAAAAACTTAATGAAAGGCAGAAAAAATTAAAAATTATCAAAATTTTTTCAAAAACCCAACTTTGAAGTGCCATAAGCTTCGTCATTTATGATTGGATTAAAAACAACTGTGGTGTGTTTAAGAAATAATTTTATTATCTTTTATTTTTGTTCCACTTTATACATATCGGTGGACTAAAACCAGAGAAAATGGCATTTTAGTAGACCTACCTTTTTTCAAAACACTAAAAATGAAAATAGAACCGTTCTATTTTTGACATATCATAAAGCGTGAAATTTTGCATTAGGATCAATTGCCAAAAGTCGGATACAAAAACTTTTGAAGTTTTGTGACAAGTGTAATCGATCTTACGTTTGCAAGCCACATATCTTGCAAGGAGCAGACATGGGATTTGAATTCAGCGTGAAATTTTGCATTAGGATCAATTGCCAAAAGTGCCGGATACAAAAACTTTTGAAATTTTGTGACATAGTGTAATCGATCTTACGTTTGCAAGCCCACATCTTGCAAGGAGCATGACATGGGAAGTCTCCGACCTATACACCCACAGTGACCATCAAGCCATAGTGGCGTGCATTGGAGGACAACAACGGCAACGGAGAAGCCAACCTACGCACTTTGGATGGAACGAGAAGACTCTTGATGCAGCATCCTTGATGGCAATGCTAGAGGGCGCCCATCTAACAGGAAATGCAGAAAACCAATCCAGCGTTCTGGCAAAGGCCATAGAAAGAGCCTGCGATGCCGCGATGGCGCAAAAGAAAAGGGGCCCTGCCAGAAGGAAACCGGTTCATTGGTGGAATAACGAAATCCAAATCACTCGACAGCAGTGTAACCATACAAGAAGGCAGTACCAACGCGCGATGAAGCGATCCCGGCAAAGACCACACCTGCAGGCCCAGCGCCAACCAGGCATACTGCAAACCGCGTTCCAAACGCAATGAGCCGGACTTAAGAAGGCCATAAAGCAGAGCAAAGCGAATTGCTGGAAACAATTGTGCGAGAAAGCAGGGGGACAACCTTTCGGCCAAGCTAACAAGGTACCTTCCAAATTTCTTCGTGTTACCCCGTCTGATTCTACTTCTGTGCCCAGAGATTGTGAAACGAAAGAGTGTTCTTAAATTCCGTGTGCCAGGTGATATTTTGTGGTGAAATTATTAAAGTGCTTGATAACTGATACCGCTTTGTTACAGTGCGCCACAAGACATTGTTACCGGCCGGTCTATGCCCACCGCGCTTTCGCGCTTGCTCCACATACACCTTGCGTGGCCGGTCGGTGCATATTTATGCTGACGAAGATTTGGTCCACAACCCTTGGTGGAACCGTTTGAACGTCAAGTATTTCCTTGCTGGCGTGACATAATCTTTTGGATCGCAAAACAACTGCAGCTTACCGGCTAGCCATCAGCGATTACATACAATCGGATAGCAGCACAAGGCAAAATTCAACAAGCGGCGTTTATTAGATGCCCAGAGGAGCACCCTTACCCAGTTAGGGCTAACGGAGCCCACCGTTTGTGAAAAAGAACACCCAAAGAGAGCCGCAGTACCAGACTAGAAAGCATGTTGTCTCCCTCTCAAAAGAGAGCGCTCTCAGCTGTTTGTGGCGTTGCCATGTTTAAATTTTCCTTGTGCATTTAAATTTCGTTTTAATTATTACTTTTGGCTACATTTATATGTATGCATTTAAAGTCAGCTTTTGTATCTTAAGTAACGTAATTGAATCTAACTGCTGAGTACGCTAAACAATTAGAAGCAAGATATACCCTATCGCGGCATATACTATCGGTATTCGAATTTGATTTTGTCCACAGCTAACATCATCAGCGTATCGATGGGCCCAACGAGCACGAGGATGGATTAAAGTATCTGTGAGTAACACTTGGTAAAATATCGAATACATATTATGAAACGGCAGCCTTCCGCTGACCCCTGAGTTTGCATTAATATTTCCTACATATACAAGTATGCTACCAATGGTATAGCATAACAGCAGATTGGAGTTTAATTTGAATTTTTATAAACTTTGCATATACTCTTATTTTAGGTATAGATTCTTTAGGTTATATTCTCTTTTGATTTAGGCATAATAATGAAGTTCTCATACAATATTCACTAGCTTTAAGTTCCAATATCTACATGTATATCCTTTTGTATCTTTGAAATATTATCTAAAGCAAATGAAGTTCCTTAATGGTTGCGTTAGGAATAAATGAATTATAACGTTTATTTGAAATGATTTGGTAGTTATCTTTTCGTCGGTTCGTCGCCGGTACAACATGAAGCCACAAGCATGTATATTAGTTGAATGATCAGTTAGGAGGTCTAGCAAAGGGGTGGCCATAACATTGGATAATGCGCTACCAAGGTAGGGTGGGTATAGACTAGGGTATAATTTACATCTTTGATACCCTAACAGCTGTTTTGCCATTCTTACGGTCTCCGCCTCAACATTTTGTTTTCGTGTAATATCACAGTTTTGACTTGTAATTTTCCGTTAAGTGCACTTATTATTGTGATAGTGTGTAGTATAGAAGGACGAGGAAAGAACCCACACCCCATCCGGCGAGCAGAGACCGAAGAACACAAGAAGTGCACGACCCCCAACATCCTCTATACACGAGTAAAAGGAAATTTTATTCTCGCTACGCACACGCTACACAATTGGCGCCCAACGTTCGGGGCCTGACTGGTAAAACTATAAATGATTTCAAGTTAAGCTTTTTGCAATGATCAGCTAAAGCTGCATAATTGATGCACAAGTCGGACCTGTCTGATCAGAAAGTCGAAAGACAGCAGATTAGAGTCTAGTCTAGAGAAGTCTTAATACCAACACCTGGAATCAAAATACGTCAGTCAGTCTCACGACTTTTTGTTCTATTTAAACCATCCAACTTAATGTTAGTTTTTGTTTTCAAACCATGTGGTTACTTTAGCGATTTGAAGTTAATGAGGTCAGGAAAATCAACTCTTGGAATCGCGATTGCAATTCGATAAATTTGCGGATTGGTCGACCAGAGCAATGATCCTGATTCTTAATATTGACATTTTGGTCCTAGAATTTTCACATTTGAACTAGGAGGTAAAACTTTTTTTTCATACGACATTTAGGACCTCAATACTCGGAAGAGCAATTTCAATTCGGTATATTCCGGATTAGTTGATCAGGTTGAACCTAAATCGTATTGCAGCAAATTAGTAAACTTACCTATCTAGAACCAAGTCTGTTTCTGTAATCCAGTGTAACATTTGGAATTGCAAGCACCTGGAGAGGCATTTGGGAGCTTGACCAGTGCGAATACAGGACGTCAGAACAGATCAATAGAATTATTTTTATATTTCTTTGACCGTAAGTAGGCATAATCAGCAAATTATACATGCAAGTGATTTCATATTTGGAAAGCGACGAACCTAAATTTCATGAATAGTATTTTTGAACATATTTACTTGTAAAGTTAGCCATGCCACTCCATCATAGTAACGAGAATATTGTGGAAGCTCTTCGGGAGCAAGATTTATTTTGTGGAGTTTGCAATGAGGTATTTAGTTTAAACGATCTCACTGCAGTATCACCTTGCAAGCACAAATTTCACAAGCATTGCATTGAAGATGCTTTACGAAACGCAAATACATGTCCAGTGTGTAATAAAGAGTGCACACTTCAGCAATTTCTGCTCTCAAATAGTAACCCTGGCGCAGAAGTAGGTGAAGAAACAGATGAAGCAGGCGCTTTGCCGCAGTCTAATCAGCCAAACCAATTGTTATTGAACTTAAACAGTTCTCATAGCAGCCAGGCGTCTTCTAAAAACGCTCGAGGTAGAGGAGCTGCACGAGGTAGAAGCAAAAATGTTCCAAGAGGGATGTCAACTAGGTATACAAACCGCAACAGTCAAACACCAGCTACAAAAAGCAATAATGTGAATTCAGACCCAAGGAATTCCCCAGCCTCAAAACAACCACAAGTAGACGTTGACAAATTAGTACAAGCAGCAGTACAATCACAGCAGCAACAAATTATGCAGGATTTAACTGACTTTATTCAGTCGCAGTTCTCATCTCTGCACGTCAGAATAAATGGTCAAGACGAATCTATTTCAGACTCTCCAGGTTCTGCGAGCTTCATCTCTCAGTCCGACTCAAGATCGCACCCAGTAGTTCAAACTGAAGGTACATCACCTCGAAATAGTGACTCGATTCGATCTACGATTCCGCCAGAAAAAGTGGCTAGCATTATTCAAAATTGGTACTTGAAATTTGATGGATCGAGAGAAGGCTTGCAAAGCGAGGACTTTCTCTATAGGATCCGTGCTCTGACTAAACAGAATCTGCAGGGCAATTTTAACCTTTTGTGCGACCATTTGCATCTGCTTTTTAAAGGCAAAGCAAATGAGTGGTTTTGGAAGTTTCACCAAGGCAATTCAAATTTCACATGGAAAAGGTTCAAGAAAGAATTTAGGTTGAAATTCCAAGATGTTGATACCGACATGGATGTTTGGGACTTGATTAATTCCAGACGACAAGGAGAAAAGGAACCATTTGAAGAGTTCCAATTCGCTGTTGAGAAATTGGTAGGACGTTTACGTAATACCATTTCGGAAGCGTCTTTAGTACGTCTTCTTATTCGAAACGCTAAAGCTACACTGCGATTTGAACTTATGCACTTGGGCATTAGCACCTTATCGCGATTAAGAGAAGAAATTCGTACTCATGAACAGTTCTATAGGCAGCAGAAACCCTATTCTCAGAAAATTTCGTACTCAGGTCGAGCAGGTATTTCGGAGCTAGAAGAACAGTTTGAAGTATCAGCTATTCGACAAAAGAACATGAAGTGTTGGAATTGTGGCTTACAAGGGCATCGTTTCGATGACTGTTTGGAACCACGAACCATCTTCTGTTATGGTTGCGGGGCCAAGGACACGTTTAAGCCCAAATGCTCCGTATGTAACCCAACGGGAAACTCCCAGCAGGATGCGAAGAGGAACGATTCTCTGTCGCATCCGAAACTTTAAAAACTCATGTTGGAACACAGACAGTAGTTTCTAACGCTACTGATCTGAGTCAGCAGGCTGCTCACGCAGATTTAAATGAGAAAACCACTCCTGCAAATATCCACTCTCAGCCATATCACGTTCGGCTAGCTCAATATGAGGCTACGCGAAAGCGCATTTTCGGAGAAGTGTGCTGTGTTAAGCAGCCTTGTTTATCCAGACGTTCCACGAGACGAATGCGAATCTTTTGGAGAAAAGTACGCACCAGTCGAAAAAAATTGATTTCGTCCATATTTCTTAGCTCTGACAATCGTATTTACACAGATATCAGAATTGAAGGTCATGACTATATCGCTCTACTTGATTCTGGCGCTACGATAAGCTGTCTAGGCAGTTTAGCAGCAAAAGAGTTGTTGTCGCATCCAAAAGTTCAGAGATGCTCAGGACGGGTGAAGACAGCTAACAATTCTGAGTGTCCGGTAGTAGGCCGAATAGTTTCTGAGGTAACTTACCGAGGCGTCAAAGGATCTGTCGATTTTTACATCATACCTGAGCTGAAGCAAAACGTTTATTTAGGCGTTGATTTCTGGAAAGATTTTGGCTTGCTGAGTAAGATCATGCATGCCGATAAGTTAGTTCAAGAACTTGATGTGGGTAGAGAAGATGAAAATGAAGAAGCCCCGAAAATTCATCCTTTATCCGAACTCCAACAAAGTGAACTAGACGCAGTAGTTGCTAAACTTCCATCTTTCGAGAAGGAAGGTTTGGGCCGAACGACTCTCATTGAACACTGTATCGACGTTGGCAATGCCACGCCAGTTAAACAGCGGCACTGGCCTGTGTCTCCTGCTAAGGAAAAACTTATGTTTGCCGAGGTGGAACACATGCTGGCTCTAGATATTATTGAAGAGTCAAAAAGTCCTTGGAGTAGTAACTGTGTTTTAGTGAAGCGGGGTGAAAAAGTCCGTCTTTGTTTGGATTCGAGGGAAGTGAATAAATGGACCCGAAAGGATGCATATCCACTACCTCATATAGATGGTATTGTAGGTCGTCTCCCACCCGCGCGTTTTATAACAGGATTGGATATGAAACACGCTTTTTGGCAAATCCCCTTAGAGGAAAAATCCCGCGAATGTACAGCGTTCACAATCCCGAATCGGCCTTTGTACCAATATAAGGTAATGCCGTTCGGATTGTGCAACGCTCCGCAAACGTTATGCCGATTGATGGATCAAGTAATTCCAGCTCACTTGCGCACGAGAGTATTCGTCTATCTTGACGATCTATTAGTCCTTTCGGACGACTTTGACTCTCATATGGTGTTGTTGTCAGAAATAGCTGGATACTTGCGAAAAGCGAACTTGACGATCAACGTCGGCAAATCCAAGTTTTGTATGAAGGAGGTTAAGTATCTCGGTTTCATAATTGGCGATGGACAGCTGAAAACAGATCCTGACAAAATAGTAGCCATTAATGATTTTCCAGTCCCCACTACAGTCAAGCAACTGAGAAGATTTTTAGGTCTCTCTGGCTGGTACAGACGATTCGTGGAAAACTATGCTTCTGTTAGCCTTCCGTTGACTGATCTGCTAAAAAGAAATAAACCTTTGAACTGGAACAGTCATGCGGAAGAAGCTTTTATTTTGTTGAAGGCTAAGTTAACTTCGTCTCCAATATTGAGTACGCCGGATTTCACTCGCCCATTCTTGTTGCTATGCGACGCTAGTCTTAGTGGACTTGGCTGTGCTCTAGCGCAAGAAAAGGAAGATGGTACGGAAATGCCCATAGCATACATGTCCGTCAAGCTATCAAAGGCGCAGCGAAATTATTCGGTCACTGAGCTCGAGTGCTTGGCGGTGATCAAAGGTATTCAGAAGTTTCGAGCTTACATTGAAGGCCAGGATTTCGTTGTGATTACTGATCACGCGTCATTGCAGTGGTTAATGAGACAGAAAGATCTGTCTGGCAGGCTCGCCAGATGGGCAATTCGCTTACAAGGTTTCTCGTTCTCAATAAAGCATCGCAAGGGTTCTCAGAATGTCGTTGCCGATACTCTGTCGCGGAGAGACGAAGAAGTTGAAGAACTTTTGAATTTTGGCCCAATAGTGGACTTAAATTCGAAAGAATTTGCCTCTCCAGAGTATAAGGACCTTATAGAGCGCGTGCGTCAGAATCAAAGTAGACTTCCCGACCTAAAGATTGTAGATGAGTATGTGTACAAACGTACAGAGCATGCCAGTGGCGATCAAATTCAAGAATCACTGTCATGGAAGCTTTGGATTCCATCTGGTCTCGTTTCCGACATTCTTCGTCGTGCTCACGAGCCTCCAGATGCAGCTCATTGCGGAATGGGCAAAATGATCGAAAAGGTCAAGCGTTTTCTCTTTTGGCCTAATATGGTATCCCACATACGAGATTTTGTGTCCAAATGTTCCACTTGTCGTTCTACTAAAGGGCCTAATATCGTATTGAGACCTCCAATGGGTAAACCTATGACATCTGAGAGGCCATTCCAAAAGTTATATATGGATCTCTTAGGGCCATACCCAAGATCGAAAAGTGGAAACATTGGTCTATTAATTATTGTTGACCATAACACAAAATTTCACTTTTTGCAGCCCCTAAAGAAGTTTACTTCTGCCAGGATTTGCGATTATTTGGAGAAATTTGTCTTTTATACATTCGGCGTTCCGGAGTCGATCCTAACAGATAACGGATCCCAGTTTAAATCTGGTTACTTTAAAGCGTTTCTTACCCGTTTTGGTATTTCACAGATTTGCACAGCCGTATACTCCCCCCAAGCGAACGCTAGCGAGAGGCTAAATAGATCAGTTTTAGCCGCTATTCGAGCCTATATCGGTACTGATCATGTGAACTGGGATACAAATCTATGTGAAATCAGCGGAGCTTTAAGAGCCAGTATTCATCGTAGCACAGGCTTTTCGCCGTATTATTTATGTTTTGGCCAGAACATGATGCAAAACGGACGAGACTACGAGCTTCTTCGTCAGTTGAACTCAGTGAGCGATGATACTATGCTAGGAAGGCCTGATGCTCTGCAACTTGCACGCAGAAAAGCCAAAGAAAATGTATCAATATCGCATGACACAAATGCACGTAGATACAACCTGCGCAGTCGAACTGCACAACTGAAAGTTGGTGACTCCGTGTACGCTAGGAATTTCGCACAAAGTAACGCTGGCAAAAAGTTCAATTCCAAATTGGCTCCTGTCTTTAACAAGGCCAAGGTTATACGTAAATTGAGTCCCACATACTATGAATTAACCAATGAATCTGGAAAATCTTTAGGTGTTTATCACTTAAAAGATATCCAGGTGTAAAATCAGTAATAGCTGTCGATTTTTCAGTTAACTTCCTTTCAAGGTATGACTTTCGAGGCAGTAACTGTGGTGTAGGAGCCAGCTGGCTAATTTGTTTACTTCGACTCGAGAATCACCCACTGTGCAAGCCTACAAACCAAAAAGAGTTCATCCTCTCCGCATACATACATACGAACTGTGCACTTGTCTCACACTTATAAATCGCTCCGTCTCTCTTACTCCTACACAGTATATTCTGCTTTTCTTTGTATGTGAAGGAGGAATAAGCGAAGATCAGACGATTTTACCGTTGCAATTCGTTTGGAGACTTTTTGTTCTCTGCTTTGGCTGCGCTTAGCAACGATTTGGTTCAAGGGCAAGCAGACGCGTGGCATTAGTTCTATTCGTTTTGAGTTGCGCTAGCTAGCAGACGTAAAATTTTGGTTGCAATTTTAAATTAAAGCGACAAATGCTACTCAATCCAAGAGGTTATATAACCTAAAAACACATTGGAGGAAAAACGTGCAGTTGTACCTTCCAAATTTCTTCGTGTTACCCCGTCTGATTCTACTTCTGTGCCCAGAGATTGTGAAACGTACCCTCTTAAATTCCGTGTGCCAGGTGATATTTTGTGGTGAAATTATTAAAGTGCTTGATAACTGATACCGCTTTGTTACAGTGCGCCACAAGACATTGTTACCGGCCGGTCTATGCCCACCGCGCTTTCGCGCTTGCTCCACATACACCTTGCGTGGCCGGTCGGTGCATATTTATGCTGACGAAGATTTGGTCCACAACCCTTGGTGGAACCGTTTGAGCGTCAAGTATTTCCTTGTTGGCGTGACATAATCTTTTGGATCGCAAAACAACTGCAGCTTACCGGCTAGCCATCAGCGATTACATACAATCGGATAGCAGCACAAGGCAAAATTCAACAAGCGGCGTTTATTAGATGCCCAGAGGAGCACCCTTACCCCGTTAGGGCTAACGGAGCCCACCGTTTGTGAAAAAAGAACACCCAAAGAGAGCCGCAGTACCAGACTAGAAAGCATGTTGTCTCCCTCTCAAAAGAGAGCGCTCTCAGCTGTTTGTGGCGTTGCCATGTTTAAATTTTCCTTGTGCATTTAAATTTCGTTTTAATTATTACTTTTGGCTACATTTATATGTATGCATTTAAAGTCAGCTTTTGTATCTTAAGTAACGTAATTGAATCTAACTGCTGAGTACGCTAAACAATTAGAAGCAAGATATACCCTATCGCGGCATATACTATCGGTATTCGAATTTGATTTTGTCCACAGCTAACATCATCAGCGTATCGATGGGCCCAACGAGCACGAGGATGGATTAAAGTATCTGTGAGTAACACTTGGTAAAATATCGAATACATATTATGAAACGGCAGCCTTCCGCTGACCCCTGAGTTTGCATTAATATTTCCTACATATACAAGTATGCTACCAATGGTATAGCACAACAGCAGATTGGAGTTTAATTTGAATTTTTATAAACTTTGCATATACTCTTATTTTAGGTATAGATTCTTTAGGTTATATTCTCTTTTGATTTAGGCAAAATAATGAAGTTCTCATACAATATTCACTAGCTTTAAGTTCCAATATCTACATGTATATCCTTTTGTATCTTTGAAATATTATCTAAAGCAAATGAAGTTCCTTATTGGTTGCGTTAGGAATAAATGAATTATAACGTTTATTTGAAATGATTTGGTAGTTATCTTTTCGTCGGTTCGTCGCCGGTACAACATGAAGCCACAAGCATGTATATTAGTTGAATGATCAGTTAGGAGGTCTAGCAAAGGGGTGGCCATAACATTGGATAATGCGCTACCAAGGTAGGGTGGGTATAGACTAGGGTATAATTTACATCTTTGATACCCTAACAGCTGTTTTGCCATTCTTACGGTCTCCGCCTCAACATTTTGTTTTCGTGTAATATCACAGTTTTGACTTGTAATTTTCCGTTAAGTGCACTTATTATTGTGATAGTGTGTAGTATAGAAGGACGAGGAAAGAACCCACACCCCATCCGGCGAGCAGAGACCGAAGAACACAAGAAGTGCACGACCCCCAACATCCTCTATACACGAGTAAAAGGAAATTTTATTCTCGCTACGCACACGCTACTCAGATCCCACACAGATCCCTCTCAGAACCCAGATCTCACATAGGTCATACCCAGATCCAACCAAGAACCCACCCAGATCCTACCCAGATACCACACAGATCCTCTCAAAACGCAGCTAGATCCAACCAAGTTTCCACCCAGATCCTACCCAGATCCCAGTGAGATCCCAGTCCAGATCCTAGCCAGAATCCACCAAGATCACTCCCAGATCCCTCGCAGATCACACCCAAATCCCGCCCAGATCCTACCCAGATCCCACTCAGATCGCACCCAGCACCCACCCAGATCCAACCAAGATCTCACTTAGATCCTACCCAGATCCCACTTAGATACCGCCCAGTTCCTAGCCAGATCCCACCCAAATCACGCCCAGATTCCACCTAGGTCCCTCGCAGAAACCATCCTACTTAGATCCTATCCACTTCCAACCGATCCCAAGCAGATCCCACCCAAATCCCTCCTAAATACCACCCAGATCCCGCCAAGATCCAACCCAGATCTTTCACAGAACCCATCTAGATCCCACCCTTCTTTAGCATCTTTCCTACCTCTTCGCACACCCCCTCTGCTCATCCTCTTGTGTGTGTGTGTTTGTTTGCAGGGAAACTCCAAAAAACAACAATACAAAATATGAATGACGTCAGCGTCACGTGACGCTGAAATCAAATTGACCTTGTTCAGCAGAACAACTTTCTCCCTGATCAAGTATAAATTCGCACCAACGACCGTCTAATATCTAGACCAGCGATGGCCAGCGAGAGCGAGGCCAAAAAGTGAGAGTGTATTAGTGTGCGAAAATAAAGCTTTGTGAATCTGCTTCGACCTAATCGCTTCAAACTCTGTCGAGCGAATGACGCCTTTCTGCTCTTTTGGTCTCAGCTTCGGCAAGCGCTCGGGTCGTGTACATGTGAATAGCGAAATGTTTTCGGCCCCGGGATGCCACCAAGGGCCATCGCTGATCTAGACTATAGCTTTGCTCAGTCAAACCCAGTTCAGTTTCGAAGAGCAACCGTCTTCGTCACGAACTCGAACCTTCTTCGTCACGGAGTCGAACCTTCGGAACTCCGTCTCACTCCAACACATCAGCCATCAATTGGCGCAAACAAAATACAACCGCGATAGAGCAAGACAGGGCAAGAATGGCAGCGGAGAGGCACCGAGCAAACCTGTTATCTAGATTTCTCTCATCTGTGTTCGAACTGATCCTTCTGCTGAACCCGAGTGATGCGGTATCATGATAGCCAATTTAATAGTAATTGTGAATCGATAGGTATGCTATCGATAATAACATGCGCATTTTGTGCATTGATTACAAAGATAAGACTTCTATCGGCTATAATTAAAACCTAATTCTAACTGCAGAATTCATGTTAACACGGATCGCAAATGTGTCCACGCCGCGTTTTCAGACCTCACTCGCCCCGCGGCGTTGTTAAAAAAATAAAGCAATTCGTTTAACAGAAACTATTTGAAGCATAATTTTTTATGCTACTTGCTCGGGGATCAATTATTGCGGGGAATTACTCCTACTTAAATCTTTCGTACCGAAATTAAAGATTGTTGACCTGGAGCCAGCTATAAGTTCAAAAAAAAAATTTTTTTGTTTTTGTGTTGAGAATTTGGCATAATCAAATCCAACTGTCCCATTTTCCATCGTTTCGCTTGAATGCCGATATTGCGTAGATGGATGGTTTTCAACAAGTAAACAGCGAGCGATTTCATTCAAAACTCAAAAAATTAAACAATTGAAAACATGTCTGATGTTCGGAAGGAGGCTGAATTTTCACTTGACTGAATTCAATAAGCTCTGATGGAGTGTTTTATTGTATGTAATAAAATTCACTTTTATTTGTAGTAGAGTGATCGGGCTGAACGCATTGACTTCCTATTTCACGAACTTACAGCTAGCTTCAACCTACATTCCTGATTGTTTTCTGTTCTACCTGATAATAAAAATATATATACTCACATTAAATCCATTATCCTCTTCGTGATCATCTAATCTGGATATATCATCACCAAAATATCCCCAAATAGATTGTACGACACAATCAGATGCCATTATATCATCACTGTTGTCATCTTTTAATGGCGCGTAGCATATATCCTTAAGCGACACTCCATCTACAGTTAGATTCCTGATTTGCTCTTGAAGGTTGAGAACTTCCGTAAGGAAATCCCTATTGAATACTGGACCAAATCTCATGGGACCATTCGATGTATTATGCATTATATCAGGCAAGTCCACTGCTTTAATTATTATCTAAATCATAAAATTTGAAAAATGATCAGAGCTGATTTATTTTTGGGTCAAATTACTTACTTGCTCCAACCTCCAAAATGGTTCGAATTTTGTGTCAAAATATTCTCTCTCAATTCTTGACTTTGAGTTGGGTGAAGCCCATAGTTGAACTGGATCTGTGGTAATTTGTATGTAAGTAACACCATATCCTAGAACGGCAACCACGCAAGCTCCGCCTAACAAAGTCAGCCATGGATATGTGGCAAAAATTGTGCCCCATCTGGTAAATATGACCTCCAACATATATTCAGTGCGTGCTCCGAGTTTTTCAAAGTACGAGGATTCGGTTCTAATTGCTGAATCCTCATTGGCATCATTAATATCAATTTGAAATTCATTATCTGGAAAGATGTATAAGAATTAGCTGTATAAGTAACAAGATGGACATCAGCGCGAATACAGTAACAAGGCATGTAAAGCGGCTCTGTGCTGAATTCCAAATCGGTTTTCACGTAAACATTTGAATTTCAAATTTAAGATGACGCACATTTATCTGCTCCAGCTAGCGAAGCAGGTCGAATTCACTTTGCATTGAGCAATCGTTTTCTAATTTTATTGAAAGCGAGAGTCAAAGCCCTTTAACGGAATCATGCAAATCGATTCGGAATTCAAAACAAATTCGTTGAAAATGTAAAATTCTAAATGTAAACTTACCATTCAAAGAATCTTTGGTGAATAAAAACGAGCCCATTAGGAAAATCAAGGACCCAACCACAAATACAACTGCCATAATGACAGTGAAAGCATCAAATCCAGCAATTTTAAATTGATCGGGTAGCTTTGGTTCTGGTGGAGCCCATGGGAGAAGCTTCGCAATCGGTGCAGGAACATGCTGGTAATTCACTCTGAAATTATATAAATTTAGAAATATATTAGCGATGCGAGCGGCAAAGAAAATTCGATCCCATTCTGTCCCATTTAATTCAATCCTTCCCGACCCGATCACGCAATTTGTTTCGGCTTTCGCGCTTATCACTAGCTGAGACTTCCTTTGCGTACAATTTACTTCCGATTCAAAAACGACTTAAAGGACATACAAATTGATCCGCTTTTGTGTAGGAAGAAGTTGGACAATTTTAGCATAACTCTCCCCAATTTTTACCGCGTATCGATCCTTCCGATCTTTGATTTTTCCTGTGAGGTGGTTTCTAGCTGTTGGACCATCGGACGGGTCGCAGGCTGCGAATAGTAAACGACCTTCCTATCGAGGTTAGCTGCGAATTAGTTGGTTTATCCCACAAATAAGCAGTCCCGGACAGTCAGCGGGTGTCACGCCGCAGTGCACCGAAGAGCCGCCGCCTATAAGTAGCCTCACACACAGACCCAATTCCTAGACAATTCCTTCCCCTTCCCCAACACACACATCTCACCTAGGGCCGGACTAACGAGTCATTCAAACCGTGCCGAGTGTCCAGCCTAGCTGTAGGGCACGGGTAGCAAATAGTCCAGTCTCAAACGGCGGGCTCAGGCAAGTGGCGACCGCCTGTTTTAAGTAAGCCTCGGCCGGGGGTCGACCATCTGAAAGCCCCAAGAAAAAGGTCTTTCAAGCATGTATAAAACCAACGCATTTAAATATAAGAAGGATAATCCTTGCAACCGCTGTCGCGAGACAGATTGAGGGTGGGCAGATGGACCGGGAGCGTTTAGGCCTCGTAACAGATGCGAAACGCACAGCAGAGCGCAAAATCCCACCACGGGGTCCTCACCGAGCTTTTGCGGTAAGAAAGATTTTAGGGACGAAGAGGGACCATCCCCTCCCCTCCAGCGGGAACATGTCCCAGCTTCTCTGGAGGACAAAGGCCACCTTTTACCGGAGTCTCTTCCGGTCCTCCAAGAGGACAAACAGTATCAATAACCAAGAACCCACGAAAATCCTGACCTTTGTACAGGAAAAAGGGCTGCTAGGAGAGTTATAAACTTATTAGGGGGGCAAAACAGTCCAGGATTGGTCGCGGTGCTCTGTTTCCCCAACAAAAATCGAACCTCGGGAAGGTGTCGTATCAACTCACTCATCGCACCTTTATCGCAGCAATAGCCGCAGACAGTCCAGTTAATGAATGGCTTTTGTCAACGGAAAAATGGACAAAATGGCAACACCGCACGTTCGCTTTGACACCTAGGATGAAGAATCCAATATTCGAATGCTGCGGTTAAATACCTTGGAGTGACTCTGAACTGCCGCTTGACCTGCATGGCCCATGTGACTCGGGCAGCAGCGGTAGCTTGATGATACAAGGCTATCATCATGTCCTCCTGGACCTGGGGTTCCAGCTATGGATTTCGGTATGTGTGGCACCCAACTGCAATCCGCCAGTATTCACCCAAGTCACTATGGTGGCCCGCCCCAATTATCACAACAGGCTCAGGCGACATCCATCCGATCTTTGGGTACATGAAAGGAGTGCCTGGGACGGCCTCATCAATTTAGTGTTCCCCAGGCACCATCCCCCATAAATTTTTTGCATGCTGCGGGTTCCCCAGCAAGATGACATATTCCCTGGATCTGTGCCGTGTTTAAGCTGTTATCCCAGGCGTGCTGTATTGTTAACTACTTGTAAATAGATTCAGTTTTATCAAGGAACATCAATACCAATCAATTTTGTATAGCACTGTTGGAACCCGCTTTTCCGCTTCTAGGAAATCAATACTTTTCTTTACAAAATAATGTCCCGACCGCATATTTTAATAGTACGAATATGTTGAAAGTTCTTCGAACAGAAAGATTCCACCAAAGACTCTAAAACTCACAAAGATGCGTAGCGTAGTTTATCAAAATGCCACAAGGTGGAGATATTTTTGTCGCGTCGCGTTTAATACATTTATATAGAAGTGTAAAGAGACTAAAATGGATTTGGATTCGGCACATCTTATGCTCGGAAGATGAAGTAACGCGAAGATGGCTCCGCAGTGGAACCTCGGCAGACTTGGATGCGCACAATCCATGCAGACATAAGATAAAGTTGGAACGAACTAAGGTACCTTTCTTCTTCTCTTCTTTCTTCTTTATTGGCCATCACAACCGTTTGATGGTCTCGGCATCTGCTATCAATGTTCTCCTGTCGCTTCTGCTCCGTGCGAGCTGGCACCAGTTGTTCACACCAAGCTTGGCAATGACTTCCCGCATGGTTGTCCCATAATGCCGCCTCACATGTCCTATACAGCGCAGACGCTGTTGCTTTAAGCGCTTGACCAGACTGGTGTCCCCATAGAGCTCATATAGTTCGGTATTCATTTGAATGCGGAAATCATCGCCAACTTTTAAAGGTCAAATATTCCTTCGAAAAATTTTTCGCTCGAACACGCCAATCGCCGCCTCTTACGCTGCTGACATTGTCCATGCTTCTGCGCCATATTGCAGGACTGGAATGATAAGCGACTTGTACAGCATTATTTTCATTCTTCGCGTGAGGGCTCTGCTCTTCAACTCCCTACTGAGCCCGTAGTAGCATCGGTTTGCAAAAGCGATTCTTCGTTGGATTTCCAGGCTGGTTATCATCGTTCCACGAAATCCTCTACAACTTTAAAGTTGTACTCTCTTATTGTAACAGATTGTCCAAGACGAGACTTTCTCTGCGCGGATACTGGGTACTTCGTTTTATCCTCATTTAACGCTAAGTCCATCATTTGAGTTTGCCTATAAGATCTTTACGCTTGTGGGCTTGTGGGCACTGGCGCAGCATACTCTCCATCAGCAGATTAACGAAGTCAAACGATTAGGTATCGCCCTGCCTAAAACCTCTTTTGGTATCAAATGGTTCGGATAGGTTCTTTCCTTTTCAACGTCATCATGCAAAGTCGAATGTATTTTCCTGGTATACCAAAAGTAGACAGGGCTTCAAAGAACCTTGATCTTATTGGTGTGTAGATGGTGGCTTTATAATCGACAAAAGATGGTAAGTTGCGAATGTCTGTTTGTCTATGTGACTATCTGATCATGTGGTTTAACTAAAGCTACACTGATAAGGTCCAATCAGTGTACTAATAAGCGGCTTTAGACGTGCTGCCCTCCGTCGCCACCAAAAATAAAACTTGTAAATGAGCAGGCTGCATCAAATCACGCACATAATACTAAAGTAAAATCAAAAACCCACTCTAAAAATTTTGCCCGACATTCACTCCTATGGCCGTTACGCATCTTTGTGTTCTATGGTCTTTGGGTTCTACTGCGGGGGGTTCCGGAATGATATTCTAACTTAGTGAAATGCAAAATATTACTTACATTGACCGCTTTGTTGCAGGGGTGTAGTTTTTGGATTCAATGGTATAATTTCATTTGTTGTTGAATTAGGGAGAATGCTGAATATATGTGATTTGGAATGGAACATATGCGTTGTTCTTTGAATCTCCCATAAATGTAAACCATTTTGTGGGACTGCAACGCGAAGCAGGAGATTCTCCGCACATCAGATCAAGTGCCAATTGACCTGTTTGTGGCACGGATACCTGGAAAAGATAATGATATTAATTATGGTAAGGTAATTAGATGTTTGAATATAATCTTTAAGCGCTTCATTCAGGGTTTTGCATAATAACTTAAACAATTTCTAACCTGAGAGCACGATTTGTAAGTCTTGTTGATATATTCGGACGTAACATGCAAATCCAAAGAGCTTATGTAGGTCTGACCTGAAATAAAAAGAATATAATTTGATATTTTTAAGAGATTGAATTGTTTCACAAATGGTTTACATACCTTTTGCATTTACTTTTGTCTCAGCAACATGCAAAAAAAAATAAAAAAATGCCAGAACTTATGGCGAACTATAAACAGGATGTTGGCAGCTAGCTTTACATTAGAATTTAAAATTTTAACCTAGAAATAATAAAAAAAGAAAAAGAATTTTATAAATTGTTTAAGCAAAAAAAAAAAACAAATAAATTTTAATATAAAAAAAAAAAGAGAAATTAATGTAGTATATATTAAATTTGTTTCATTATATACAGAAATAATCATTTCCTCCCTATCTTCTAGTTCCAAAATCGTGTGGGACATTGTGCAGATGAGCATCGCCAAACGGCTGAGAGCAGCCAGAAAGCACCCTTAGGTTTCTGAAGACGCGACTTCACATCGAGTTTCGTGCCTCCATCCACAGTGACTAAGCTGCCAAGGCAGTTGAATTGCTGGACTTGCTCAACGGGATGATCATCCAAAACCAGCGCATGAGATTGTCCGGAGCGAAGGGGGCGATTTTGTCTGTGGATTAAGCTGAGGTGCCAAGTTCGGCTAACGCACTTGCCAGGTCGCTTGTGGTTCTCATTGTCCACCTGCTGCCGCTGTTGCTGGGTGCTGTTCGCATAGTGGAGAACACATCTGCAACCACCATTACAAACAGGATGAGAGACAGAGCACAGCCCTGTCGAACGCTGCTCAGGACTGGGAAAGGCCGCGAGTGCTTTCCACCATGAAGCTCTCTGCACTGGGCGCTGTGGTATGTCGCTCTGATAAAGGAAATAAGTCCCACCCTATTAACTATAGATATTCTTGATCAGGGCGACGAGCTGGGTCGATTAAGCTTTGTCCGTCCGTCTGTCTGTTTCTACGCAAATTATTCTCTCAGTTTTAAAGCTATCAAGATGAAACTTTGCACAGACTACACGCTGCTAATATGTCGGAACCGACCGAATTTGATGACTATACCTTATAGCTGCCATAGAAACTATCGGTCGAAAAATAAGTCTTAGTCAGAAAAACTTGTTTGTTTTCAATGTTTATGTCTCCAAACTCAGCAATTATTAATATTATTTGCATTTGCAAAGATAAGCAAATTTTGATTAAAGTCGGATGACTATATCTAATAACTGCTATAAGAACCAAAGGTTGAAAAATAGGTTTTGGTTAGAACATTTTTGATGTGAAACATCTTTAATTTTGGTATGGAAGATTTTAGTAGGAGTAAAATTTGATTTCAGCGTCACGTGACGCTGCAGACCTGCGCTGACGTCTTGCATTTTTTGTGTTGTTGTTTAAGCGGGAGTGTACCAGGGAGAGGTGTGGAAGAGGAGGGAAAGTGGGGAGAAAGTGGATGGAAAGAGGTGGAAAGTGATGGGAAGTGAGAGGAACGAGGTGGGAAGTGGGGTGACTGAACAGTGACTTGCCAGTGACTAAACAGTGACTGAACAATCACTTGACAGTGACTAAACAGTGACTTAACAGTGATTTGAGAGTGACTAAACAGTGACCTGAAAGTGACTAAGCAGTGACTTCACAGTGACTTAGCGCTGACTTAACAGTGACTTGACAGTGACTAAACTGTGACTTGACGTGTCTTGACAGTGTCTTTAAATTGACTAAACAGTGACTTGAGAGTGACTAAACAGTGACTTCAAAGTGTCTTCAAAGTGACTAAAGTGACAGTGTCTTGACAGGGACTTGTCAGTGACTTCACAGTGACTAAGCAGTGACTTGAAAGTGACTAGACAATGACTATACAGTGTCTTGACAGTGACTAAACAGTGATTTGACAGTGACCAAACAGTGACCAAACAATGACTATACAGTTTCTTGACAGTTACTAGACATTGACTTGACAGTCACTAAACAGTGGTTTCACAAAATTACAGAAAAGAAGGAAGAAAACACAGAAGCCAGTTCCAGTTATCCAGTTGTTGGTATTTACTCCATGTTTTCTTCTTTGAAAGATAAGTCATTGCTGATTTATAACCAAAGAGCAAGTTTTTCGAAAAGGACTTAAATAATCTGCCTGGTCACTGGCTCACGGCTTCAGTACCGTTCCAAAATCGGAACTTGCTGAATGCTCAAATGAAAAGTGGATAATAATACCATCAAGAAGTTAAATGAAAGCCAACTTTCGTATTTTACAGGTATGTACATTTCGACTCGTTAACTATGCAAAACATGCAAAAATCATATGATTTTGTAACCTCAAAATTGGAAAAATATAGGTCTTAATTGGGAGCATTTAGAACAACTGATGGAATTTTTACCCTCAATGAGAAATTCGACTGGTCGTAAAAAGGAACAGGCTTTAATTAATAAATAAAATTTAATTATTTCTAAATTTTTTCATAAAAAAAATAAAAAAAAACCTTTAAACATCACTCTATCCTTAAAAATAAATTTTAAATTAAATATAAAAAAAAATTTTAATATTTTTATCCAAAATGCGACTTGGCAACAGCAATGAAACAATTGCTAATCTATTTGGAATAACACAGCCACGAATGTTTTCTCAATATGTAGAAGAAGAAGGCTTTTCAAAATTATGTATTAGCAATCTTTGGGTGAATGCTGAATCTAGATTAATTGGTACGACAAATATAACAATAATAACCAAATCGTTATTTAAAATAGGTGTCGATAACTTGCGATCATATGCAATGGAACATATATCCGCTATCAAATCCGCAAAAGAAATCATGCCCAGGTCAGAAGAAAGTTCTCTGTGCAAGCCCTCTACAATTTGCACCAACAATGGTTATATTTCTGACATGGCAGAACCATATAAGTCCAATGTAATAACGCAAC
Source organism: Lordiphosa stackelbergi (assembly GCA_018904235.1). NCBI lineage: Eukaryota > Metazoa > Arthropoda > Insecta > Diptera > Drosophilidae > Lordiphosa > Lordiphosa stackelbergi. Next base: position 10,717 of record JAEIFU010000113.1, on the reverse strand, counting down.
AATTATAAAGCAGTTACTACATGATCTGCAAGGACTTCAACAATTGCGTTAGCCAGGAGATATAATTGTTGTTGATCGAGGGTTTAGATATGCTGTTGAAGATCTCGAAGGAAAACGCTATAAAGTTCTTTCTCGCCAGCTCTGAAACGCTAAAGAAACAGCTGCCGACCTGGGATGCAAAACAATCCTGGATCGGCTTCAAAATTAGGTGGGCATTGCTACCCAACTTTTGCATTCTTGGTCAAAAAGTTTACAATTAAATGCTGCCAAAAATAAAAATCCTGCGCAAGATAGCGCGTGCTATCTAAAGAGTGATCGCGATTTGTCGGATCAAATCTTTTTAGAGGAGTTGCAGAAAAAAGATGATTGCATTATATGATATTACGAATCAAATCCCGGTACATTAATAGAAAAACATATCACATTTTTATTAAATAAACACCTAATGGAAAACTCTTCACTGCATAATGGGACACTATACCAGTGGTGCACAAACGCACACTATCAAGCTTTGCGATGGTGTGTGTAGCAGCGAAACACGAGGTAAACGTCATTATGTCAAACATGGGCTACAAAAACAACCAATAAATGTGTGCGTGCTATTTATAGAGCACATTACCTCTCTATACGCGTGTGGGGTGGGTGACGCCGGCAGCATTTTGACTTCCTATCCCATGGGGTAAGAAAATGTTTTGTGCACCACTGCACTGTACCAAAATATTTATATTTTTATGTCATTTGTTAATTTGACCTTGCTGCACCACTCTTAAAATCTGAATTTTTTTATTAATAATAAATAATAGAACTATCTAAGGACACATCAACTGTAAAAATCCGTGATATTGCCGAAACTGAAAGTGGTCATTTCCAATTTTGTAAATTTTGACCACCGTATTTAGATCAAAGGACTAAGAGTAAAAAATACCGAATTTTGTAACGGATAACTACGTTACAAAACGTGGTGGGAGACCATATACAATATATCGATATTTATGTTTTAGCAGTTCTTTTATCTTACCCATTATCCAATTATATAAAAATAAAAAATATACTCCCCTAAAATAAAAGATAACATCCCCCATTCATAATAAAAATATAAAAAATTTTTGGAGGTAGTTTTCCCAGGCTTATCCGGCTAATGCCCTTCATTTCAAAGCCTGGTGAGTTTTAACGACACTCCTATTTTTTTTTAATCTTGTTGACGACAAGATTCTATGGATTTAAATTCATTCATATTTCTCACACTTACAAGTTATTAGAATTAAGTAGTACAAATATATTGTACACCTCACACTGTTACAGTTTTTTTGCCCATTTTCAAGTAAAAAGCCACAGCGTTCTTTTAGCAGCTGTAATCCATCTTCTGGCATTGCTTGTGGTGTGCCATTGTAGGAACAATATTGATTATGGCCAAAGGCATCGGTGTTACAAACCCCAAACCACACACAATCCTGAAATATAAAGAAGAAAAAAACACCACTTTAATAATTCCATTAACTTAAATATGTTGTCTCGTTTTGTCTCTTACCTGTTTAGAGTGTCCAATTAAAGATAGTAGTACAGCAATTACAAGGAACTGCCCCTTAATGCTGGCTCGTCTTGGTGCATCTGTTAAATCCATGTTTATATCGTTTTCACTCGCATATCTGAAATTATAAAGTATGTTTATTTAATTAATATAAATGTTTGCCGATTTCTAGAACGCACGAAAATAAATTTTAATGTCGAACTTCACTTGAAGACTGTCTCACTGCGACTGCACAGCAGTTTTATTTAAATAAAATATTAAGCCAAAATAAATGTTAATGTCATCTGGAATCCAGACTTATCCAACTCCAGTATATAAGCAAACCGTTTTGGGCATTTCTTGCGAAATTTGTCTTCAAACTGACGCTCGGCTGTTGACACTGATAACAGAGCACTGCCCGACTGCAAAATGAAAGATATCAAGCGGAAGTGCACACACAATTACTGCGAATTCTATTCTAAATATTTCTTAGGTTTTGATTGCTCATACTAAAAAAAAATGTAAATCATAACGATGACTCAACTCTGCAGCTGCCAAATCGGACGATGTAGTGTTTCCCTGCAGGCGAATCCCGAGGGTGTTTTTGGAATATATTGGAAAACCTAAACACGTGTTTGTTTATTTGTTTTTATAAGCACGTAACATATAACGATGACGCAACCGCAAATTCGTTGACGCAGACTATCAAAGCCCAAATCGGAAGTGGCATACATTTCGAATACCAATTATAACTTCCTCGGAAAAACAACCTTGCATCATGGATACGCACTATTAGTGCTTATAATGGGCGACATTCGCTACACAAATGAGCCACAAAATCTGTTGTGAAGCTCGTTTGAGAGTGACCCATGACCAGATTCAATCCGATTAACCTTTAAACTTTCAATTGCTCGTCACCTCAAGAACCAATTAGTTTAAAAACTGTTGTGTGGATACATATGCATACATTGTATGTGTGAATAAACTTTGCCAAATTCAATTAAAGGCATTTACAATCACGCTGCCTTGTATCTTAAAAGTTTTCTTTGTGTTGTTACGGGGGCTGCTTTTTATGTTGCGCATTCTTGGTAATATCGTTATCAGATGCAAACCTTTATTTAGAAAGTTTTTGTAATTTTTTCCCCACACAAAAATTCCTCCTTTTCTTGAATAGAATTAAGTTAGTTAAGACCTGTTCTCAGATGCGTGGAAAATAAATTTTTATGACGAACACACACTTTGTTTTCTTTAGCAAAAAATAAAACCACAATTGGCATATCGAAAACGGTGGGAGTGCACAAGGCTTAAAGGTCTCTCATCCTCCTAAAGGCCTGATTGATAGGAAAAGCGTATAAATTTTGTTCACTGATTTACAACGTAGTAGTAAGTAGCGCTATTATTTTATTCACTCCATATAAAATATGATTTCAAAGTGTACATAGTTGGTGACCCATATCCCAATAGCCACAAATTCTTTTTACTATACTCAGATTCGCTTTTCGCGAGATCCCGAATCACCTCTGAGGTTGTGACTAAGGTAGGGTTACAATAAAAAACATAACTTGGTAAAGTAATTATTGCGATAACTAAATGCTATAATACAATTTGTTTACCTAGGCGGTTTAGGACTATACTAAAATCTTCAGACATTATACGATTTCTATATGTTGATGCTTCTACAAGAAATTTAAAAGATTATTCCAGTTTCTCCGTTTAGAATTTCAATGTCTCGTTGTTCACCTAATTCTCCTTTGCTTTTCAATATACCTTTCTTATTTTCTGTAAAATTGGGCAAACTGCAATAAAGTGAAATGTGTCTTCTTTAGCGTTTAAATTGCAGAGGGTGCAGATGGCTTCCTTGTCGTTGACATATGGGCGGGAACGATGGTTCAGCATTTCCCATCTAGCTCTGAATACAAATGATATTAGACTAAGACTGTTCTTGTCGTGAAAATAGTGGTTTTCCCCCAATGAGTAGCTTAGTTGTCTTTAAACTATTCTCGTCGAGCTGCTCCTAGCTTGCTGCATAAAATCAGAGTGAGATTTTGGACTGCTCCTTGCAATATTATTCGATGAGATCTTCCCACGGATTTGGATTAGTCAACTCCAAATTAGCATTAAATTTCTGGTGTTCTACATGTTTCGAAAACACTGGCTTCGACTCAACAGCAGGGATTTGGCAACAACGGAAGCTAAGCGGGTTTCAGGCATTTGAAAAATTTGTTTTACCTTGTTAATTTTACATTTATATGTACATTCAGTTTTGCTTAAAGGTATCACCTACCATTATTGACGGTACAAAGTTCGCAGGGTCAGCTAGTTATTAAAAAAAAAAATTTTCTGGCTAAACAAAAACACATTGAACTTTCTTGTTTGTTTGTCATCAAAACACAAATGACTAAGCAGAATGAGCGGTCAAAAAGTCTTAGCTATTTATGGTCACTGGAAATGTATATGGTTGTTTAATAAATAAAGCGCAATTTCATCTAAGAAAAGGCCTTAAAGCAAACAGATACGGGGATGCCACAGAAACCTCTTCAAACGAAATTCCAACCGAATTTACTTGTTTGGTTTCAAACCTCTAATTTTTGTTAGGAGATTTTGCAAAAGCTTTTCCCTTAATTAATTTTCTGATACACCTTTCCTTACTTCTAAAAATAGGCAAAAATTTTTTTCGAGGGTCAGACCAGAATGATATTTATACTGCTTATAGCCCCGCTTTTAGTTTTCATTTCAAACAAGACGCCAGCACTTTACCTTTTTTTAAAAAACAGGTCCAAAATACAGCCTCCACATGGAGAATACCCCCTTATTCTCCCCCGATTTCTGTTCTCCCAGAAGCTGCTATGTGTTAGAAAGATGTGAAATCGGCCCTTAATTGGACAAAACAAGATTAAAGGTGCCCTATCAACTGAGACTTTAGTCGATGGTATTGATAACACAGCCAGCACAATAGATTTATGTTGTATACATGCTGAGATACACTAGGTTGATCTAGATATAAAATCAAAGGAGCGTTGCCAGCTAGTTATGTTAACATATTGTACATTACCAGATAGTTGCAACATATTTACTACCCATTTGGGAGAATAAACTCGGCCGTCCTGATAACAAGGACTTCACCTGATTCTTTTGACTTTATGTTTTCCATTTCTTTCTGCTTTGTGTGTTTCTGGAATCTTTTATCAAATCTGTATCGCTTACATTTCCGTCCCCGTTCTACATTTTGATCCATATCTATATCGTTTGCATTTTCCTCCGTATCTGATTATCTGATCGATTACATTTTCATCTATATCTTATTGGTTTACATAGTCATCCATATCTGAATTTTGTTGTGACCCATTGAAGTCCCGATTTTCTTTTGTTTTCTAATTCAAATTTGTTAATCATGTCTTCGTTTTCGTTGTTTCAATGTTCTTATCTGGATTCTTTCCCTGAACCAAAATTTAATTTGTGTGAAGCCCAGAGGCCTTTGTTAGGAACTTGTGTCTGTTGTCAAACCCCTCCACGTCTTCACCTATCGTTTTGCAAAACTTTCGTAATTCGGTATGGTTATTTATGGAAATTTTTTATAACCACATAAACTCCGCTGTTATACTTTTCTGTTTTTTTGTTTTCCTTTGGAGTCAACGTAGTTCTCGCTTTATTTCTAAACATTTTTTTAATATTATTTTTTGCATTCTCTCGTTAGAAGGCTCTCTAATGATGTCAATGATAGTTTTATTATATGAAACAATTTGGCAATCTTCTTGATCGCTCTAAAAATTTCGTTATCTTCTTAAAGTGAAGTCGACTCTGGGTTTCAGACTGTCTTTGAATTCGTTGAACCGACCTGAAAATGTAGCTTCGGAACAGGTTGAGTCATTTTCTCTTAGTTAAGTTGGTTCAACGTTAAGTGCACACTATATAAAATAGGAATTCTGTGTTCTCGGTTCCAAATAAACAGCCCTACTCTAATCAACGAAGTGATAAATATGCTTGTTTTCTTTTTAATCCAATGACTTCAATTACTCTTAGCACATTAACAAAAAATAGCGAGTTAAAAATTAGCCGACACGTGAAAATGCTGTTAAAGTTCACTAACAACTCGGCAGGCCAAAACTGGTTCAAGTGCAGGCAAGGGTGAAGATCGACATCAAAGATAGTTAAAAAAACGATTGCTTTTTGTTTTTAGGCTTATAAAATAAATGTAATTCACTAACATTAACATTCTAACATTTATTCACTTTGATACTAGTTACTTTAGCACTTCATAACGTAAATATTTCGACACGTTAACAACTAAAATAAATAACATAACATTGTAAACACATTTAATGCAAAGGTAGTCAACTAAACAAGCCATTAAGGCAATGACCAAAATAAATTAGGTGAAACTTTTTATGGATAGCAATAGCAGCTACATTTAACACTTAGAGGGTTGCTTTATGAGATGTGGAAATGGTTAAGCATTAGTGAAAATAATTTTAATAATTTTATGGTTTGACATTTGTGACCATTTCTCAAATTTTCAAGCTGGGTGATCATTCCGAAATTGCCTTTAATTATTCCACAGCTTTTATTGAATTTTATCGACGTTTGTATACTGGATCTGCTAACATTTTACAATTTAGATTTGGCACAAAGTGGAAATTTTAGATCAGATAATTCTCTCGAGATGCGATTGTTGTTGACCATCTCCTGCAAAATACGGCCGATATGACCTTGTAGCATTTTTGAATTCCTTACTAAGCCTATAGAAGCATCGTTTGACAATAGTAATTCTGTTGTACATTTTAATGAATCCGCTCACTGAATGCTTTTATGCCTTAGCAATGCTGAGTGAATAAATTTATGAAACGAAGACTCCCAAAACGCGAAGCAGTGATTTATGTACATGTAATTTGTAAAATAATACAAATGTGAAATTGTTGTACCTTTTAAAAAAAAATGTTTGTAACTGAACGAAAATTTGTGTAGGACGTAGGAGAACCAAAATTAAATTATTTCGCTTTTGAAATGATAGGTCTTCACTGCAGCTAAGGCTTAGAAAAGCGTTGGGCACAAAATTTCAGTTTGAGAGCAGTACAACAAAAAAAACAAACAAAAAGACACCCTTACCAGCAAGTCTTGGTCGCACACGATGCACTTGTTGTGCCTTGTGCGTCTTGAAATCACTACGCATGGAAAATTGGAAGCGAGGCAATTTCTTACTTACATTGAACCCATTAAAACTCAGAAATACAACCGGAACCGATATTGTCGAAACCGGAAAAAAACCGAAACAGTTCCGGTTCTGAGAGCCAGACTAGACCGAAAAAATGTCACTAAGTTTTGTGTTGGTTTGTATGTAGATCCGTTGCTCTGTTCTCCTATGCGTTTCGGCAGGAATTTTACATACAGAATAATAAAGTACTAATGACAAAACTTTATATCTGTTTAGTAGGAATTTAAAGAAAATTAGTTATTTCGTAAGCTTTACCAAAAAAAGTGAATTTCGTATTGTGAAAAGAAAATGCAAAATTAGTTAAAATCTTTCTTAGAAACTTTAAATGATAAAAACTAGTGCCTATCAATTTCTGTTCAAGTGAAATTAATAAGGGAAGCAGCTCTGACAGCAACACAAATTCATTAGCTGAAAGTGAAGGCAAGTTGATTCATACCTGTATTTGCATGAAAATGGCATCAATCATTATTAATTTTCCAGAGCGTAAATCGTTTACAAAATAAGGAACATATACTTTAATTGCATTCAGAAAACTGGAAAAAAGTTTATACAACTTTGAAAGAAGTAGGCTTTGGACTTTAATTTTAAGTGGTTTAATTATTATGACTTCGCTAAGAAATCGAATGGACCTAAAACCAACGTCCGATATTTCTTATAAAGAAATAAAAATACAAATCCCAATACGAAAGTTAAGTATGTTCAAAACCAGTTTCTTTTTTTTTTTGCTTTATTCAACAGAACTATTCAATTGAGAACTACTGCTCGTGGGGATGTGGTGGCGATCTGGTACAGAATTAGTGGATATCTTAAGAACTACAACAAGTTTACAAAAAAAAAAAAAGGCTAACTTTTGCAACAGAGAAATTAGCAATTCGTTCTATGGATTTTTGGCCACTGAACTCAAATAAATTGTCCGTTTGCTCCCAGCACGTTAGGTTTACGAGATACTTTTTTGCATAATATTTACCATCAAAATTTCTTTGTTGCTTGAAATAAAGAAAGTTGTTCTTGTGAAACCAATGCGTGGATATTGAGAAGTTATTTCAGTTCGATTTTGTTAATTTTAAGTCATTTTAAGGATTAATATTGTTAAAAAAATGTAAAAAATTACATAATTTTTTTATAGTTTTTGGGCTATAACTTTTAAAAGCGCGATGATATCGACAAATTGAAAATATGTAAAATAAAAAGTAACAAAGGACTACCAACTATTTTTTTCAAAATTTTTTAATTAGCGGAAAGTTTTTCAGAATTATTTAATCTTGGGGAAAAATCCGAATTTATCAAAAAATAACCACATATTTAGTACTAAAAATCCAAAAATTTGTACTATCAGTAAAATCAAAACTTCATTTGCTTTTTTTTTAATACTTGTGCTATTGACGGTAGGGGAAAATCTTTTGGGGTATTTTCATATATTATGTATAGTACTTCAAAATAGCTGCCATTAATAATTTTTGGAAATAAAAAAATGGGGTGGCCGAGTTGATATAGAATGTCCCATATTTAACTTTTAATGAATATGTGAAAAAAAATTGATTGATCGATCATATGTGGAATTTTTTACATTTTTGAAAGCTAATTAACTTTAGTTACACAAGTCAATTCCTCAATTTGAAAAAAAAAAAACATTATCAGCCGCGTTCCCATTTTTCTTTCGCAAAGTTTTACGATTTCGTCGCTTAATCGCAAAAAGTAGTTTCTCCGAAATTCGGAAATCGCAAAATACTGGCCGATACAAAACCGGCGACGTATGAGTCCGTGAATTGAAAAAGTAAATGGGAAATGTCGCTTGAGATAAGCCACTGTTTTTACCATGAACCCATTTTTGTAATATTTCTGTGACTACGCCTTCAATTTAGATTGTTTTTGGAGGAATCCATGCTGATTCGTTTGCTGACTAAGTCTAACCCTGACCTCTAACAATATTCTCAGAAAATGCTGAAGGCCATTTATTTGGATAAGTTTTGAGAATGTTCTCAAGCTTGATAACTTTTAAGCATATCCGGCCGTTTTCGAGTTAAACACTGAGTATTTACGTTTTAAACTCCCAAGAGAAATTAATGCACTGCGTATTACTTATCAAAACAAGCAAGTATCGTATATGAATGTATTTGTTCTCAATTAAATCCAAACCCAACATGTACTATAGAACGCTTGAATAGGCACATTTATGATTCAGAATAAATGGCATTATCAATAAATAAATTCGTCATGCTATTTTCAAGAAAAATGAAATAAAAGTTGTATTTTTATAAATTACTCAGGGTTCAATTCAAGCTTATCTGCTCATTGTCTGATCTGGGTATTCATAGGTCCTCAATTTTTGACTTGGAACCTGGTGTCGCGGGCTTTATCAGTTGTTAATAAAGCATTACAGCACCAGGTTGTATTTCCTATTTTATAGGAGAGCAATAATTAACTTTTAATGAATATGTGAAAAAAGTGTTTAATCGATCATAAAGTGGAAATTTGTAACAGTCTGGAAGCGTAATTACTTTAAGTACACAAAAGTCGCAATTTGGAAAAAACGTCATATCTCCCACAGTTTTGTAAATAGATGGTTGGAATCTTCTACGCATATTTAGTAGTCAGTATTATTTATCGATTTGCAGAAGAAATGATAAAGATCGGAAGAACGTTAGTCGAGTTATAAGCAAAACAAACAATTTCTGATGGGTAGCACCGACTCTAATGGCAATGGGCAGCACTTCACACACTTTAAGTGTGTTTTTTGGACACTTTGTGTGGCTATTAACTCAAATTGATCAGCTATATACAAACTTTGGGGGTTACAGGGTATTTTATAGTCGAGCTTGAGGGACTTTCTTTATTGTTGTTTCATGAAAAGGCTTTTGCCGGTGATTTCGCTCGCGAACTTTTATTAACATTTCTGATTCAAAATTAATTTCCAAACTTTACAACTATTTCAAGGCCCACATTATTCCATATTAAGCGTAGTATATGAACTTGCTATTGTGCCGTCATCTCTCGCTGACCGCTAACTTAACATGTAAACGGTACTGTTAAAGCTCTGATAAGAGTTACAAACATACATACAAATGTAAATATGTAAAGGCTATTAATCACCGATTTTTCACTTGCACTTTCATAAGTTATAGATACGCACACACACACACCTATATACAAATTCACACATACATATTATTGTATTTTATTTTTAATAAATCCAGCTAATGTTGGGGGTGATAATTACAAATTTTCTCATATTTTTGAAAGTTTCACTCTGGTTAACGTAACGACGTATTTGGAGTAACACCCTCACACACACACACACATATTTACATTCCAATTTGCACATTTATAAAAACAAAGAATCGAAGGAAAAAAATATACATACTTACATATGCACATATATATGCATATATAAAGATGCATTTACGTAGTTGTGTTTGCATGTAAGTTGCTTAGGCATAAACAATTTCATATGTAAGAGGGAAAAATTGTTGTTTCTATGCGTTTGCCATGTTACCTTAAAAATTTTAACACGAACCCTTTTTTTCTGGTTTCTGAAGAGGGACTAAAATCCTTAACTAACTTAGATAAACACTCCCATTTGTTCAAAAGAAGTGAATTGTTTCTTAATTGTCAATACGATATGTTTAAATCGATGACTTGAAGTTCGGGCAGCCCTCTGAACTGGTTCAGAAATCGATTTGGTGAACGCTGAGCGATTCCAAGTCCAAATCGTACCTCTAAGTGCTTAGCCCTGGTAATAGAGCGACAGCTGCTAGATAAGGTGTAAAGCGGCCCATACTTCTCTCAAATTTTTGCGCAAATCGCTAGTATGCGTCTCACGCACGCATTTGTGCAAAGCGAAAGCAAAATCAAAAGTCTTTTGATTTTTTGGGCTATTTGCGCAAAGTTTTTCGTGTGTTTGTGTTATAAATGGGCGAATTGTGCAAATTTTGTTCAGTTTTAAACAAGTCGTCGGCGCTTGTAGAACTTGCAATCAAGGAAAAAGAAGCGGAGCAGAATTT